>CM067065.1:10294372-10724911 GCA_033980235.1 Diadema setosum | reverse complement strand
CACAGCCCCCAGTTGCAAATAGATAGAGAGTGAGAGAGAGAGAGAGAGAGAAAGAGAGATACGTTATTTTCATAAGTAAAGTTGTTGTCATACAATTGTAAAGTTGTTGTCATACAATTGTAAAGTTGTTGCTTTATGTGTAAAGTTGTTGCCTTTTTGGTAAAGTTGTTGCTCCCATAGTGGGCGGGTTGTATAAAGCAACAACATTACACATTTCTTTGGTGAAGTTGTTGCCTTTGCTCATAAATATTTCATTAAGAGTTGTGAAGCTCACAATGCACATGCCGCCCCACGCCTGGACATGGACTGGAATTTGGAGATACTACCAAGACAGTATCATTCAGCCAAAAAATAAAAAAAATAAATAAATAAATAAAAAAAAAATAAAAGAAAATGAAGATAAAAAAGACACGCGCGCGCACACACACACCAAAAAAAAAAAAAAAAAAACACACAAACAAACAAACAAACCCTGCTAATTATTGACTACATTGTATTATGAATCAAGTAGATTGTTTGGCTTCACCTGGTATTGAGTTAAACTCACTAAAGAGGATAGATTCTATACACTATTTGGCATATAGCCAATTTTACGCAGATTCAATACCCTCAATACAAAATGTGGGTAAGTCTGGACAATATCTTGCTGTCTGACATTGGCTTTTGGTATTGTGCAGTGGGAAACAAGCAAAGCAATCAAATAGGTAAAAAAAAAAAAAACAGAGTATCAGCAAAATATGAATGCAAGAAGGTGTTTTTTTTTTTTCTAACGCAAAATAAATATTTACAAATAGATTTCAGCTTCAGCGTGTCAGCAAGCGGCGACGAAGGTAGATAACATGTGTAAGCTTAACACGCAATCAAAAGGAATAAGGGAAGTTAGCAGCTTTTTAGCGAGATACGAAACAGAATATATATATAGTTACATGAGATTTTCTAGATCTAGTTTGATTACAAAGAGAAAAGAAAAGAAAAGTAAATGATGATTGAATATTTGCAGAGAATATTATTCACGTTTTTCATTTTTACACGCAATTCAAGAACAAATTAGGGTAAAAATTTGACAAAAATCTGTCTACTGCCATCTGGTGGCAGAAACCGTTATTCCACCACCGCGGCCGGCCGGCCGGCAGGCGGGGCCGTCACGCCCGCCTGAATCGATGCTTCTGCTAATCCTCATCTAATTTGCATGAACTGTGCGAGCGGATCCTCCGAACGCGTATAAAAGAGGAAAGGGGGCAGCTGACCATAACATTTCTCTTTCAAAGCTGCATCGAATTCGCATCCGCCTAGTCTAGTCAACGCTCACAATGGCTCCTCCATCCGGACAAGTTGCCAAGAAGGGTTCCAAGAAAGCTGCCAAGGCTCCCCGGCCCAATGCCGACAAGAAGAGGCGTAGGAAGAGGAAGGAGAGCTACGGTATCTACATCTACAAGGTTCTGAAGCAAGTCCACCCAGATACTGGAATTTCGAGTCGCGCCATGTCCATCATGAACAGCTTCGTCAACGACATTTTCGAACGCATCGCCGCCGAAGCTGCACGTCTCGGTCAGTACAACAAGAAGTCGACCATCAGCAGCCGTGAAGTGCAGACCGCAGTGCGCCTCCTTCTCCCCGGAGAACTGGCAAAGCACGCCGTCAGCGAGGGCACTAAAGCTGTCACCAAGTACACTACATCCAAGTAGATGTCCACAGTCGTCTATATCTCAAACGGCCCTTATCAGGGCCACCACATAACCAAGAAAGAATATCCCACTGTTGTATGAAATCCTAATCATATCCTAATTATAACGAATCGAAAAGCTAGTACTTTACCCACCAGAGAAATACAAATCATCGCTTGTTTATAGTGACTTCACATTGTATGCTTATTTATATTTGCTTCTCGTGTTCACTTAATGTATTCGTTAATTAGTTTAATGACAGCACCACCTGATCGAAACATGGTAAAATTATGCAAACATATTACAGATTAATGTTTAAGACCCGCACAATATAGATTAACTTCCAATCAGCCAGCTCTTCCCTTTCGGGTTAAAGAGTGTATTAAATTACCACACCGCTTTATAGAATCGTCTTCTTAACGAGCTGTTGCTATATGAATCTATTCCAAATACCATCATGCACGTATAGTAATAATATCACTGTTACAGCAGCCTGCATACAGAAAAAAATCGTTCGGAATGATGTTTTCAGTATATTATACGCCGCAATAATCATTGAATTCGCGAGCTGGTATCTCAACGGCGCCATCTACGGGAAGGCGTGAACAGGTTGAGCGGCGTGACCAACCATAGCGGACGGGACGGGTGGGGGCCGCCGCTGCGGGGCTGGTGCGCCCAGATCGGACAAAGGAAATCACTGCTTG
The DNA here is from genome assembly GCA_033980235.1 of Diadema setosum. Lineage (NCBI taxonomy): Eukaryota > Metazoa > Echinodermata > Echinoidea > Diadematoida > Diadematidae > Diadema > Diadema setosum. The sequence continues at coordinate 10,722,543 of CM067065.1, read as the reverse complement.
ACCAATCACAGGCCACGGATTGGATCCGTCCCGGGTCTAGGGATCCATCGTCCGCGATATAAAATGGGAGCTGGATGCCCGGCGGTTTCATTCTCTTCCCAACTCCGCATCGAAAAAACTCCCCACTCGTTACCTGAAGAAAACATGGCTCGCACCAAGCAGACGGCTCGCAAGTCGACTGGAGGCAAGGCTCCTCGCAAGCAACTGGCTACGAAGGCTGCTCGCAAGAGTGCCCCCGCCACCGGAGGAGTGAAGAAACCTCATCGCTATAGGCCCGGCACAGTCGCACTTCGTGAGATTCGCCGCTACCAGAAGAGCACCGAACTTCTCATCCGCAAACTCCCCTTCCAGCGACTTGTTCGTGAGATTGCTCAGGATTTCAAGACCGAGCTGCGCTTCCAAAGTTCTGCTGTCATGGCCCTCCAAGAAGCGAGCGAGGCTTATCTCGTCGGTCTGTTCGAAGACACCAACCTGTGCGCCATCCACGCCAAGCGGGTTACCATCATGCCCAAGGACATTCAGCTGGCCCGTCGCATCCGGGGAGAGAGGGCGTAGAGAGAGGCCTGTCCTCCGTGGTCGCACCACACAACACAACGGCTCTTTTCAGAGCCACCACATTATCAAGAAAGAATATCATGGTTCATACAGGACAATATTCTGTTTGTTATTCTTAGTTTTAAAAAGTAGAGCCTTGGATGATGTTAGATATTTATGTATTTAAAAGTGCACACGTAGTTGAACGGAAATGAAAAAATGAGAACAAGAAAACCACAAAGATAAATGAAATGCACGTAAAGTAGGGATATCTGCCCCCCCCCCCCTTTCAAATGAAACGCAGTCTACGGTGATTATGTACCTAGCAAATCAATTCATATGTAATTGAGACGAGAAGGGGTCTGTAAGGTGCTTGATAGAGAGGGAGAGGGAGAGAGAGAGGGGAGAGGGATAGATAGGGAGACAGAAGGAGTAAAGGGAGGGGGGTAAGAAAAAGTAAAACTATATGGTCAAGAAAAGGAAAAAAAAATGAAAGATTGTGACGTTAATTCGGAGTCTTTTTACCGATGTGTTGACGTGATCTGAATGCTGATTCAACTGAAAGTATGTATTCACAATTGCTTTATTGTGAAATATAATATATGGACAGCCGCCGCGATACAACTAGCTGCATTGAACTACTAGACACTGTGCCGAGTTAGCCAGCAAGAGGGCAGCAAACAGCGCTTGTGTCCGCACTGGCAGCAGTAGCAGCTGCCCACTTCTGCCACCGGCTACGCTCATTGGTCGACCGGACAACAAAAGGATCTTGACCCGCTGGATCCCCGAGCGGGGTATAAATGGGTGCGGAAACAATCGGCGGGGATCACACTCTCAGTTGAATCAGCATTCAGATCACGTCAACACATTTGTCTCTCCGTCTCCAATCATGTCTGGACGAGGAAAATCTGGCAAGGCTCGCACCAAGGCCAAGTCTCGATCATCACGCGCCGGCCTGCAGTTCCCCGTCGGCCGAGTTCATCGCTTCCTTCGTAAAGGCAACTACGCCCAGAGAGTAGGCGCTGGTGCACCAGTGTACCTAGCTGCTGTTCTGGAGTACCTGACCGCTGAGATTCTTGAGCTGGCCGGCAACGCCGCACGCGATAACAAGAAGACGAGGATCATCCCGCGACATCTTCAACTTGCCGTTCGCAACGACGAAGAGCTGAACAAGCTGCTGGGAGGCGTGACAATCGCTCAGGGTGGTGTACTGCCAAACATCCAGGCCGTGCTTCTGCCGAAGAAGACTGCAAAGTCCAGTTAGACACTTCACGGCGGCTCTTTTCAACCAAACGGCCCTTATCAGGGCCACCACATTTTCCAGAAAGAATACATTCAATTCATCATGCTATTTCGTGTTGTGTTGAGATTTCCGCTATATCTGGTTTTTTTTTTTCTTTTTTTTTTCTTCCTTTCTCTCTCTCTCTCTCTCTCTAATTATCCTTACTTGAATCACACATAAATAGGAAATGAAGAGAAAGGAAGAAATATAGTGATAAAAAAGGAAGAAATATAATGATAAATATATAAGGTGACAATGCAAGGAGACAAAATAGATAGACAAAGGTATAAGCATAGACTAAAGACTAAATATATAAGGTGGCAATGCATACCATTAGATGAGGAGAGAATATGGAGTAAAGCATAAAAGCATAGACTAGAGTATGAAAATAAGCAAGAATTAAGTACCAAGTTAATTTCGGAAGAATTTATGAATTTATGAAATGCACAGATGATAAATCGTCAGGCGAGGCCGTTATGAGGTTAAAAAGAAGGTATTGAAATAAAAGAGGAATTTATCGACAACATAAGAACAGCACAGCCACATGTATGTAGGAAGTTTGTGTGTTTGATTGCATTAATGCTCTAGTGTTTGTGCGTTTGCTGTCTAAGATTGTTGCAGTTTTCGGCATGTTGTAATATAAAACAGCTGCCTTAGGGAAACACGTGGATAAAACAAATGGAGCAGAAAAGTAAATCAAGTAATATGAAACAGAGAACAGATGTGGAAGCACATTAGGCAGAGCGTCTGCACGACGCCATGCCCGAGATGTCCGGTGATTCCTTCGAGGTACGCAATGAGCTGATAAAACGACAGTGCGAAGGTTGCGAGTCATTAGTTTTGTTCCACTACTCTCTGACTCACTACGTATCGCATCGATTGTTATCGTGATGGCGGCTTCGGAAGCAGCAAAGAAGACGACCAAGAAGAAAGCGCCCGAGCATCCACCGACCCAGGTGATGGTCAATGCTGCTATCGGCGCACTGAAGGAGCGGAATGGATCATCGCTTCAGGCCATTAAGAAGTACATCGCAGCCAACTACAAAGTAGGCGATATGGACCGACAGACCATCTTCATCAAGCGAGCTCTGCGGAAAGGGGTTGCCAACGAGACACTGGTTCAGACGAAAGGTGTCGGGGCATCTGGCTCTTTCAAGCTGAACGTCAAGGCAGCAAAGGCAGAGGCGGCGGAGAAGGCACGAAAAGAGAAGCAGAAGGCAAAGGTCAAGGCTGACCGCGAGAAGGCAAAGGCAAAGGCAGCCGCAAAGAAAGAGAAGGCGGTCGCCAAGAAGGCCAAAGCTGCAGCAGAAAAGAAGGAGAAGAAGAAGAAGGCGACAAAGAAGAAGCCGGCGAAGAAGACAGCAACCAAGTCGGAGAAAACGAAGACGCCCAAGAAGAAGACCGCAGCAAAGAAGCCATCCAAGAAGGCAACCCCGAAGAAAGTGGCGAAGAAGACGACGACCAAATCCAAGGCGGCAAAACCAAAGAAGCCTGCTGCCAAGAAGGGTGCCAAATAAGTTTATTTGCACCTCACACCAAAAATCAAACGGCTCTTTTAAGAGCCACCACAAACCCAAGAAAGAATAATTGTTGCAGTATCAACTAGTCGAGGGAAAGATGCACTGAGAAAAGAAAGAAGAAGAAAAAAAAAAGAAGGAAATACACGAAACGGGGAAATAGAAAGGAATAGTTAAAAGAAAAAACAGAAATTATTCTATATTGGTGAATTTATGTTGAAAAGGAGAGAAATGGTAGATGAATGGAGAAGTTTTATGTGTTACTCAAGAGCAAACAATTCTGTGAGAGCTAGCGAAAATAGGCTAAACAGAATGCGAGCGGGGGGAGGGTGATGGTTTTCGTTTTACTCTGAAAAATCGTTTCAAGCTCGAAATTATGTGAGCGTGAGTGTGTGTATATATGTATATGTATATGTATATGTATATATCTACCACTCCATATCTATGTAGCTTTATGCTGTCAATATTATCATAATATGTGTATTTTATTTGTTCATTTCCTTAGGTAATGTGCGACAGAGTAATGTATGTGATGTGACACAGTGCCCGTCCGACTCGCGGTGCTGGTATGGTCAACGCAACGGACGGCCGTGAGGTGGCGCACTCGATCCAGCCGGATCTCGCGCAGGCGGATCGTGGGCTGGCCGCGGCGGACAGTAGGAGAATGGGGCGTCGCCCTCCATGTCCGCAAAGCGGTTACTTAACCCTGTTCGGTCATTGGGAGCGTCATCATTCGGCTTTTGGATCTCTCATCAGCTAAACCACAATCAACTCACGCCATCATGTCTGGACGCGGTAAAGGAGGCAAAGGACTAGGAAAGGGAGGAGCAAAGCGGCACCGCAAAGTTCTTCGAGATAACATCCAGGGCATCACCAAGCCAGCCATCCGTCGTCTGGCAAGAAGGGGCGGCGTGAAGCGAATCTCGGGCCTCATCTACGAAGAAACCCGCGGAGTCCTGAAAGTCTTCCTTGAGAACGTGATCCGCGATGCAGTGACATACTGCGAGCATGCCAAACGCAAGACGGTTACTGCCATGGACGTCGTCTACGCATTGAAGAGGCAGGGACGAACACTCTACGGATTTGGCGGCTAGAATTTAACGGCCTCCTGCACCACAAAACAACGGCTCTTTTCAGAGCCACCACATTATCAAGAAAGAATACACTTAATGAAACACATTTCTTTCCTTTTCTTTATTACGGAACGTCATCATAAGTAGCACGTTTAAATCAATGCGCAATATATATATGTAACCACACTGTTCGTACATCAGATTTCTGTTTCGTGGCAATGCTCTTAAAACGCCCTCATTACACGCTTTACAGAGTTTACCGGTTGTAATTGAAGGTAATAGAATAATTATTGCATCCATTCGCTGATCACAGCCCCCAGTTGCAAATAGATAGAGAGTGAGAGAGAGAGAGAGAGAGAAAGAGAGATACGTTATTTTCATAAGTAAAGTTGTTGTCATACAATTGTAAAGTTGTTGTCATACAATTGTAAAGTTGTTGCTTTATGTGTAAAGTTGTTGCCTTTTTGGTAAAGTTGTTGCCTTTTTGGTAAAGTTGTTGCTCCCATAGTGGGCGGGTTGTATAAAGCAACAACATTACACATTTCTTTGGTGAAGTTGTTGCCTTTGCTCATAAATATTTCATTAAGAGTTGTGAAGCTCACAATGCACATGCCGCCCCACGCCTGGACATGGACTGGAATTTGGAGATACTACCAAGACAGTATCATTCAGCCAAAAAATAAAAAAAATAAATAAATAAATAAAAAAAAAATAAAAGAAAATGAAGATAAAAAAGACACGCGCGCGCACACACACACCAAAAAAAAAAAAAAAAAAAACACAAACAAACAAACAAACCCTGCTAATTATTGACTACATTGTATTATGAATCAAGTAGATTGTTTGGCTTCACCTGGTATTGAGTTAAACTCACTAAAGAGGATAGATTCTATACACTATTTGGCATATAGCCAATTTTACGCAGATTCAATACCCTCAATACAAAATGTGGGTAAGTCTGGACAATATCTTGCTGTCTGACATTGGCTTTTGGTATTGTGCAGTGGGAAACAAGCAAAGCAATCAAATAGGTAAAAAAAAAAAAAAACAGAGTATCAGCAAAATATGAATGCAAGAAGGTGTTTTTTTTTTTTCTAACGCAAAATAAATATTTACAAATAGATTTCAGCTTCAGCGTGTCAGCAAGCGGCGACGAAGGTAGATAACATGTGTAAGCTTAACACGCAATCAAAAGGAATAAGGGAAGTTAGCAGCTTTTTAGCGAGATACGAAACAGAATATATATATAGTTACATGAGATTTTCTAGATCTAGTTTGATTACAAAGAGAAAAGAAAAGAAAAGTAAATGATGATTGAATATTTGCAGAGAATATTATTCACGTTTTTCATTTTTACACGCAATTCAAGAACAAATTAGGGTAAAAATTTGACAAAAATCTGTCTACTGCCATCTGGTGGCAGAAACCGTTATTCCACCACCGCGGCCGGCCGGCCGGCAGGCGGGGCCGTCACGCCCGCCTGAATCGATGCTTCTGCTAATCCTCATCTAATTTGCATGAACTGTGCGAGCGGATCCTCCGAACGCGTATAAAAGAGGAAAGGGGGCAGCTGACCATAACATTTCTCTTTCAAAGCTGCATCGAATTCGCATCCGCCTAGTCTAGTCAACGCTCACAATGGCTCCTCCATCCGGACAAGTTGCCAAGAAGGGTTCCAAGAAAGCTGCCAAGGCTCCCCGGCCCAATGCCGACAAGAAGAGGCGTAGGAAGAGGAAGGAGAGCTACGGTATCTACATCTACAAGGTTCTGAAGCAAGTCCACCCAGATACTGGAATTTCGAGTCGCGCCATGTCCATCATGAACAGCTTCGTCAACGACATTTTCGAACGCATCGCCGCCGAAGCTGCACGTCTCGGTCAGTACAACAAGAAGTCGACCATCAGCAGCCGTGAAGTGCAGACCGCAGTGCGCCTCCTTCTCCCCGGAGAACTGGCAAAGCACGCCGTCAGCGAGGGCACTAAAGCTGTCACCAAGTACACTACATCCAAGTAGATGTCCACAGTCGTCTATATCTCAAACGGCCCTTATCAGGGCCACCACATAACCAAGAAAGAATATCCCACTGTTGTATGAAATCCTAATCATATCCTAATTATAACGAATCGAAAAGCTAGTACTTTACCCACCAGAGAAATACAAATCATCGCTTGTTTATAGTGACTTCACATTGTATGCTTATTTATATTTGCTTCTCGTGTTCACTTAATGTATTCGTTAATTAGTTTAATGACAGCACCACCTGATCGAAACATGGTAAAATTATGCAAACATATTACAGATTAATGTTTAAGACCCGCACAATATAGATTAACTTCCAATCAGCCAGCTCTTCCCTTTCGGGTTAAAGAGTGTATTAAATTACCACACCGCTTTATAGAATCGTCTTCTTAACGAGCTGTTGCTATATGAATCTATTCCAAATACCATCATGCACGTATAGTAATAATATCACTGTTACAGCAGCCTGCATACAGAAAAAAATCGTTCGGAATGATGTTTTCAGTATATTATACGCCGCAATAATCATTGAATTCGCGAGCTGGTATCTCAACGGCGCCATCTACGGGAAGGCGTGAACAGGTTGAGCGGCGTGACCAACCATAGCGGACGGGACGGGTGGGGGCCGCCGCTGCGGGGCTGGTGCGCCCAGATCGGACAAAGGAAATCACTGCTTGACCAATCACAGGCCACGGATTGGATCCGTCCCGGGTCTAGGGATCCATCGTCCGCGATATAAAATGGGAGCTGGATGCCCGGCGGTTTCATTCTCTTCCCAACTCCGCATCGAAAAAACTCCCCACTCGTTACCTGAAGAAAACATGGCTCGCACCAAGCAGACGGCTCGCAAGTCGACTGGAGGCAAGGCTCCTCGCAAGCAACTGGCTACGAAGGCTGCTCGCAAGAGTGCCCCCGCCACCGGAGGAGTGAAGAAACCTCATCGCTATAGGCCCGGCACAGTCGCACTTCGTGAGATTCGCCGCTACCAGAAGAGCACCGAACTTCTCATCCGCAAACTCCCCTTCCAGCGACTTGTTCGTGAGATTGCTCAGGATTTCAAGACCGAGCTGCGCTTCCAAAGTTCTGCTGTCATGGCCCTCCAAGAAGCGAGCGAGGCTTATCTCGTCGGTCTGTTCGAAGACACCAACCTGTGCGCCATCCACGCCAAGCGGGTTACCATCATGCCCAAGGACATTCAGCTGGCCCGTCGCATCCGGGGAGAGAGGGCGTAGAGAGAGGCCTGTCCTCCGTGGTCGCACCACACAACACAACGGCTCTTTTCAGAGCCACCACATTATCAAGAAAGAATATCATGGTTCATACAGGACAATATTCTGTTTGTTATTCTTAGTTTTAAAAAGTAGAGCCTTGGATGATGTTAGATATTTATGTATTTAAAAGTGCACACGTAGTTGAACGGAAATGAAAAAATGAGAACAAGAAAACCACAAAGATAAATGAAATGCACGTAAAGTAGGGATATCTGCCCCCCCCCCCCTTCAAATGAAACGCAGTCTACGGTGATTATGTACCTAGCAAATCAATTCATATGTAATTGAGACGAGAAGGGGTCTGTAAGGTGCTTGATAGAGAGGGAGAGGGAGAGAGAGAGGGGAGAGGGATAGATAGGGAGACAGAAGGAGTAAAGGGAGGGGGGTAAGAAAAAGTAAAACTATATGGTCAAGAAAAGGAAAAAAAAATGAAAGATTGTGACGTTAATTCGGAGTCTTTTTACCGATGTGTTGACGTGATCTGAATGCTGATTCAACTGAAAGTATGTATTCACAATTGCTTTATTGTGAAATATAATATATGGACAGCCGCCGCGATACAACTAGCTGCATTGAACTACTAGACACTGTGCCGAGTTAGCCAGCAAGAGGGCAGCAAACAGCGCTTGTGTCCGCACTGGCAGCAGTAGCAGCTGCCCACTTCTGCCACCGGCTACGCTCATTGGTCGACCGGACAACAAAAGGATCTTGACCCGCTGGATCCCCGAGCGGGGTATAAATGGGTGCGGAAACAATCGGCGGGGATCACACTCTCAGTTGAATCAGCATTCAGATCACGTCAACACATTTGTCTCTCCGTCTCCAATCATGTCTGGACGAGGAAAATCTGGCAAGGCTCGCACCAAGGCCAAGTCTCGATCATCACGCGCCGGCCTGCAGTTCCCCGTCGGCCGAGTTCATCGCTTCCTTCGTAAAGGCAACTACGCCCAGAGAGTAGGCGCTGGTGCACCAGTGTACCTAGCTGCTGTTCTGGAGTACCTGACCGCTGAGATTCTTGAGCTGGCCGGCAACGCCGCACGCGATAACAAGAAGACGAGGATCATCCCGCGACATCTTCAACTTGCCGTTCGCAACGACGAAGAGCTGAACAAGCTGCTGGGAGGCGTGACAATCGCTCAGGGTGGTGTACTGCCAAACATCCAGGCCGTGCTTCTGCCGAAGAAGACTGCAAAGTCCAGTTAGACACTTCACGGCGGCTCTTTTCAACCAAACGGCCCTTATCAGGGCCACCACATTTTCCAGAAAGAATACATTCAATTCATCATGCTATTTCGTGTTGTGTTGAGATTTCCGCTATATCTGGTTTTTTTTTTCTTTTTTTTTTCTTCCTTTCTCTCTCTCTCTCTCTCTCTAATTATCCTTACTTGAATCACACATAAATAGGAAATGAAGAGAAAGGAAGAAATATAGTGATAAAAAAGGAAGAAATATAATGATAAATATATAAGGTGACAATGCAAGGAGACAAAATAGATAGACAAAGGTATAAGCATAGACTAAAGACTAAATATATAAGGTGGCAATGCATACCATTAGATGAGGAGAGAATATGGAGTAAAGCATAAAAGCATAGACTAGAGTATGAAAATAAGCAAGAATTAAGTACCAAGTTAATTTCGGAAGAATTTATGAATTTATGAAATGCACAGATGATAAATCGTCAGGCGAGGCCGTTATGAGGTTAAAAAGAAGGTATTGAAATAAAAGAGGAATTTATCGACAACATAAGAACAGCACAGCCACATGTATGTAGGAAGTTTGTGTGTTTGATTGCATTAATGCTCTAGTGTTTGTGCGTTTGCTGTCTAAGATTGTTGCAGTTTTCGGCATGTTGTAATATAAAACAGCTGCCTTAGGGAAACACGTGGATAAAACAAATGGAGCAGAAAAGTAAATCAAGTAATATGAAACAGAGAACAGATGTGGAAGCACATTAGGCAGAGCGTCTGCACGACGCCATGCCCGAGATGTCCGGTGATTCCTTCGAGGTACGCAATGAGCTGATAAAACGACAGTGCGAAGGTTGCGAGTCATTAGTTTTGTTCCACTACTCTCTGACTCACTACGTATCGCATCGATTGTTATCGTGATGGCGGCTTCGGAAGCAGCAAAGAAGACGACCAAGAAGAAAGCGCCCGAGCATCCACCGACCCAGGTGATGGTCAATGCTGCTATCGGCGCACTGAAGGAGCGGAATGGATCATCGCTTCAGGCCATTAAGAAGTACATCGCAGCCAACTACAAAGTAGGCGATATGGACCGACAGACCATCTTCATCAAGCGAGCTCTGCGGAAAGGGGTTGCCAACGAGACACTGGTTCAGACGAAAGGTGTCGGGGCATCTGGCTCTTTCAAGCTGAACGTCAAGGCAGCAAAGGCAGAGGCGGCGGAGAAGGCACGAAAAGAGAAGCAGAAGGCAAAGGTCAAGGCTGACCGCGAGAAGGCAAAGGCAAAGGCAGCCGCAAAGAAAGAGAAGGCGGTCGCCAAGAAGGCCAAAGCTGCAGCAGAAAAGAAGGAGAAGAAGAAGAAGGCGACAAAGAAGAAGCCGGCGAAGAAGACAGCAACCAAGTCGGAGAAAACGAAGACGCCCAAGAAGAAGACCGCAGCAAAGAAGCCATCCAAGAAGGCAACCCCGAAGAAAGTGGCGAAGAAGACGACGACCAAATCCAAGGCGGCAAAACCAAAGAAGCCTGCTGCCAAGAAGGGTGCCAAATAAGTTTATTTGCACCTCACACCAAAAATCAAACGGCTCTTTTAAGAGCCACCACAAACCCAAGAAAGAATAATTGTTGCAGTATCAACTAGTCGAGGGAAAGATGCACTGAGAAAAGAAAGAAGAAGAAAAAAAAAAGAAGGAAATACACGAAACGGGGAAATAGAAAGGAATAGTTAAAAGAAAAAACAGAAATTATTCTATATTGGTGAATTTATGTTGAAAAGGAGAGAAATGGTAGATGAATGGAGAAGTTTTATGTGTTACTCAAGAGCAAACAATTCTGTGAGAGCTAGCGAAAATAGGCTAAACAGAATGCGAGCGGGGGGAGGGTGATGGTTTTCGTTTTACTCTGAAAAATCGTTTCAAGCTCGAAATTATGTGAGCGTGAGTGTGTGTATATATGTATATGTATATGTATATGTATATATCTACCACTCCATATCTATGTAGCTTTATGCTGTCAATATTATCATAATATGTGTATTTTATTTGTTCATTTCCTTAGGTAATGTGCGACAGAGTAATGTATGTGATGTGACACAGTGCCCGTCCGACTCGCGGTGCTGGTATGGTCAACGCAACGGACGGCCGTGAGGTGGCGCACTCGATCCAGCCGGATCTCGCGCAGGCGGATCGTGGGCTGGCCGCGGCGGACAGTAGGAGAATGGGGCGTCGCCCTCCATGTCCGCAAAGCGGTTACTTAACCCTGTTCGGTCATTGGGAGCGTCATCATTCGGCTTTTGGATCTCTCATCAGCTAAACCACAATCAACTCACGCCATCATGTCTGGACGCGGTAAAGGAGGCAAAGGACTAGGAAAGGGAGGAGCAAAGCGGCACCGCAAAGTTCTTCGAGATAACATCCAGGGCATCACCAAGCCAGCCATCCGTCGTCTGGCAAGAAGGGGCGGCGTGAAGCGAATCTCGGGCCTCATCTACGAAGAAACCCGCGGAGTCCTGAAAGTCTTCCTTGAGAACGTGATCCGCGATGCAGTGACATACTGCGAGCATGCCAAACGCAAGACGGTTACTGCCATGGACGTCGTCTACGCATTGAAGAGGCAGGGACGAACACTCTACGGATTTGGCGGCTAGAATTTAACGGCCTCCTGCACCACAAAACAACGGCTCTTTTCAGAGCCACCACATTATCAAGAAAGAATACACTTAATGAAACACATTTCTTTCCTTTTCTTTATTACGGAACGTCATCATAAGTAGCACGTTTAAATCAATGCGCAATATATATATGTAACCACACTGTTCGTACATCAGATTTCTGTTTCGTGGCAATGCTCTTAAAACGCCCTCATTACACGCTTTACAGAGTTTACCGGTTGTAATTGAAGGTAATAGAATAATTATTGCATCCATTCGCTGATCACAGCCCCCAGTTGCAAATAGATAGAGAGTGAGAGAGAGAGAGAGAGAGAAAGAGAGATACGTTATTTTCATAAGTAAAGTTGTTGTCATACAATTGTAAAGTTGTTGTCATACAATTGTAAAGTTGTTGCTTTATGTGTAAAGTTGTTGCCTTTTTGGTAAAGTTGTTGCCTTTTTGGTAAAGTTGTTGCTCCCATAGTGGGCGGGTTGTATAAAGCAACAACATTACACATTTCTTTGGTGAAGTTGTTGCCTTTGCTCATAAATATTTCATTAAGAGTTGTGAAGCTCACAATGCACATGCCGCCCCACGCCTGGACATGGACTGGAATTTGGAGATACTACCAAGACAGTATCATTCAGCCAAAAAATAAAAAAAATAAATAAATAAATAAAAAAAAAATAAAAGAAAATGAAGATAAAAAAGACACGCGCGCGCACACACACACCAAAAAAAAAAAAAAAAAAACACACAAACAAACAAACAAACCCTGCTAATTATTGACTACATTGTATTATGAATCAAGTAGATTGTTTGGCTTCACCTGGTATTGAGTTAAACTCACTAAAGAGGATAGATTCTATACACTATTTGGCATATAGCCAATTTTACGCAGATTCAATACCCTCAATACAAAATGTGGGTAAGTCTGGACAATATCTTGCTGTCTGACATTGGCTTTTGGTATTGTGCAGTGGGAAACAAGCAAAGCAATCAAATAGGTAAAAAAAAAAAAAAACAGAGTATCAGCAAAATATGAATGCAAGAAGGTGTTTTTTTTTTTTCTAACGCAAAATAAATATTTACAAATAGATTTCAGCTTCAGCGTGTCAGCAAGCGGCGACGAAGGTAGATAACATGTGTAAGCTTAACACGCAATCAAAAGGAATAAGGGAAGTTAGCAGCTTTTTAGCGAGATACGAAACAGAATATATATATAGTTACATGAGATTTTCTAGATCTAGTTTGATTACAAAGAGAAAAGAAAAGAAAAGTAAATGATGATTGAATATTTGCAGAGAATATTATTCACGTTTTTCATTTTTACACGCAATTCAAGAACAAATTAGGGTAAAAATTTGACAAAAATCTGTCTACTGCCATCTGGTGGCAGAAACCGTTATTCCACCACCGCGGCCGGCCGGCCGGCAGGCGGGGCCGTCACGCCCGCCTGAATCGATGCTTCTGCTAATCCTCATCTAATTTGCATGAACTGTGCGAGCGGATCCTCCGAACGCGTATAAAAGAGGAAAGGGGGCAGCTGACCATAACATTTCTCTTTCAAAGCTGCATCGAATTCGCATCCGCCTAGTCTAGTCAACGCTCACAATGGCTCCTCCATCCGGACAAGTTGCCAAGAAGGGTTCCAAGAAAGCTGCCAAGGCTCCCCGGCCCAATGCCGACAAGAAGAGGCGTAGGAAGAGGAAGGAGAGCTACGGTATCTACATCTACAAGGTTCTGAAGCAAGTCCACCCAGATACTGGAATTTCGAGTCGCGCCATGTCCATCATGAACAGCTTCGTCAACGACATTTTCGAACGCATCGCCGCCGAAGCTGCACGTCTCGGTCAGTACAACAAGAAGTCGACCATCAGCAGCCGTGAAGTGCAGACCGCAGTGCGCCTCCTTCTCCCCGGAGAACTGGCAAAGCACGCCGTCAGCGAGGGCACTAAAGCTGTCACCAAGTACACTACATCCAAGTAGATGTCCACAGTCGTCTATATCTCAAACGGCCCTTATCAGGGCCACCACATAACCAAGAAAGAATATCCCACTGTTGTATGAAATCCTAATCATATCCTAATTATAACGAATCGAAAAGCTAGTACTTTACCCACCAGAGAAATACAAATCATCGCTTGTTTATAGTGACTTCACATTGTATGCTTATTTATATTTGCTTCTCGTGTTCACTTAATGTATTCGTTAATTAGTTTAATGACAGCACCACCTGATCGAAACATGGTAAAATTATGCAAACATATTACAGATTAATGTTTAAGACCCGCACAATATAGATTAACTTCCAATCAGCCAGCTCTTCCCTTTCGGGTTAAAGAGTGTATTAAATTACCACACCGCTTTATAGAATCGTCTTCTTAACGAGCTGTTGCTATATGAATCTATTCCAAATACCATCATGCACGTATAGTAATAATATCACTGTTACAGCAGCCTGCATACAGAAAAAAATCGTTCGGAATGATGTTTTCAGTATATTATACGCCGCAATAATCATTGAATTCGCGAGCTGGTATCTCAACGGCGCCATCTACGGGAAGGCGTGAACAGGTTGAGCGGCGTGACCAACCATAGCGGACGGGACGGGTGGGGGCCGCCGCTGCGGGGCTGGTGCGCCCAGATCGGACAAAGGAAATCACTGCTTGACCAATCACAGGCCACGGATTGGATCCGTCCCGGGTCTAGGGATCCATCGTCCGCGATATAAAATGGGAGCTGGATGCCCGGCGGTTTCATTCTCTTCCCAACTCCGCATCGAAAAAACTCCCCACTCGTTACCTGAAGAAAACATGGCTCGCACCAAGCAGACGGCTCGCAAGTCGACTGGAGGCAAGGCTCCTCGCAAGCAACTGGCTACGAAGGCTGCTCGCAAGAGTGCCCCCGCCACCGGAGGAGTGAAGAAACCTCATCGCTATAGGCCCGGCACAGTCGCACTTCGTGAGATTCGCCGCTACCAGAAGAGCACCGAACTTCTCATCCGCAAACTCCCCTTCCAGCGACTTGTTCGTGAGATTGCTCAGGATTTCAAGACCGAGCTGCGCTTCCAAAGTTCTGCTGTCATGGCCCTCCAAGAAGCGAGCGAGGCTTATCTCGTCGGTCTGTTCGAAGACACCAACCTGTGCGCCATCCACGCCAAGCGGGTTACCATCATGCCCAAGGACATTCAGCTGGCCCGTCGCATCCGGGGAGAGAGGGCGTAGAGAGAGGCCTGTCCTCCGTGGTCGCACCACACAACACAACGGCTCTTTTCAGAGCCACCACATTATCAAGAAAGAATATCATGGTTCATACAGGACAATATTCTGTTTGTTATTCTTAGTTTTAAAAAGTAGAGCCTTGGATGATGTTAGATATTTATGTATTTAAAAGTGCACACGTAGTTGAACGGAAATGAAAAAATGAGAACAAGAAAACCACAAAGATAAATGAAATGCACGTAAAGTAGGGATATCTGCCCCCCCCCCCCTTTCAAATGAAACGCAGTCTACGGTGATTATGTACCTAGCAAATCAATTCATATGTAATTGAGACGAGAAGGGGTCTGTAAGGTGCTTGATAGAGAGGGAGAGGGAGAGAGAGAGGGGAGAGGGATAGATAGGGAGACAGAAGGAGTAAAGGGAGGGGGGTAAGAAAAAGTAAAACTATATGGTCAAGAAAAGGAAAAAAAAATGAAAGATTGTGACGTTAATTCGGAGTCTTTTTACCGATGTGTTGACGTGATCTGAATGCTGATTCAACTGAAAGTATGTATTCACAATTGCTTTATTGTGAAATATAATATATGGACAGCCGCCGCGATACAACTAGCTGCATTGAACTACTAGACACTGTGCCGAGTTAGCCAGCAAGAGGGCAGCAAACAGCGCTTGTGTCCGCACTGGCAGCAGTAGCAGCTGCCCACTTCTGCCACCGGCTACGCTCATTGGTCGACCGGACAACAAAAGGATCTTGACCCGCTGGATCCCCGAGCGGGGTATAAATGGGTGCGGAAACAATCGGCGGGGATCACACTCTCAGTTGAATCAGCATTCAGATCACGTCAACACATTTGTCTCTCCGTCTCCAATCATGTCTGGACGAGGAAAATCTGGCAAGGCTCGCACCAAGGCCAAGTCTCGATCATCACGCGCCGGCCTGCAGTTCCCCGTCGGCCGAGTTCATCGCTTCCTTCGTAAAGGCAACTACGCCCAGAGAGTAGGCGCTGGTGCACCAGTGTACCTAGCTGCTGTTCTGGAGTACCTGACCGCTGAGATTCTTGAGCTGGCCGGCAACGCCGCACGCGATAACAAGAAGACGAGGATCATCCCGCGACATCTTCAACTTGCCGTTCGCAACGACGAAGAGCTGAACAAGCTGCTGGGAGGCGTGACAATCGCTCAGGGTGGTGTACTGCCAAACATCCAGGCCGTGCTTCTGCCGAAGAAGACTGCAAAGTCCAGTTAGACACTTCACGGCGGCTCTTTTCAACCAAACGGCCCTTATCAGGGCCACCACATTTTCCAGAAAGAATACATTCAATTCATCATGCTATTTCGTGTTGTGTTGAGATTTCCGCTATATCTGGTTTTTTTTTTCTTTTTTTTTTCTTCCTTTCTCTCTCTCTCTCTCTCTCTAATTATCCTTACTTGAATCACACATAAATAGGAAATGAAGAGAAAGGAAGAAATATAGTGATAAAAAAGGAAGAAATATAATGATAAATATATAAGGTGACAATGCAAGGAGACAAAATAGATAGACAAAGGTATAAGCATAGACTAAAGACTAAATATATAAGGTGGCAATGCATACCATTAGATGAGGAGAGAATATGGAGTAAAGCATAAAAGCATAGACTAGAG
Source organism: Diadema setosum (assembly GCA_033980235.1). Classification (NCBI taxonomy): domain Eukaryota; kingdom Metazoa; phylum Echinodermata; class Echinoidea; order Diadematoida; family Diadematidae; genus Diadema; species Diadema setosum. The sequence goes on along the minus strand of CM067065.1, from coordinate 10,706,144 downwards.
TATGAAAATAAGCAAGAATTAAGTACCAAGTTAATTTCGGAAGAATTTATGAATTTATGAAATGCACAGATGATAAATCGTCAGGCGAGGCCGTTATGAGGTTAAAAAGAAGGTATTGAAATAAAAGAGGAATTTATCGACAACATAAGAACAGCACAGCCACATGTATGTAGGAAGTTTGTGTGTTTGATTGCATTAATGCTCTAGTGTTTGTGCGTTTGCTGTCTAAGATTGTTGCAGTTTTCGGCATGTTGTAATATAAAACAGCTGCCTTAGGGAAACACGTGGATAAAACAAATGGAGCAGAAAAGTAAATCAAGTAATATGAAACAGAGAACAGATGTGGAAGCACATTAGGCAGAGCGTCTGCACGACGCCATGCCCGAGATGTCCGGTGATTCCTTCGAGGTACGCAATGAGCTGATAAAACGACAGTGCGAAGGTTGCGAGTCATTAGTTTTGTTCCACTACTCTCTGACTCACTACGTATCGCATCGATTGTTATCGTGATGGCGGCTTCGGAAGCAGCAAAGAAGACGACCAAGAAGAAAGCGCCCGAGCATCCACCGACCCAGGTGATGGTCAATGCTGCTATCGGCGCACTGAAGGAGCGGAATGGATCATCGCTTCAGGCCATTAAGAAGTACATCGCAGCCAACTACAAAGTAGGCGATATGGACCGACAGACCATCTTCATCAAGCGAGCTCTGCGGAAAGGGGTTGCCAACGAGACACTGGTTCAGACGAAAGGTGTCGGGGCATCTGGCTCTTTCAAGCTGAACGTCAAGGCAGCAAAGGCAGAGGCGGCGGAGAAGGCACGAAAAGAGAAGCAGAAGGCAAAGGTCAAGGCTGACCGCGAGAAGGCAAAGGCAAAGGCAGCCGCAAAGAAAGAGAAGGCGGTCGCCAAGAAGGCCAAAGCTGCAGCAGAAAAGAAGGAGAAGAAGAAGAAGGCGACAAAGAAGAAGCCGGCGAAGAAGACAGCAACCAAGTCGGAGAAAACGAAGACGCCCAAGAAGAAGACCGCAGCAAAGAAGCCATCCAAGAAGGCAACCCCGAAGAAAGTGGCGAAGAAGACGACGACCAAATCCAAGGCGGCAAAACCAAAGAAGCCTGCTGCCAAGAAGGGTGCCAAATAAGTTTATTTGCACCTCACACCAAAAATCAAACGGCTCTTTTAAGAGCCACCACAAACCCAAGAAAGAATAATTGTTGCAGTATCAACTAGTCGAGGGAAAGATGCACTGAGAAAAGAAAGAAGAAGAAAAAAAAAAGAAGGAAATACACGAAACGGGGAAATAGAAAGGAATAGTTAAAAGAAAAAACAGAAATTATTCTATATTGGTGAATTTATGTTGAAAAGGAGAGAAATGGTAGATGAATGGAGAAGTTTTATGTGTTACTCAAGAGCAAACAATTCTGTGAGAGCTAGCGAAAATAGGCTAAACAGAATGCGAGCGGGGGGAGGGTGATGGTTTTCGTTTTACTCTGAAAAATCGTTTCAAGCTCGAAATTATGTGAGCGTGAGTGTGTGTATATATGTATATGTATATGTATATGTATATATCTACCACTCCATATCTATGTAGCTTTATGCTGTCAATATTATCATAATATGTGTATTTTATTTGTTCATTTCCTTAGGTAATGTGCGACAGAGTAATGTATGTGATGTGACACAGTGCCCGTCCGACTCGCGGTGCTGGTATGGTCAACGCAACGGACGGCCGTGAGGTGGCGCACTCGATCCAGCCGGATCTCGCGCAGGCGGATCGTGGGCTGGCCGCGGCGGACAGTAGGAGAATGGGGCGTCGCCCTCCATGTCCGCAAAGCGGTTACTTAACCCTGTTCGGTCATTGGGAGCGTCATCATTCGGCTTTTGGATCTCTCATCAGCTAAACCACAATCAACTCACGCCATCATGTCTGGACGCGGTAAAGGAGGCAAAGGACTAGGAAAGGGAGGAGCAAAGCGGCACCGCAAAGTTCTTCGAGATAACATCCAGGGCATCACCAAGCCAGCCATCCGTCGTCTGGCAAGAAGGGGCGGCGTGAAGCGAATCTCGGGCCTCATCTACGAAGAAACCCGCGGAGTCCTGAAAGTCTTCCTTGAGAACGTGATCCGCGATGCAGTGACATACTGCGAGCATGCCAAACGCAAGACGGTTACTGCCATGGACGTCGTCTACGCATTGAAGAGGCAGGGACGAACACTCTACGGATTTGGCGGCTAGAATTTAACGGCCTCCTGCACCACAAAACAACGGCTCTTTTCAGAGCCACCACATTATCAAGAAAGAATACACTTAATGAAACACATTTCTTTCCTTTTCTTTATTACGGAACGTCATCATAAGTAGCACGTTTAAATCAATGCGCAATATATATATGTAACCACACTGTTCGTACATCAGATTTCTGTTTCGTGGCAATGCTCTTAAAACGCCCTCATTACACGCTTTACAGAGTTTACCGGTTGTAATTGAAGGTAATAGAATAATTATTGCATCCATTCGCTGATCACAGCCCCCAGTTGCAAATAGATAGAGAGTGAGAGAGAGAGAGAGAGAGAGAAAGAGAGATACGTTATTTTCATAAGTAAAGTTGTTGTCATACAATTGTAAAGTTGTTGTCATACAATTGTAAAGTTGTTGCTTTATGTGTAAAGTTGTTGCCTTTTTGGTAAAGTTGTTGCCTTTTTGGTAAAGTTGTTGCTCCCATAGTGGGCGGGTTGTATAAAGCAACAACATTACACATTTCTTTGGTGAAGTTGTTGCCTTTGCTCATAAATATTTCATTAAGAGTTGTGAAGCTCACAATGCACATGCCGCCCCACGCCTGGACATGGACTGGAATTTGGAGATACTACCAAGACAGTATCATTCAGCCAAAAAATAAAAAAAATAAAAAAATAAATAAAAAAAAATAAAAGAAAATGAAGATAAAAAAGACACGCGCGCGCACACACACACCAAAAAAAAAAACAAAAAAACACACAAACAAACAAACAAACCCTGCTAATTATTGACTACATTGTATTATGAATCAAGTAGATTGTTTGGCTTCACCTGGTATTGAGTTAAACTCACTAAAGAGGATAGATTCTATACACTATTTGGCATATAGCCAATTTTACGCAGATTCAATACCCTCAATACAAAATGTGGGTAAGTCTGGACAATATCTTGCTGTCTGACATTGGCTTTTGGTATTGTGCAGTGGGAAACAAGCAAAGCAATCAAATAGGTAAAAAAAAAAAAAAACAGAGTATCAGCAAAATATGAATGCAAGAAGGTGTTTTTTTTTTTTCTAACGCAAAATAAATATTTACAAATAGATTTCAGCTTCAGCGTGTCAGCAAGCGGCGACGAAGGTAGATAACATGTGTAAGCTTAACACGCAATCAAAAGGAATAAGGGAAGTTAGCAGCTTTTTAGCGAGATACGAAACAGAATATATATATAGTTACATGAGATTTTCTAGATCTAGTTTGATTACAAAGAGAAAAGAAAAGAAAAGTAAATGATGATTGAATATTTGCAGAGAATATTATTCACGTTTTTCATTTTTACACGCAATTCAAGAACAAATTAGGGTAAAAATTTGACAAAAATCTGTCTACTGCCATCTGGTGGCAGAAACCGTTATTCCACCACCGCGGCCGGCCGGCCGGCAGGCGGGGCCGTCACGCCCGCCTGAATCGATGCTTCTGCTAATCCTCATCTAATTTGCATGAACTGTGCGAGCGGATCCTCCGAACGCGTATAAAAGAGGAAAGGGGGCAGCTGACCATAACATTTCTCTTTCAAAGCTGCATCGAATTCGCATCCGCCTAGTCTAGTCAACGCTCACAATGGCTCCTCCATCCGGACAAGTTGCCAAGAAGGGTTCCAAGAAAGCTGCCAAGGCTCCCCGGCCCAATGCCGACAAGAAGAGGCGTAGGAAGAGGAAGGAGAGCTACGGTATCTACATCTACAAGGTTCTGAAGCAAGTCCACCCAGATACTGGAATTTCGAGTCGCGCCATGTCCATCATGAACAGCTTCGTCAACGACATTTTCGAACGCATCGCCGCCGAAGCTGCACGTCTCGGTCAGTACAACAAGAAGTCGACCATCAGCAGCCGTGAAGTGCAGACCGCAGTGCGCCTCCTTCTCCCCGGAGAACTGGCAAAGCACGCCGTCAGCGAGGGCACTAAAGCTGTCACCAAGTACACTACATCCAAGTAGATGTCCACAGTCGTCTATATCTCAAACGGCCCTTATCAGGGCCACCACATAACCAAGAAAGAATATCCCACTGTTGTATGAAATCCTAATCATATCCTAATTATAACGAATCGAAAAGCTAGTACTTTACCCACCAGAGAAATACAAATCATCGCTTGTTTATAGTGACTTCACATTGTATGCTTATTTATATTTGCTTCTCGTGTTCACTTAATGTATTCGTTAATTAGTTTAATGACAGCACCACCTGATCGAAACATGGTAAAATTATGCAAACATATTACAGATTAATGTTTAAGACCCGCACAATATAGATTAACTTCCAATCAGCCAGCTCTTCCCTTTCGGGTTAAAGAGTGTATTAAATTACCACACCGCTTTATAGAATCGTCTTCTTAACGAGCTGTTGCTATATGAATCTATTCCAAATACCATCATGCACGTATAGTAATAATATCACTGTTACAGCAGCCTGCATACAGAAAAAAATCGTTCGGAATGATGTTTTCAGTATATTATACGCCGCAATAATCATTGAATTCGCGAGCTGGTATCTCAACGGCGCCATCTACGGGAAGGCGTGAACAGGTTGAGCGGCGTGACCAACCATAGCGGACGGGACGGGTGGGGGCCGCCGCTGCGGGGCTGGTGCGCCCAGATCGGACAAAGGAAATCACTGCTTGACCAATCACAGGCCACGGATTGGATCCGTCCCGGGTCTAGGGATCCATCGTCCGCGATATAAAATGGGAGCTGGATGCCCGGCGGTTTCATTCTCTTCCCAACTCCGCATCGAAAAAACTCCCCACTCGTTACCTGAAGAAAACATGGCTCGCACCAAGCAGACGGCTCGCAAGTCGACTGGAGGCAAGGCTCCTCGCAAGCAACTGGCTACGAAGGCTGCTCGCAAGAGTGCCCCCGCCACCGGAGGAGTGAAGAAACCTCATCGCTATAGGCCCGGCACAGTCGCACTTCGTGAGATTCGCCGCTACCAGAAGAGCACCGAACTTCTCATCCGCAAACTCCCCTTCCAGCGACTTGTTCGTGAGATTGCTCAGGATTTCAAGACCGAGCTGCGCTTCCAAAGTTCTGCTGTCATGGCCCTCCAAGAAGCGAGCGAGGCTTATCTCGTCGGTCTGTTCGAAGACACCAACCTGTGCGCCATCCACGCCAAGCGGGTTACCATCATGCCCAAGGACATTCAGCTGGCCCGTCGCATCCGGGGAGAGAGGGCGTAGAGAGAGGCCTGTCCTCCGTGGTCGCACCACACAACACAACGGCTCTTTTCAGAGCCACCACATTATCAAGAAAGAATATCATGGTTCATACAGGACAATATTCTGTTTGTTATTCTTAGTTTTAAAAAGTAGAGCCTTGGATGATGTTAGATATTTATGTATTTAAAAGTGCACACGTAGTTGAACGGAAATGAAAAAATGAGAACAAGAAAACCACAAAGATAAATGAAATGCACGTAAAGTAGGGATATCTGCCCCCCCCCCCTTTCAAATGAAACGCAGTCTACGGTGATTATGTACCTAGCAAATCAATTCATATGTAATTGAGACGAGAAGGGGTCTGTAAGGTGCTTGATAGAGAGGGAGAGGGAGAGAGAGAGGGGAGAGGGATAGATAGGGAGACAGAAGGAGTAAAGGGAGGGGGGTAAGAAAAAGTAAAACTATATGGTCAAGAAAAGGAAAAAAAATGAAAGATTGTGACGTTAATTCGGAGTCTTTTTACCGATGTGTTGACGTGATCTGAATGCTGATTCAACTGAAAGTATGTATTCACAATTGCTTTATTGTGAAATATAATATATGGACAGCCGCCGCGATACAACTAGCTGCATTGAACTACTAGACACTGTGCCGAGTTAGCCAGCAAGAGGGCAGCAAACAGCGCTTGTGTCCGCACTGGCAGCAGTAGCAGCTGCCCACTTCTGCCACCGGCTACGCTCATTGGTCGACCGGACAACAAAAGGATCTTGACCCGCTGGATCCCCGAGCGGGGTATAAATGGGTGCGGAAACAATCGGCGGGGATCACACTCTCAGTTGAATCAGCATTCAGATCACGTCAACATATTTGTCTCTCCGTCTCCAATCATGTCTGGACGAGGAAAATCTGGCAAGGCTCGCACCAAGGCCAAGTCTCGATCATCACGCGCCGGCCTGCAGTTCCCCGTCGGCCGAGTTCATCGCTTCCTTCGTAAAGGCAACTACGCCCAGAGAGTAGGCGCTGGTGCACCAGTGTACCTAGCTGCTGTTCTGGAGTACCTGACCGCTGAGATTCTTGAGCTGGCCGGCAACGCCGCACGCGATAACAAGAAGACGAGGATCATCCCGCGACATCTTCAACTTGCCGTTCGCAACGACGAAGAGCTGAACAAGCTGCTGGGAGGCGTGACAATCGCTCAGGGTGGTGTACTGCCAAACATCCAGGCCGTGCTTCTGCCGAAGAAGACTGCAAAGTCCAGTTAGACACTTCACGGCGGCTCTTTTCAACCAAACGGCCCTTATCAGGGCCACCACATTTTCCAGAAAGAATACATTCAATTCATCATGCTATTTCGTGTTGTGTTGAGATTTCCGCTATATCTGGTTTTTTTTTTCTTTTTTTTTCTTCCTTTCTCTCTCTCTCTCTCTCTCTAATTATCCTTACTTGAATCACACATAAATAGGAAATGAAGAGAAAGGAAGAAATATAGTGATAAAAAAGGAAGAAATATAATGATAAATATATAAGGTGACAATGCAAGGAGACAAAATAGATAGACAAAGGTATAAGCATAGACTAAAGACTAAATATATAAGGTGGCAATGCATACCATTAGATGAGGAGAGAATATGGAGTAAAGCATAAAAGCATAGACTAGAGTATAAAAATAAGCAAGAATTAAGTACCAAGTTAATTTCGGAAGAATTTATGAATTTATGAAATGCACAGATGATAAATCGTCAGGCGAGGCCGTTATGAGGTTAAAAAGAAGGTATTGAAATAAAAGAGGAATTTATCGACAACATAAGAACAGCACAGCCACATGTATGTAGGAAGTTTGTGTGTTTGATTGCATTAATGCTCTAGTGTTTGTGCGTTTGCTGTCTAAGATTGTTGCAGTTTTCGGCATGTTGTAATATAAAACAGCTGCCTTAGGGAAACACGTGGATAAAACAAATGGAGCAGAAAAGTAAATCAAGTAATATGAAACAGAGAACAGATGTGGAAGCACATTAGGCAGAGCGTCTGCACGACGCCATGCCCGAGATGTCCGGTGATTCCTTCGAGGTACGCAATGAGCTGATAAAACGACAGTGCGAAGGTTGCGAGTCATTAGTTTTGTTCCACTACTCTCTGACTCACTACGTATCGCATCGATTGTTATCGTGATGGCGGCTTCGGAAGCAGCAAAGAAGACGACCAAGAAGAAAGCGCCCGAGCATCCACCGACCCAGGTGATGGTCAATGCTGCTATCGGCGCACTGAAGGAGCGGAATGGATCATCGCTTCAGGCCATTAAGAAGTACATCGCAGCCAACTACAAAGTAGGCGATATGGACCGACAGACCATCTTCATCAAGCGAGCTCTGCGGAAAGGGGTTGCCAACGAGACACTGGTTCAGACGAAAGGTGTCGGGGCATCTGGCTCTTTCAAGCTGAACGTCAAGGCAGCAAAGGCAGAGGCGGCGGAGAAGGCACGAAAAGAGAAGCAGAAGGCAAAGGTCAAGGCTGACCGCGAGAAGGCAAAGGCAAAGGCAGCCGCAAAGAAAGAGAAGGCGGTCGCCAAGAAGGCCAAAGCTGCAGCAGAAAAGAAGGAGAAGAAGAAGAAGGCGACAAAGAAGAAGCCGGCGAAGAAGACAGCAACCAAGTCGGAGAAAACGAAGACGCCCAAGAAGAAGACCGCAGCAAAGAAGCCATCCAAGAAGGCAACCCCGAAGAAAGTGGCGAAGAAGACGACGACCAAATCCAAGGCGGCAAAACCAAAGAAGCCTGCTGCCAAGAAGGGTGCCAAATAAGTTTATTTGCACCTCACACCAAAAATCAAACGGCTCTTTTAAGAGCCACCACAAACCCAAGAAAGAATAATTGTTGCAGTATCAACTAGTCGAGGGAAAGATGCACTGAGAAAAGAAGAAGAAGAAAAAAAAAAGAAGGAAATACACGAAACGGGGAAATAGAAAGGAATAGTTAAAAGAAAAAACAGAAATTATTCTATATTGGTGAATTTATGTTGAAAAGGAGAGAAATGGTAGATGAATGGAGAAGTTTTATGTGTTACTCAAGAGCAAACAATTCTGTGAGAGCTAGCGAAAATAGGCTAAACAGAATGCGAGCGGGGGGAGGGTGATGGTTTTCGTTTTACTCTGAAAAATCGTTTCAAGCTCGAAATTATGTGAGCGTGAGTGTGTGTATATATGTATATGTATATGTATATGTATATATCTACCACTCCATATCTATGTAGCTTTATGCTGTCAATATTATCATAATATGTGTATTTTATTTGTTCATTTCCTTAGGTAATGTGCGACAGAGTAATGTATGTGATGTGACACAGTGCCCGTCCGACTCGCGGTGCTGGTATGGTCAACGCAACGGACGGCCGTGAGGTGGCGCACTCGATCCAGCCGGATCTCGCGCAGGCGGATCGTGGGCTGGCCGCGGCGGACAGTAGGAGAATGGGGCGTCGCCCTCCATGTCCGCAAAGCGGTTACTTAACCCTGTTCGGTCATTGGGAGCGTCATCATTCGGCTTTTGGATCTCTCATCAGCTAAACCACAATCAACTCACGCCATCATGTCTGGACGCGGTAAAGGAGGCAAAGGACTAGGAAAGGGAGGAGCAAAGCGGCACCGCAAAGTTCTTCGAGATAACATCCAGGGCATCACCAAGCCAGCCATCCGTCGTCTGGCAAGAAGGGGCGGCGTGAAGCGAATCTCGGGCCTCATCTACGAAGAAACCCGCGGAGTCCTGAAAGTCTTCCTTGAGAACGTGATCCGCGATGCAGTGACATACTGCGAGCATGCCAAACGCAAGACGGTTACTGCCATGGACGTCGTCTACGCATTGAAGAGGCAGGGACGAACACTCTACGGATTTGGCGGCTAGAATTTAACGGCCTCCTGCACCACAAAACAACGGCTCTTTTCAGAGCCACCACATTATCAAGAAAGAATACACTTAATGAAACACATTTCTTTCCTTTTCTTTATTACGGAACGTCATCATAAGTAGCACGTTTAAATCAATGCGCAATATATATATGTAACCACACTGTTCGTACATCAGATTTCTGTTTCGTGGCAATGCTCTTAAAACGCCCTCATTACACGCTTTACAGAGTTTACCGGTTGTAATTGAAGGTAATAGAATAATTATTGCATCCATTCGCTGATCACAGCCCCCAGTTGCAAATAGATAGAGAGTGAGAGAGAGAGAGAGAGAGAAAGAGAGATACGTTATTTTCATAAGTAAAGTTGTTGTCATACAATTGTAAAGTTGTTGTCATACAATTGTAAAGTTGTTGCTTTATGTGTAAAGTTGTTGCCTTTTTGGTAAAGTTGTTGCCTTTTTGGTAAAGTTGTTGCTCCCATAGTGGGCGGGTTGTATAAAGCAACAACATTACACATTTCTTTGGTGAAGTTGTTGCCTTTGCTCATAAATATTTCATTAAGAGTTGTGAAGCTCACAATGCACATGCCGCCCCACGCCTGGACATGGACTGGAATTTGGAGATACTACCAAGACAGTATCATTCAGCCAAAAAATAAAAAAAAATAAATAAATAAATAAAAAAAAAATAAAAGAAAATGAAGATAAAAAAGACACGCGCGCGCACACACACACCAAAAAAAAAAAAAAAACACACAAACAAACAAACAAACCCTGCTAATTATTGACTACATTGTATTATGAATCAAGTAGATTGTTTGGCTTCACCTGGTATTGAGTTAAACTCACTAAAGAGGATAGATTCTATACACTATTTGGCATATAGCCAATTTTACGCAGATTCAATACCCTCAATACAAAATGTGGGTAAGTCTGGACAATATCTTGCTGTCTGACATTGGCTTTTGGTATTGTGCAGTGGGAAACAAGCAAAGCAATCAAATAGGTAAAAAAAAAAAAAAACAGAGTATCAGCAAAATATGAATGCAAGAAGGTGTTTTTTTTTTTTCTAACGCAAAATAAATATTTACAAATAGATTTCAGCTTCAGCGTGTCAGCAAGCGGCGACGAAGGTAGATAACATGTGTAAGCTTAACACGCAATCAAAAGGAATAAGGGAAGTTAGCAGCTTTTTAGCGAGATACGAAACAGAATATATATATAGTTACATGAGATTTTCTAGATCTAGTTTGATTACAAAGAGAAAAGAAAAGAAAAGTAAATGATGATTGAATATTTGCAGAGAATATTATTCACGTTTTTCATTTTTACACGCAATTCAAGAACAAATTAGGGTAAAAATTTGACAAAAATCTGTCTACTGCCATCTGGTGGCAGAAACCGTTATTCCACCACCGCGGCCGGCCGGCCGGCAGGCGGGGCCGTCACGCCCGCCTGAATCGATGCTTCTGCTAATCCTCATCTAATTTGCATGAACTGTGCGAGCGGATCCTCCGAACGCGTATAAAAGAGGAAAGGGGGCAGCTGACCATAACATTTCTCTTTCAAAGCTGCATCGAATTCGCATCCGCCTAGTCTAGTCAACGCTCACAATGGCTCCTCCATCCGGACAAGTTGCCAAGAAGGGTTCCAAGAAAGCTGCCAAGGCTCCCCGGCCCAATGCCGACAAGAAGAGGCGTAGGAAGAGGAAGGAGAGCTACGGTATCTACATCTACAAGGTTCTGAAGCAAGTCCACCCAGATACTGGAATTTCGAGTCGCGCCATGTCCATCATGAACAGCTTCGTCAACGACATTTTCGAACGCATCGCCGCCGAAGCTGCACGTCTCGGTCAGTACAACAAGAAGTCGACCATCAGCAGCCGTGAAGTGCAGACCGCAGTGCGCCTCCGAATCTATTCCAAATACCATCATGCACGTATAGTAATAATATCACTGTTACAGCAGCCTGCATACAGAAAAAAATCGTTCGGAATGATGTTTTCAGTATATTATACGCCGCAATAATCATTGAATTCGCGAGCTGGTATCTCAACGGCGCCATCTACGGGAAGGCGTGAACAGGTTGAGCGGCGTGACCAACCATAGCGGACGGGACGGGTGGGGGCCGCCGCTGCGGGGCTGGTGCGCCCAGATCGGACAAAGGAAATCACTGCTTGACCAATCACAGGCCACGGATTGGATCCGTCCCGGGTCTAGGGATCCATCGTCCGCGATATAAAATGGGAGCTGGATGCCCGGCGGTTTCATTCTCTTCCCAACTCCGCATCGAAAAAACTCCCCACTCGTTACCTGAAGAAAACATGGCTCGCACCAAGCAGACGGCTCGCAAGTCGACTGGAGGCAAGGCTCCTCGCAAGCAACTGGCTACGAAGGCTGCTCGCAAGAGTGCCCCCGCCACCGGAGGAGTGAAGAAACCTCATCGCTATAGGCCCGGCACAGTCGCACTTCGTGAGATTCGCCGCTACCAGAAGAGCACCGAACTTCTCATCCGCAAACTCCCCTTCCAGCGACTTGTTCGTGAGATTGCTCAGGATTTCAAGACCGAGCTGCGCTTCCAAAGTTCTGCTGTCATGGCCCTCCAAGAAGCGAGCGAGGCTTATCTCGTCGGTCTGTTCGAAGACACCAACCTGTGCGCCATCCACGCCAAGCGGGTTACCATCATGCCCAAGGACATTCAGCTGGCCCGTCGCATCCGGGGAGAGAGGGCGTAGAGAGAGGCCTGTCCTCCGTGGTCGCACCACACAACACAACGGCTCTTTTCAGAGCCACCACATTATCAAGAAAGAATATCATGGTTCATACAGGACAATATTCTGTTTGTTATTCTTAGTTTTAAAAAGTAGAGCCTTGGATGATGTTAGATATTTATGTATTTAAAAGTGCACACGTAGTTGAACGGAAATGAAAAAATGAGAACAAGAAAACCACAAAGATAAATGAAATGCACGTAAAGTAGGGATATCTGCCCCCCCCCCCTTTCAAATGAAACGCAGTCTACGGTGATTATGTACCTAGCAAATCAATTCATATGTAATTGAGACGAGAAGGGGTCTGTAAGGTGCTTGATAGAGAGGGAGAGGGAGAGAGAGAGGGGAGAGGGATAGATAGGGAGACAGAAGGAGTAAAGGGAGGGGGGTAAGAAAAAGTAAAACTATATGGTCAAGAAAAGGAAAAAAAATGAAAGATTGTGACGTTAATTCGGAGTCTTTTTACCGATGTGTTGACGTGATCTGAATGCTGATTCAACTGAAAGTATGTATTCACAATTGCTTTATTGTGAAATATAATATATGGACAGCCGCCGCGATACAACTAGCTGCATTGAACTACTAGACACTGTGCCGAGTTAGCCAGCAAGAGGGCAGCAAACAGCGCTTGTGTCCGCACTGGCAGCAGTAGCAGCTGCCCACTTCTGCCACCGGCTACGCTCATTGGTCGACCGGACAACAAAAGGATCTTGACCCGCTGGATCCCCGAGCGGGGTATAAATGGGTGCGGAAACAATCGGCGGGGATCACACTCTCAGTTGAATCAGCATTCAGATCACGTCAACACATTTGTCTCTCCGTCTCCAATCATGTCTGGACGAGGAAAATCTGGCAAGGCTCGCACCAAGGCCAAGTCTCGATCATCACGCGCCGGCCTGCAGTTCCCCGTCGGCCGAGTTCATCGCTTCCTTCGTAAAGGCAACTACGCCCAGAGAGTAGGCGCTGGTGCACCAGTGTACCTAGCTGCTGTTCTGGAGTACCTGACCGCTGAGATTCTTGAGCTGGCCGGCAACGCCGCACGCGATAACAAGAAGACGAGGATCATCCCGCGACATCTTCAACTTGCCGTTCGCAACGACGAAGAGCTGAACAAGCTGCTGGGAGGCGTGACAATCGCTCAGGGTGGTGTACTGCCAAACATCCAGGCCGTGCTTCTGCCGAAGAAGACTGCAAAGTCCAGTTAGACACTTCACGGCGGCTCTTTTCAACCAAACGGCCCTTATCAGGGCCACCACATTTTCCAGAAAGAATACATTCAATTCATCATGCTATTTCGTGTTGTGTTGAGATTTCCGCTATATCTGGTTTTTTTTTTCTTTTTTTTTTCTTCCTTTCTCTCTCTCTCTCTCTCTCTAATTATCCTTACTTGAATCACACATAAATAGGAAATGAAGAGAAAGGAAGAAATATAGTGATAAAAAAGGAAGAAATATAATGATAAATATATAAGGTGACAATGCAAGGAGACAAAATAGATAGACAAAGGTATAAGCATAGACTAAAGACTAAATATATAAGGTGGCAATGCATACCATTAGATGAGGAGAGAATATGGAGTAAAGCATAAAAGCATAGACTAGAGTATGAAAATAAGCAAGAATTAAGTACCAAGTTAATTTCGGAAGAATTTATGAATTTATGAAATGCACAGATGATAAATCGTCAGGCGAGGCCGTTATGAGGTTAAAAAGAAGGTATTGAAATAAAAGAGGAATTTATCGACAACATAAGAACAGCACAGCCACATGTATGTAGGAAGTTTGTGTGTTTGATTGCATTAATGCTCTAGTGTTTGTGCGTTTGCTGTCTAAGATTGTTGCAGTTTTCGGCATGTTGTAATATAAAACAGCTGCCTTAGGGAAACACGTGGATAAAACAAATGGAGCAGAAAAGTAAATCAAGTAATATGAAACAGAGAACAGATGTGGAAGCACATTAGGCAGAGCGTCTGCACGACGCCATGCCCGAGATGTCCGGTGATTCCTTCGAGGTACGCAATGAGCTGATAAAACGACAGTGCGAAGGTTGCGAGTCATTAGTTTTGTTCCACTACTCTCTGACTCACTACGTATCGCATCGATTGTTATCGTGATGGCGGCTTCGGAAGCAGCAAAGAAGACGACCAAGAAGAAAGCGCCCGAGCATCCACCGACCCAGGTGATGGTCAATGCTGCTATCGGCGCACTGAAGGAGCGGAATGGATCATCGCTTCAGGCCATTAAGAAGTACATCGCAGCCAACTACAAAGTAGGCGATATGGACCGACAGACCATCTTCATCAAGCGAGCTCTGCGGAAAGGGGTTGCCAACGAGACACTGGTTCAGACGAAAGGTGTCGGGGCATCTGGCTCTTTCAAGCTGAACGTCAAGGCAGCAAAGGCAGAGGCGGCGGAGAAGGCACGAAAAGAGAAGCAGAAGGCAAAGGTCAAGGCTGACCGCGAGAAGGCAAAGGCAAAGGCAGCCGCAAAGAAAGAGAAGGCGGTCGCCAAGAAGGCCAAAGCTGCAGCAGAAAAGAAGGAGAAGAAGAAGAAGGCGACAAAGAAGAAGCCGGCGAAGAAGACAGCAACCAAGTCGGAGAAAACGAAGACGCCCAAGAAGAAGACCGCAGCAAAGAAGCCATCCAAGAAGGCAACCCCGAAGAAAGTGGCGAAGAAGACGACGACCAAATCCAAGGCGGCAAAACCAAAGAAGCCTGCTGCCAAGAAGGGTGCCAAATAAGTTTATTTGCACCTCACACCAAAAATCAAACGGCTCTTTTAAGAGCCACCACAAACCCAAGAAAGAATAATTGTTGCAGTATCAACTAGTCGAGGGAAAGATGCACTGAGAAAAGAAAGAAGAAGAAAAAAAAAAGAAGGAAATACACGAAACGGGGAAATAGAAAGGAATAGTTAAAAGAAAAAACAGAAATTATTCTATATTGGTGAATTTATGTTGAAAAGGAGAGAAATGGTAGATGAATGGAGAAGTTTTATGTGTTACTCAAGAGCAAACAATTCTGTGAGAGCTAGCGAAAATAGGCTAAACAGAATGCGAGCGGGGGGAGGGTGATGGTTTTCGTTTTACTCTGAAAAATCGTTTCAAGCTCGAAATTATGTGAGCGTGAGTGTGTGTATATATGTATATGTATATGTATATGTATATATCTACCACTCCATATCTATGTAGCTTTATGCTGTCAATATTATCATAATATGTGTATTTTATTTGTTCATTTCCTTAGGTAATGTGCGACAGAGTAATGTATGTGATGTGACACAGTGCCCGTCCGACTCGCGGTGCTGGTATGGTCAACGCAACGGACGGCCGTGAGGTGGCGCACTCGATCCAGCCGGATCTCGCGCAGGCGGATCGTGGGCTGGCCGCGGCGGACAGTAGGAGAATGGGGCGTCGCCCTCCATGTCCGCAAAGCGGTTACTTAACCCTGTTCGGTCATTGGGAGCGTCATCATTCGGCTTTTGGATCTCTCATCAGCTAAACCACAATCAACTCACGCCATCATGTCTGGACGCGGTAAAGGAGGCAAAGGACTAGGAAAGGGAGGAGCAAAGCGGCACCGCAAAGTTCTTCGAGATAACATCCAGGGCATCACCAAGCCAGCCATCCGTCGTCTGGCAAGAAGGGGCGGCGTGAAGCGAATCTCGGGCCTCATCTACGAAGAAACCCGCGGAGTCCTGAAAGTCTTCCTTGAGAACGTGATCCGCGATGCAGTGACATACTGCGAGCATGCCAAACGCAAGACGGTTACTGCCATGGACGTCGTCTACGCATTGAAGAGGCAGGGACGAACACTCTACGGATTTGGCGGCTAGAATTTAACGGCCTCCTGCACCACAAAACAACGGCTCTTTTCAGAGCCACCACATTATCAAGAAAGAATACACTTAATGAAACACATTTCTTTCCTTTTCTTTATTACGGAACGTCATCATAAGTAGCACGTTTAAATCAATGCGCAATATATATATGTAACCACACTGTTCGTACATCAGATTTCTGTTTCGTGGCAATGCTCTTAAAACGCCCTCATTACACGCTTTACAGAGTTTACCGGTTGTAATTGAAGGTAATAGAATAATTATTGCATCCATTCGCTGATCACAGCCCCCAGTTGCAAATAGATAGAGAGTGAGAGAGAGAGAGAGAGAGAAAGAGAGATACGTTATTTTCATAAGTAAAGTTGTTGTCATACAATTGTAAAGTTGTTGTCATACAATTGTAAAGTTGTTGCTTTATGTGTAAAGTTGTTGCCTTTTTGGTAAAGTTGTTGCTCCCATAGTGGGCGGGTTGTATAAAGCAACAACATTCCACATTTCTTTGGTGAAGTTGTTGCCTTTGCTCATAAATATTTCATTAAGAGTTGTGAAGCTCACAATGCACATGCCGCCCCACGCCTGGACATGGACTGGAATTTGGAGATACTACCAAGACAGTATCATTCAGCCAAAAAATAAAAAAAATAAATAAATAAATAAAAAAAAATAAAAGAAAATGAAGATAAAAAAGACACGCGCGCGCACACACACACCAAAAAAAAAAAAAAAAACACACAAACAAACAAACAAACCCTGCTAATTATTGACTACATTGTATTATGAATCAAGTAGATTGTTTGGCTTCACCTGGTATTGAGTTAAACTCACTAAAGAGGATAGATTCTATACACTATTTGGCATATAGCCAATTTTACGCAGATTCAATACCCTCAATACAAAATGTGGGTAAGTCTGGACAATATCTTGCTGTCTGACATTGGCTTTTGGTATTGTGCAGTGGGAAACAAGCAAAGCAATCAAATAGGTAAAAAAAAAAAAAACAGAGTATCAGCAAAATATGAATGCAAGAAGGTGTTTTTTTTTTTTCTAACGCAAAATAAATATTTACAAATAGATTTCAGCTTCAGCGTGTCAGCAAGCGGCGACGAAGGTAGATAACATGTGTAAGCTTAACACGCAATCAAAAGGAATAAGGGAAGTTAGCAGCTTTTTAGCGAGATACGAAACAGAATATATATATAGTTACATGAGATTTTCTAGATCTAGTTTGATTACAAAGAGAAAAGAAAAGAAAAGTAAATGATGATTGAATATTTGCAGAGAATATTATTCACGTTTTTCATTTTTACACGCAATTCAAGAACAAATTAGGGTAAAAATTTGACAAAAATCTGTCTACTGCCATCTGGTGGCAGAAACCGTTATTCCACCACCGCGGCCGGCCGGCCGGCAGGCGGGGCCGTCACGCCCGCCTGAATCGATGCTTCTGCTAATCCTCATCTAATTTGCATGAACTGTGCGAGCGGATCCTCCGAACGCGTATAAAAGAGGAAAGGGGGCAGCTGACCATAACATTTCTCTTTCAAAGCTGCATCGAATTCGCATCCGCCTAGTCTAGTCAACGCTCACAATGGCTCCTCCATCCGGACAAGTTGCCAAGAAGGGTTCCAAGAAAGCTGCCAAGGCTCCCCGGCCCAATGCCGACAAGAAGAGGCGTAGGAAGAGGAAGGAGAGCTACGGTATCTACATCTACAAGGTTCTGAAGCAAGTCCACCCAGATACTGGAATTTCGAGTCGCGCCATGTCCATCATGAACAGCTTCGTCAACGACATTTTCGAACGCATCGCCGCCGAAGCTGCACGTCTCGGTCAGTACAACAAGAAGTCGACCATCAGCAGCCGTGAAGTGCAGACCGCAGTGCGCCTCCTTCTCCCCGGAGAACTGGCAAAGCACGCCGTCAGCGAGGGCACTAAAGCTGTCACCAAGTACACTACATCCAAGTAGATGTCCACAGTCGTCTATATCTCAAACGGCCCTTATCAGGGCCACCACATAACCAAGAAAGAATATCCCACTGTTGTATGAAATCCTAATCATATCCTAATTATAACGAATCGAAAAGCTAGTACTTTACCCACCAGAGAAATACAAATCATCGCTTGTTTATAGTGACTTCACATTGTATGCTTATTTATATTTGCTTCTCGTGTTCACTTAATGTATTCGTTAATTAGTTTAATGACAGCACCACCTGATCGAAACATGGTAAAATTATGCAAACATATTACAGATTAATGTTTAAGACCCGCACAATATAGATTAACTTCCAATCAGCCAGCTCTTCCCTTTCGGGTTAAAGAGTGTATTAAATTACCACACCGCTTTATAGAATCGTCTTCTTAACGAGCTGTTGCTATATGAATCTATTCCAAATACCATCATGCACGTATAGTAATAATATCACTGTTACAGCAGCCTGCATACAGAAAAAAATCGTTCGGAATGATGTTTTCAGTATATTATACGCCGCAATAATCATTGAATTCGCGAGCTGGTATCTCAACGGCGCCATCTACGGGAAGGCGTGAACAGGTTGAGCGGCGTGACCAACCATAGCGGACGGGACGGGTGGGGGCCGCCGCTGCGGGGCTGGTGCGCCCAGATCGGACAAAGGAAATCACTGCTTGACCAATCACAGGCCACGGATTGGATCCGTCCCGGGTCTAGGGATCCATCGTCCGCGATATAAAATGGGAGCTGGATGCCCGGCGGTTTCATTCTCTTCCCAACTCCGCATCGAAAAAACTCCCCACTCGTTACCTGAAGAAAACATGGCTCGCACCAAGCAGACGGCTCGCAAGTCGACTGGAGGCAAGGCTCCTCGCAAGCAACTGGCTACGAAGGCTGCTCGCAAGAGTGCCCCCGCCACCGGAGGAGTGAAGAAACCTCATCGCTATAGGCCCGGCACAGTCGCACTTCGTGAGATTCGCCGCTACCAGAAGAGCACCGAACTTCTCATCCGCAAACTCCCCTTCCAGCGACTTGTTCGTGAGATTGCTCAGGATTTCAAGACCGAGCTGCGCTTCCAAAGTTCTGCTGTCATGGCCCTCCAAGAAGCGAGCGAGGCTTATCTCGTCGGTCTGTTCGAAGACACCAACCTGTGCGCCATCCACGCCAAGCGGGTTACCATCATGCCCAAGGACATTCAGCTGGCCCGTCGCATCCGGGGAGAGAGGGCGTAGAGAGAGGCCTGTCCTCCGTGGTCGCACCACACAACACAACGGCTCTTTTCAGAGCCACCACATTATCAAGAAAGAATATCATGGTTCATACAGGACAATATTCTGTTTGTTATTCTTAGTTTTAAAAAGTAGAGCCTTGGATGATGTTAGATATTTATGTATTTAAAAGTGCACACGTAGTTGAACGGAAATGAAAAAATGAGAACAAGAAAACCACAAAGATAAATGAAATGCACGTAAAGTAGGGATATCTGCCCCCCCCCCCATTCAAATGAAACGCAGTCTACGGTGATTATGTACCTAGCAAATCAATTCATATGTAATTGAGACGAGAAGGGGTCTGTAAGGTGCTTGATAGAGAGGGAGAGGGAGAGAGAGAGGGGAGAGGGATAGATAGGGAGACAGAAGGAGTAAAGGGAGGGGGGTAAGAAAAAGTAAAACTATATGGTCAAGAAAAGGAAAAAAAATGAAAGATTGTGACGTTAATTCGGAGTCTTTTTACCGATGTGTTGACGTGATCTGAATGCTGATTCAACTGAAAGTATGTATTCACAATTGCTTTATTGTGAAATATAATATATGGACAGCCGCCGCGATACAACTAGCTGCATTGAACTACTAGACACTGTGCCGAGTTAGCCAGCAAGAGGGCAGCAAACAGCGCTTGTGTCCGCACTGGCAGCAGTAGCAGCTGCCCACTTCTGCCACCGGCTACGCTCATTGGTCGACCGGACAACAAAAGGATCTTGACCCGCTGGATCCCCGAGCGGGGTATAAATGGGTGCGGAAACAATCGGCGGGGATCACACTCTCAGTTGAATCAGCATTCAGATCACGTCAACACATTTGTCTCTCCGTCTCCAATCATGTCTGGACGAGGAAAATCTGGCAAGGCTCGCACCAAGGCCAAGTCTCGATCATCACGCGCCGGCCTGCAGTTCCCCGTCGGCCGAGTTCATCGCTTCCTTCGTAAAGGCAACTACGCCCAGAGAGTAGGCGCTGGTGCACCAGTGTACCTAGCTGCTGTTCTGGAGTACCTGACCGCTGAGATTCTTGAGCTGGCCGGCAACGCCGCACGCGATAACAAGAAGACGAGGATCATCCCGCGACATCTTCAACTTGCCGTTCGCAACGACGAAGAGCTGAACAAGCTGCTGGGAGGCGTGACAATCGCTCAGGGTGGTGTACTGCCAAACATCCAGGCCGTGCTTCTGCCGAAGAAGACTGCAAAGTCCAGTTAGACACTTCACGGCGGCTCTTTTCAACCAAACGGCCCTTATCAGGGCCACCACATTTTCCAGAAAGAATACATTCAATTCATCATGCTATTTCGTGTTGTGTTGAGATTTCCGCTATATCTGGTTTTTTTTTTCTTTTTTTTTTTCTTCCTTTCTCTCTCTCTCTCTCTCTCTAATTATCCTTACTTGAATCACACATAAATAGGAAATGAAGAGAAAGGAAGAAATATAGTGATAAAAAAGGAAGAAATATAATGATAAATATATAAGGTGACAATGCAAGGAGACAAAATAGATAGACAAAGGTATAAGCATAGACTAAAGACTAAATATATAAGGTGGCAATGCATACCATTAGATGAGGAGAGAATATGGAGTAAAGCATAAAAGCATAGACTAGAGTATGAAAATAAGCAAGAATTAAGTACCAAGTTAATTTCGGAAGAATTTATGAATTTATGAAATGCACAGATGATAAATCGTCAGGCGAGGCCGTTATGAGGTTAAAAAGAAGGTATTGAAATAAAAGAGGAATTTATCGACAACATAAGAACAGCACAGCCACATGTATGTAGGAAGTTTGTGTGTTTGATTGCATTAATGCTCTAGTGTTTGTGCGTTTGCTGTCTAAGATTGTTGCAGTTTTCGGCATGTTGTAATATAAAACAGCTGCCTTAGGGAAACACGTGGATAAAACAAATGGAGCAGAAAAGTAAATCAAGTAATATGAAACAGAGAACAGATGTGGAAGCACATTAGGCAGAGCGTCTGCACGACGCCATGCCCGAGATGTCCGGTGATTCCTTCGAGGTACGCAATGAGCTGATAAAACGACAGTGCGAAGGTTGCGAGTCATTAGTTTTGTTCCACTACTCTCTGACTCACTACGTATCGCATCGATTGTTATCGTGATGGCGGCTTCGGAAGCAGCAAAGAAGACGACCAAGAAGAAAGCGCCCGAGCATCCACCGACCCAGGTGATGGTCAATGCTGCTATCGGCGCACTGAAGGAGCGGAATGGATCATCGCTTCAGGCCATTAAGAAGTACATCGCAGCCAACTACAAAGTAGGCGATATGGACCGACAGACCATCTTCATCAAGCGAGCTCTGCGGAAAGGGGTTGCCAACGAGACACTGGTTCAGACGAAAGGTGTCGGGGCATCTGGCTCTTTCAAGCTGAACGTCAAGGCAGCAAAGGCAGAGGCGGCGGAGAAGGCACGAAAAGAGAAGCAGAAGGCAAAGGTCAAGGCTGACCGCGAGAAGGCAAAGGCAAAGGCAGCCGCAAAGAAAGAGAAGGCGGTCGCCAAGAAGGCCAAAGCTGCAGCAGAAAAGAAGGAGAAGAAGAAGAAGGCGACAAAGAAGAAGCCGGCGAAGAAGACAGCAACCAAGTCGGAGAAAACGAAGACGCCCAAGAAGAAGACCGCAGCAAAGAAGCCATCCAAGAAGGCAACCCCGAAGAAAGTGGCGAAGAAGACGACGACCAAATCCAAGGCGGCAAAACCAAAGAAGCCTGCTGCCAAGAAGGGTGCCAAATAAGTTTATTTGCACCTCACACCAAAAATCAAACGGCTCTTTTAAGAGCCACCACAAACCCAAGAAAGAATAATTGTTGCAGTATCAACTAGTCGAGGGAAAGATGCACTGAGAAAAGAAAGAAGAAGAAAAAAAAAAGAAGGAAATACACGAAACGGGGAAATAGAAAGGAATAGTTAAAAGAAAAAACAGAAATTATTCTATATTGGTGAGTTTATGTTGAAAAGGAGAGAAATGGTAGATGAATGGAGAAGTTTTATGTGTTACTCAAGAGCAAACAATTCTGTGAGAGCTAGCGAAAATAGGCTAAACAGAATGCGAGCGGGGGGAGGGTGATGGTTTTCGTTTTACTCTGAAAAATCGTTTCAAGCTCGAAATTATGTGAGCGTGAGTGTGTGTATATATGTATATGTATATGTATATGTATATATCTACCACTCCATATCTATGTAGCTTTATGCTGTCAATATTATCATAATATGTGTATTTTATTTGTTCATTTCCTTAGGTAATGTGCGACAGAGTAATGTATGTGATGTGACACAGTGCCCGTCCGACTCGCGGTGCTGGTATGGTCAACGCAACGGACGGCCGTGAGGTGGCGCACTCGATCCAGCCGGATCTCGCGCAGGCGGATCGTGGGCTGGCCGCGGCGGACAGTAGGAGAATGGGGCGTCGCCCTCCATGTCCGCAAAGCGGTTACTTAACCCTGTTCGGTCATTGGGAGCGTCATCATTCGGCTTTTGGATCTCTCATCAGCTAAACCACAATCAACTCACGCCATCATGTCTGGACGCGGTAAAGGAGGCAAAGGACTAGGAAAGGGAGGAGCAAAGCGGCACCGCAAAGTTCTTCGAGATAACATCCAGGGCATCACCAAGCCAGCCATCCGTCGTCTGGCAAGAAGGGGCGGCGTGAAGCGAATCTCGGGCCTCATCTACGAAGAAACCCGCGGAGTCCTGAAAGTCTTCCTTGAGAACGTGATCCGCGATGCAGTGACATACTGCGAGCATGCCAAACGCAAGACGGTTACTGCCATGGACGTCGTCTACGCATTGAAGAGGCAGGGACGAACACTCTACGGATTTGGCGGCTAGAATTTAACGGCCTCCTGCACCACAAAACAACGGCTCTTTTCAGAGCCACCACATTATCAAGAAAGAATACACTTAATGAAACACATTTCTTTCCTTTTCTTTATTACGGAACGTCATCATAAGTAGCACGTTTAAATCAATGCGCAATATATATATGTAACCACACTGTTCGTACATCAGATTTCTGTTTCGTGGCAATGCTCTTAAAACGCCCTCATTACACGCTTTACAGAGTTTACCGGTTGTAATTGAAGGTAATAGAATAATTATTGCATCCATTCGCTGATCACAGCCCCCAGTTGCAAATAGATAGAGAGTGAGAGAGAGAGAGAGAGAGAAAGAGAGATACGTTATTTTCATAAGTAAAGTTGTTGTCATACAATTGTAAAGTTGTTGTCATACAATTGTAAAGTTGTTGCTTTATGTGTAAAGTTGTTGCCTTTTTGGTAAAGTTGTTGCCTTTTTGGTAAAGTTGTTGCTCCCATAGTGGGCGGGTTGTATAAAGCAACAACATTACACATTTCTTTGGTGAAGTTGTTGCCTTTGCTCATAAATATTTCATTAAGAGTTGTGAAGCTCACAATGCACATGCCGCCCCACGCCTGGACATGGACTGGAATTTGGAGATACTACCAAGACAGTATCATTCAGCCAAAAAATAAAAAAAATAAATAAATAAATAAAAAAAAAATAAAAGAAAATGAAGATAAAAAAGACACGCGCGCGCACACACACACCAAAAAAAAAAAAAAACACACAAACAAACAAACAAACCCTGCTAATTATTGACTACATTGTATTATGAATCAAGTAGATTGTTTGGCTTCACCTGGTATTGAGTTAAACTCACTAAAGAGGATAGATTCTATACACTATTTGGCATATAGCCAATTTTACGCAGATTCAATACCCTCAATACAAAATGTGGGTAAGTCTGGACAATATCTTGCTGTCTGACATTGGCTTTTGGTATTGTGCAGTGGGAAACAAGCAAAGCAATCAAATAGGTAAAAAAAAAAAAAAACAGAGTATCAGCAAAATATGAATGCAAGAAGGTGTTTTTTTTTTTTCTAACGCAAAATAAATATTTACAAATAGATTTCAGCTTCAGCGTGTCAGCAAGCGGCGACGAAGGTAGATAACATGTGTAAGCTTAACACGCAATCAAAAGGAATAAGGGAAGTTAGCAGCTTTTTAGCGAGATACGAAACAGAATATATATATAGTTACATGAGATTTTCTAGATCTAGTTTGATTACAAAGAGAAAAGAAAAGAAAAGTAAATGATGATTGAATATTTGCAGAGAATATTATTCACGTTTTTCATTTTTACACGCAATTCAAGAACAAATTAGGGTAAAAATTTGACAAAAATCTGTCTACTGCCATCTGGTGGCAGAAACCGTTATTCCACCACCGCGGCCGGCCGGCCGGCAGGCGGGGCCGTCACGCCCGCCTGAATCGATGCTTCTGCTAATCCTCATCTAATTTGCATGAACTGTGCGAGCGGATCCTCCGAACGCGTATAAAAGAGGAAAGGGGGCAGCTGACCATAACATTTCTCTTTCAAAGCTGCATCGAATTCGCATCCGCCTAGTCTAGTCAACGCTCACAATGGCTCCTCCATCCGGACAAGTTGCCAAGAAGGGTTCCAAGAAAGCTGCCAAGGCTCCCCGGCCCAATGCCGACAAGAAGAGGCGTAGGAAGAGGAAGGAGAGCTACGGTATCTTCATCTACAAGGTTCTGAAGCAAGTCCACCCAGATACTGGAATTTCGAGTCGCGCCATGTCCATCATGAACAGCTTCGTCAACGACATTTTCGAACGCATCGCCGCCGAAGCTGCACGTCTCGGTCAGTACAACAAGAAGTCGACCATCAGCAGCCGTGAAGTGCAGACCGCAGTGCGCCTCCTTCTCCCCGGAGAACTGGCAAAGCACGCCGTCAGCGAGGGCACTAAAGCTGTCACCAAGTACACTACATCCAAGTAGATGTCCACAGTCGTCTATATCTCAAACGGCCCTTATCAGGGCCACCACATAACCAAGAAAGAATATCCCACTGTTGTATGAAATCCTAATCATATCCTAATTATAACGAATCGAAAAGCTAGTACTTTACCCACCAGAGAAATACAAATCATCGCTTGTTTATAGTGACTTCACATTGTATGCTTATTTATATTTGCTTCTCGTGTTCACTTAATGTATTCGTTAATTAGTTTAATGACAGCACCACCTGATCGAAACATGGTAAAATTATGCAAACATATTACAGATTAATGTTTAAGACCCGCACAATATAGATTAACTTCCAATCAGCCAGCTCTTCCCTTTCGGGTTAAAGAGTGTATTAAATTACCACACCGCTTTATAGAATCGTCTTCTTAACGAGCTGTTGCTATATGAATCTATTCCAAATACCATCATGCACGTATAGTAATAATATCACTGTTACAGCAGCCTGCATACAGAAAAAAATCGTTCGGAATGATGTTTTCAGTATATTATACGCCGCAATAATCATTGAATTCGCGAGCTGGTATCTCAACGGCGCCATCTACGGGAAGGCGTGAACAGGTTGAGCGGCGTGACCAACCATAGCGGACGGGACGGGTGGGGGCCGCCGCTGCGGGGCTGGTGCGCCCAGATCGGACAAAGGAAATCACTGCTTGACCAATCACAGGCCACGGATTGGATCCGTCCCGGGTCTAGGGATCCATCGTCCGCGATATAAAATGGGAGCTGGATGCCCGGCGGTTTCATTCTCTTCCCAACTCCGCATCGAAAAAACTCCCCACTCGTTACCTGAAGAAAACATGGCTCGCACCAAGCAGACGGCTCGCAAGTCGACTGGAGGCAAGGCTCCTCGCAAGCAACTGGCTACGAAGGCTGCTCGCAAGAGTGCCCCCGCCACCGGAGGAGTGAAGAAACCTCATCGCTATAGGCCCGGCACAGTCGCACTTCGTGAGATTCGCCGCTACCAGAAGAGCACCGAACTTCTCATCCGCAAACTCCCCTTCCAGCGACTTGTTCGTGAGATTGCTCAGGATTTCAAGACCGAGCTGCGCTTCCAAAGTTCTGCTGTCATGGCCCTCCAAGAAGCGAGCGAGGCTTATCTCGTCGGTCTGTTCGAAGACACCAACCTGTGCGCCATCCACGCCAAGCGGGTTACCATCATGCCCAAGGACATTCAGCTGGCCCGTCGCATCCGGGGAGAGAGGGCGTAGAGAGAGGCCTGTCCTCCGTGGTCGCACCACACAACACAACGGCTCTTTTCAGAGCCACCACATTATCAAGAAAGAATATCATGGTTCATACAGGAAAATATTCTGTTTGTTATTCTTAGTTTTAAAAAGTAGAGCCTTGGATGATGTTAGACATTTATGTATTTAAAAGTGCACACGTAGTTGAACGGAAATGAAAAAATGAGAACAAGAAAACCACAAAGATAAATGAAATGCACGTAAAGTAGGGATATCTGCCCCCCCCCCCCTTTCAAATGAAACGCAGTCTACGGTGATTATGTACCTAGCAAATCAATTCATATGTAATTGAGACGAGAAGGGGTCTGTAAGGTGCTTGATAGAGAGGGAGAGGGAGAGAGAGAGGGGAGAGGGATAGATAGGGAGACAGAAGGAGTAAAGGGAGGGGGGTAAGAAAAAGTAAAACTATATGGTCAAGAAAAGGAAAAAAAAATGAAAGATTGTGACGTTAATTCGGAGTCTTTTTACCGATGTGTTGACGTGATCTGAATGCTGATTCAACTGAAAGTATGTATTCACAATTGCTTTATTGTGAAATATAATATATGGACAGCCGCCGCGATACAACTAGCTGCATTGAACTACTAGACACTGTGCCGAGTTAGCCAGCAAGAGGGCAGCAAACAGCGCTTGTGTCCGCACTGGCAGCAGTAGCAGCTGCCCACTTCTGCCACCGGCTACGCTCATTGGTCGACCGGACAACAAAAGGATCTTGACCCGCTGGATCCCCGAGCGGGGTATAAATGGGTGCGGAAACAATCGGCGGGGATCACACTCTCAGTTGAATCAGCATTCAGATCACGTCAACACATTTGTCTCTCCGTCTCCAATCATGTCTGGACGAGGAAAATCTGGCAAGGCTCGCACCAAGGCCAAGTCTCGATCATCACGCGCCGGCCTGCAGTTCCCCGTCGGCCGAGTTCATCGCTTCCTTCGTAAAGGCAACTACGCCCAGAGAGTAGGCGCTGGTGCACCAGTGTACCTAGCTGCTGTTCTGGAGTACCTGACCGCTGAGATTCTTGAGCTGGCCGGCAACGCCGCACGCGATAACAAGAAGACGAGGATCATCCCGCGACATCTTCAACTTGCCGTTCGCAACGACGAAGAGCTGAACAAGCTGCTGGGAGGCGTGACAATCGCTCAGGGTGGTGTACTGCCAAACATCCAGGCCGTGCTTCTGCCGAAGAAGACTGCAAAGTCCAGTTAGACACTTCACGGCGGCTCTTTTCAACCAAACGGCCCTTATCAGGGCCACCACATTTTCCAGAAAGAATACATTCAATTCATCATGCTATTTCGTGTTGTGTTGAGATTTCCGCTATATCTGGTTTTTTTTTTTCTTTTTTTTTTCTTCCTTTCTCTCTCTCTCTCTCTCTCTCTCTAATTATCCTTACTTGAATCACACATAAATAGGAAATGAAGAGAAAGGAAGAAATATAGTGATAAAAAAGGAAGAAATATAATGATAAATATATAAGGTGACAATGCAAGGAGACAAAATAGATAGACAAAGGTATAAGCATAGACTAAAGACTAAATATATAAGGTGGCAATGCATACCATTAGATGAGGAGAGAATATGGAGTAAAGCATAAAAGCATAGACTAGAGTATGAAAATAAGCAAGAATTAAGTACCAAGTTAATTTCGGAAGAATTTATGAATTTATGAAATGCACAGATGATAAATCGTCAGGCGAGGCCGTTATGAGGTTAAAAAGAAGGTATTGAAATAAAAGAGGAATTTATCGACAACATAAGAACAGCACAGCCACATGTATGTAGGAAGTTTGTGTGTTTGATTGCATTAATGCTCTAGTGTTTGTGCGTTTGCTGTCTAAGATTGTTGCAGTTTTCGGCATGTTGTAATATAAAACAGCTGCCTTAGGGAAACACGTGGATAAAACAAATGGAGCAGAAAAGTAAATCAAGTAATATGAAACAGAGAACAGATGTGGAAGCACATTAGGCAGAGCGTCTGCACGACGCCATGCCCGAGATGTCCGGTGATTCCTTCGAGGTACGCAATGAGCTGATAAAACGACAGTGCGAAGGTTGCGAGTCATTAGTTTTGTTCCACTACTCTCTGACTCACTACGTATCGCATCGATTGTTATCGTGATGGCGGCTTCGGAAGCAGCAAAGAAGACGACCAAGAAGAAAGCGCCCGAGCATCCACCGACCCAGGTGATGGTCAATGCTGCTATCGGCGCACTGAAGGAGCGGAATGGATCATCGCTTCAGGCCATTAAGAAGTACATCGCAGCCAACTACAAAGTAGGCGATATGGACCGACAGACCATCTTCATCAAGCGAGCTCTGCGGAAAGGGGTTGCCAACGAGACACTGGTTCAGACGAAAGGTGTCGGGGCATCTGGCTCTTTCAAGCTGAACGTCAAGGCAGCAAAGGCAGAGGCGGCGGAGAAGGCACGAAAAGAGAAGCAGAAGGCAAAGGTCAAGGCTGACCGCGAGAAGGCAAAGGCAAAGGCAGCCGCAAAGAAAGAGAAGGCGGTCGCCAAGAAGGCCAAAGCTGCAGCAGAAAAGAAGGAGAAGAAGAAGAAGGCGACAAAGAAGAAGCCGGCGAAGAAGACAGCAACCAAGTCGGAGAAAACGAAGACGCCCAAGAAGAAGACCGCAGCAAAGAAGCCATCCAAGAAGGCAACCCCGAAGAAAGTGGCGAAGAAGACGACGACCAAATCCAAGGCGGCAAAACCAAAGAAGCCTGCTGCCAAGAAGGGTGCCAAATAAGTTTATTTGCACCTCACACCAAAAATCAAACGGCTCTTTTAAGAGCCACCACAAACCCAAGAAAGAATAATTGTTGCAGTATCAACTAGTCGAGGGAAAGATGCACTGAGAAAAGAAAGAAGAAGAAAAAAAAAAGAAGGAAATACACGAAACGGGGAAATAGAAAGGAATAGTTAAAAGAAAAAACAGAAATTATTCTATATTGGTGAGTTTATGTTGAAAAGGAGAGAAATGGTAGATGAATGGAGAAGTTTTATGTGTTACTCAAGAGCAAACAATTCTGTGAGAGCTAGCGAAAATAGGCTAAACAGAATGCGAGCGGGGGGAGGGTGATGGTTTTCGTTTTACTCTGAAAAATCGTTTCAAGCTCGAAATTATGTGAGCGTGAGTGTGTGTATATATGTATATGTATATGTATATGTATATATCTACCACTCCATATCTATGTAGCTTTATGCTGTCAATATTATCATAATATGTGTATTTTATTTGTTCATTTCCTTAGGTAATGTGCGACAGAGTAATGTATGTGATGTGACACAGTGCCCGTCCGACTCGCGGTGCTGGTATGGTCAACGCAACGGACGGCCGTGAGGTGGCGCACTCGATCCAGCCGGATCTCGCGCAGGCGGATCGTGGGCTGGCCGCGGCGGACAGTAGGAGAATGGGGCGTCGCCCTCCATGTCCGCAAAGCGGTTACTTAACCCTGTTCGGTCATTGGGAGCGTCATCATTCGGCTTTTGGATCTCTCATCAGCTAAACCACAATCAACTCACGCCATCATGTCTGGACGCGGTAAAGGAGGCAAAGGACTAGGAAAGGGAGGAGCAAAGCGGCACCGCAAAGTTCTTCGAGATAACATCCAGGGCATCACCAAGCCAGCCATCCGTCGTCTGGCAAGAAGGGGCGGCGTGAAGCGAATCTCGGGCCTCATCTACGAAGAAACCCGCGGAGTCCTGAAAGTCTTCCTTGAGAACGTGATCCGCGATGCAGTGACATACTGCGAGCATGCCAAACGCAAGACGGTTACTGCCATGGACGTCGTCTACGCATTGAAGAGGCAGGGACGAACACTCTACGGATTTGGCGGCTAGAATTTAACGGCCTCCTGCACCACAAAACAACGGCTCTTTTCAGAGCCACCACATTATCAAGAAAGAATACACTTAATGAAACACATTTCTTTCCTTTTCTTTATTACGGAACGTCATCATAAGTAGCACGTTTAAATCAATGCGCAATATATATATGTAACCACACTGTTCGTACATCAGATTTCTGTTTCGTGGCAATGCTCTTAAAACGCCCTCATTACACGCTTTACAGAGTTTACCGGTTGTAATTGAAGGTAATAGAATAATTATTGCATCCATTCGCTGATCACAGCCCCCAGTTGCAAATAGATAGAGAGTGAGAGAGAGAGAGAGAGAGAAAGAGAGATACGTTATTTTCATAAGTAAAGTTGTTGTCATACAATTGTAAAGTTGTTGTCATACAATTGTAAAGTTGTTGCTTTATGTGTAAAGTTGTTGCCTTTTTGGTAAAGTTGTTGCCTTTTTGGTAAAGTTGTTGCTCCCATAGTGGGCGGGTTGTATAAAGCAACAACATTACACATTTCTTTGGTGAAGTTGTTGCCTTTGCTCATAAATATTTCATTAAGAGTTGTGAAGCTCACAATGCACATGCCGCCCCACGCCTGGACATGGACTGGAATTTGGAGATACTACCAAGACAGTATCATTCAGCCAAAAAATAAAAAAAATAAATAAATAAATAAAAAAAAAATAAAAGAAAATGAAGATAAAAAAGACACGCGCGCGCACACACACACCAAAAAAAAAAAAAAAAAACACACAAACAAACAAACAAACCCTGCTAATTATTGACTACATTGTATTATGAATCAAGTAGATTGTTTGGCTTCACCTGGTATTGAGTTAAACTCACTAAAGAGGATAGATTCTATACACTATTTGGCATATAGCCAATTTTACGCAGATTCAATACCCTCAATACAAAATGTGGGTAAGTCTGGACAATATCTTGCTGTCTGACATTGGCTTTTGGTATTGTGCAGTGGGAAACAAGCAAAGCAATCAAATAGGTAAAAAAAAAAAAACAGAGTATCAGCAAAATATGAATGCAAGAAGGTGTTTTTTTTTTCTAACGCAAAATAAATATTTACAAATAGATTTCAGCTTCAGCGTGTCAGCAAGCGGCGACGAAGGTAGATAACATGTGTAAGCTTAACACGCAATCAAAAGGAATAAGGGAAGTTAGCAGCTTTTTAGCGAGATACGAAACAGAATATATATATAGTTACATGAGATTTTCTAGATCTAGTTTGATTACAAAGAGAAAAGAAAAGAAAAGTAAATGATGATTGAATATTTGCAGAGAATATTATTCACGTTTTTCATTTTTACACGCAATTCAAGAACAAATTAGGGTAAAAATTTGACAAAAATCTGTCTACTGCCATCTGGTGGCAGAAACCGTTATTCCACCACCGCGGCCGGCCGGCCGGCAGGCGGGGCCGTCACGCCCGCCTGAATCGATGCTTCTGCTAATCCTCATCTAATTTGCATGAACTGTGCGAGCGGATCCTCCGAACGCGTATAAAAGAGGAAAGGGGGCAGCTGACCATAACATTTCTCTTTCAAAGCTGCATCGAATTCGCATCCGCCTAGTCTAGTCAACGCTCACAATGGCTCCTCCATCCGGACAAGTTGCCAAGAAGGGTTCCAAGAAAGCTGCCAAGGCTCCCCGGCCCAATGCCGACAAGAAGAGGCGTAGGAAGAGGAAGGAGAGCTACGGTATCTACATCTACAAGGTTCTGAAGCAAGTCCACCCAGATACTGGAATTTCGAGTCGCGCCATGTCCATCATGAACAGCTTCGTCAACGACATTTTCGAACGCATCGCCGCCGAAGCTGCACGTCTCGGTCAGTACAACAAGAAGTCGACCATCAGCAGCCGTGAAGTGCAGACCGCAGTGCGCCTCCTTCTCCCCGGAGAACTGGCAAAGCACGCCGTCAGCGAGGGCACTAAAGCTGTCACCAAGTACACTACATCCAAGTAGATGTCCACAGTCGTCTATATCTCAAACGGCCCTTATCAGGGCCACCACATAACCAAGAAAGAATATCCCACTGTTGTATGAAATCCTAATCATATCCTAATTATAACGAATCGAAAAGCTAGTACTTTACCCACCAGAGAAATACAAATCATCGCTTGTTTATAGTGACTTCACATTGTATGCTTATTTATATTTGCTTCTCGTGTTCACTTAATGTATTCGTTAATTAGTTTAATGACAGCACCACCTGATCGAAACATGGTAAAATTATGCAAACATATTACAGATTAATGTTTAAGACCCGCACAATATAGATTAACTTCCAATCAGCCAGCTCTTCCCTTTCGGGTTAAAGAGTGTATTAAATTACCACACCGCTTTATAGAATCGTCTTCTTAACGAGCTGTTGCTATATGAATCTATTCCAAATACCATCATGCACGTATAGTAATAATATCACTGTTACAGCAGCCTGCATACAGAAAAAAATCGTTCGGAATGATGTTTTCAGTATATTATACGCCGCAATAATCATTGAATTCGCGAGCTGGTATCTCAACGGCGCCATCTACGGGAAGGCGTGAACAGGTTGAGCGGCGTGACCAACCATAGCGGACGGGACGGGTGGGGGCCGCCGCTGCGGGGCTGGTGCGCCCAGATCGGACAAAGGAAATCACTGCTTGACCAATCACAGGCCACGGATTGGATCCGTCCCGGGTCTAGGGATCCATCGTCCGCGATATAAAATGGGAGCTGGATGCCCGGCGGTTTCATTCTCTTCCCAACTCCGCATCGAAAAAACTCCCCACTCGTTACCTGAAGAAAACATGGCTCGCACCAAGCAGACGGCTCGCAAGTCGACTGGAGGCAAGGCTCCTCGCAAGCAACTGGCTACGAAGGCTGCTCGCAAGAGTGCCCCCGCCACCGGAGGAGTGAAGAAACCTCATCGCTATAGGCCCGGCACAGTCGCACTTCGTGAGATTCGCCGCTACCAGAAGAGCACCGAACTTCTCATCCGCAAACTCCCCTTCCAGCGACTTGTTCGTGAGATTGCTCAGGATTTCAAGACCGAGCTGCGCTTCCAAAGTTCTGCTGTCATGGCCCTCCAAGAAGCGAGCGAGGCTTATCTCGTCGGTCTGTTCGAAGACACCAACCTGTGCGCCATCCACGCCAAGCGGGTTACCATCATGCCCAAGGACATTCAGCTGGCCCGTCGCATCCGGGGAGAGAGGGCGTAGAGAGAGGCCTGTCCTCCGTGGTCGCACCACACAACACAACGGCTCTTTTCAGAGCCACCACATTATCAAGAAAGAATATCATGGTTCATACAGGACAATATTCTGTTTGTTATTCTTAGTTTTAAAAAGTAGAGCCTTGGATGATGTTAGATATTTATGTATTTAAAAGTGCACACGTAGTTGAACGGAAATGAAAAAATGAGAACAAGAAAACCACAAAGATAAATGAAATGCACGTAAAGTAGGGATATCTGCCCCCCCCCCCTTTCAAATGAAACGCAGTCTACGGTGATTATGTACCTAGCAAATCAATTCATATGTAATTGAGACGAGAAGGGGTCTGTAAGGTGCTTGATAGAGAGGGAGAGGGAGAGAGAGAGGGGAGAGGGATAGATAGGGAGACAGAAGGAGTAAAGGGAGGGGGGTAAGAAAAAGTAAAACTATATGGTCAAGAAAAGGAAAAAAAAATGAAAGATTGTGACGTTAATTCGGAGTCTTTTTACCGATGTGTTGACGTGATCTGAATGCTGATTCAACTGAAAGTATGTATTCACAATTGCTTTATTGTGAAATATAATATATGGACAGCCGCCGCGATACAACTAGCTGCATTGAACTACTAGACACTGTGCCGAGTTAGCCAGCAAGAGGGCAGCAAACAGCGCTTGTGTCCGCACTGGCAGCAGTAGCAGCTGCCCACTTCTGCCACCGGCTACGCTCATTGGTCGACCGGACAACAAAAGGATCTTGACCCGCTGGATCCCCGAGCGGGGTATAAATGGGTGCGGAAACAATCGGCGGGGATCACACTCTCAGTTGAATCAGCATTCAGATCACGTCAACACATTTGTCTCTCCGTCTCCAATCATGTCTGGACGAGGAAAATCTGGCAAGGCTCGCACCAAGGCCAAGTCTCGATCATCACGCGCCGGCCTGCAGTTCCCCGTCGGCCGAGTTCATCGCTTCCTTCGTAAAGGCAACTACGCCCAGAGAGTAGGCGCTGGTGCACCAGTGTACCTAGCTGCTGTTCTGGAGTACCTGACCGCTGAGATTCTTGAGCTGGCCGGCAACGCCGCACGCGATAACAAGAAGACGAGGATCATCCCGCGACATCTTCAACTTGCCGTTCGCAACGACGAAGAGCTGAACAAGCTGCTGGGAGGCGTGACAATCGCTCAGGGTGGTGTACTGCCAAACATCCAGGCCGTGCTTCTGCCGAAGAAGACTGCAAAGTCCAGTTAGACACTTCACGGCGGCTCTTTTCAACCAAACGGCCCTTATCAGGGCCACCACATTTTCCAGAAAGAATACATTCAATTCATCATGCTATTTCGTGTTGTGTTGAGATTTCCGCTATATCTGGTTTTTTTTTTTCTTTTTTTTTTCTTCCTTTCTCTCTCTCTCTCTCTCTCTAATTATCCTTACTTGAATCACACATAAATAGGAAATGAAGAGAAAGGAAGAAATATAGTGATAAAAAAGGAAGAAATATAATGATAAATATATAAGGTGACAATGCAAGGAGACAAAATAGATAGACAAAGGTATAAGCATAGACTAAAGACTAAATATATAAGGTGGCAATGCATACCATTAGATGAGGAGAGAATATGGAGTAAAGCATAAAAGCATAGACTAGAGTATGAAAATAAGCAAGAATTAAGTACCAAGTTAATTTCGGAAGAATTTATGAATTTATGAAATGCACAGATGATAAATCGTCAGGCGAGGCCGTTATGAGGTTAAAAAGAAGGTATTGAAATAAAAGAGGAATTTATCGACAACATAAGAACAGCACAGCCACATGTATGTAGGAAGTTTGTGTGTTTGATTGCATTAATGCTCTAGTGTTTGTGCGTTTGCTGTCTAAGATTGTTGCAGTTTTCGGCATGTTGTAATATAAAACAGCTGCCTTAGGAAAACACGTGGATAAAACAAATGGAGCAGAAAAGTAAATCAAGTAATATGAAACAGAGAACAGATGTGGAAGCACATTAGGCAGAGCGTCTGCACGACGCCATGCCCGAGATGTCCGGTGATTCCTTCGAGGTACGCAATGAGCTGATAAAACGACAGTGCGAAGGTTGCGAGTCATTAGTTTTGTTCCACTACTCTCTGACTCACTACGTATCGCATCGATTGTTATCGTGATGGCGGCTTCGGAAGCAGCAAAGAAGACGACCAAGAAGAAAGCGCCCGAGCATCCACCGACCCAGGTGATGGTCAATGCTGCTATCGGCGCACTGAAGGAGCGGAATGGATCATCGCTTCAGGCCATTAAGAAGTACATCGCAGCCAACTACAAAGTAGGCGATATGGACCGACAGACCATCTTCATCAAGCGAGCTCTGCGGAAAGGGGTTGCCAACGAGACACTGGTTCAGACGAAAGGTGTCGGGGCATCTGGCTCTTTCAAGCTGAACGTCAAGGCAGCAAAGGCAGAGGCGGCGGAGAAGGCACGAAAAGAGAAGCAGAAGGCAAAGGTCAAGGCTGACCGCGAGAAGGCAAAGGCAAAGGCAGCCGCAAAGAAAGAGAAGGCGGTCGCCAAGAAGGCCAAAGCTGCAGCAGAAAAGAAGGAGAAGAAGAAGAAGGCGACAAAGAAGAAGCCGGCGAAGAAGACAGCAACCAAGTCGGAGAAAACGAAGACGCCCAAGAAGAAGACCGCAGCAAAGAAGCCATCCAAGAAGGCAACCCCGAAGAAAGTGGCGAAGAAGACGACGACCAAATCCAAGGCGGCAAAACCAAAGAAGGGTGCCAAATAAGTTTATTTGCACCTCACACCAAAAATCAAACGGCTCTTTTAAGAGCCACCACAAACCCAAGAAAGAATAATTGTTGCAGTATCAACTAGTCGAGGGAAAGATGCACTGAGAAAAGAAAGAAGAAGAAAAAAAAAAGAAGGAAATACACGAAACGGGGAAATAGAAAGGAATAGTTAAAAGAAAAAACAGAAATTATTCTATATTGGTGAATTTATGTTGAAAAGGAGAGAAATGGTAGATGAATGGAGAAGTTTTATGTGTTACTCAAGAGCAAACAATTCTGTGAGAGCTAGCGAAAATAGCTAAACAGAATGCGAGCGGGGGGAGGGTGATGGTTTTCGTTTTACTCTGAAAAATCGTTTCAAGCTCGAAATTATGTGAGCGTGAGTGTGTGTATATATGTATATGTATATGTATATGTATATATCTACCACTCCATATCTATGTAGCTTTATGCTGTCAATATTATCATAATATGTGTATTTTATTTGTTCATTTCCTTAGGTAATGTGCGACAGAGTAATGTATGTGATGTGACACAGTGCCCGTCCGACTCGCGGTGCTGGTATGGTCAACGCAACGGACGGCCGTGAGGTGGCGCACTCGATCCAGCCGGATCTCGCGCAGGCGGATCGTGGGCTGGCCGCGGCGGACAGTAGGAGAATGGGGCGTCGCCCTCCATGTCCGCAAAGCGGTTACTTAACCCTGTTCGGTCATTGGGAGCGTCATCATTCGGCTTTTGGATCTCTCATCAGCTAAACCACAATCAACTCACGCCATCATGTCTGGACGCGGTAAAGGAGGCAAAGGACTAGGAAAGGGAGGAGCAAAGCGGCACCGCAAAGTTCTTCGAGATAACATCCAGGGCATCACCAAGCCAGCCATCCGTCGTCTGGCAAGAAGGGGCGGCGTGAAGCGAATCTCGGGCCTCATCTACGAAGAAACCCGCGGAGTCCTGAAAGTCTTCCTTGAGAACGTGATCCGCGATGCAGTGACATACTGCGAGCATGCCAAACGCAAGACGGTTACTGCCATGGACGTCGTCTACGCATTGAAGAGGCAGGGACGAACACTCTACGGATTTGGCGGCTAGAATTTAACGGCCTCCTGCACCACAAAACAACGGCTCTTTTCAGAGCCACCACATTATCAAGAAAGAATACACTTAATGAAACACATTTCTTTCCTTTTCTTTATTACGGAACGTCATCATAAGTAGCACGTTTAAATCAATGCGCAATATATATATGTAACCACACTGTTCGTACATCAGATTTCTGTTTCGTGGCAATGCTCTTAAAACGCCCTCATTACACGCTTTACAGAGTTTACCGGTTGTAATTGAAGGTAATAGAATAATTATTGCATCCATTCGCTGATCACAGCCCCCAGTTGCAAATAGATAGAGAGTGAGAGAGAGAGAGAGAGAGAAAGAGAGATACGTTATTTTCATAAGTAAAGTTGTTGTCATACAATTGTAAAGTTGTTGTCATACAATTGTAAAGTTGTTGCTTTATGTGTAAAGTTGTTGCCTTTTTGGTAAAGTTGTTGCCTTTTTGGTAAAGTTGTTGCTCCCATAGTGGGCGGGTTGTATAAAGCAACAACATTACACATTTCTTTGGTGAAGTTGTTGCCTTTGCTCATAAATATTTCATTAAGAGTTGTGAAGCTCACAATGCACATGCCGCCCCACGCCTGGACATGGACTGGAATTTGGAGATACTACCAAGACAGTATCATTCAGCCAAAAAATAAAAAAAATAAATAAATAAATAAAAAAAAATAAAAGAAAATGAAGATAAAAAAGACACGCGCGCGCACACACACACCAAAAAAAAAAAAAAAAAACCACACAAACAAACAAACAAACCCTGCTAATTATTGACTACATTGTATTATGAATCAAGTAGATTGTTTGGCTTCACCTGGTATTGAGTTAAACTCACTAAAGAGGATAGATTCTATACACTATTTGGCATATAGCCAATTTTACGCAGATTCAATACCCTCAATACAAAATGTGGGTAAGTCTGGACAATATCTTGCTGTCTGACATTGGCTTTTGGTATTGTGCAGTGGGAAACAAGCAAAGCAATCAAATAGGTAAAAAAAAAAACAACAGAGTATCAGCAAAATATGAATGCAAGAAGGTGTTTTTTTTTTTTTCTAACGCAAAATAAATATTTACAAATAGATTTCAGCTTCAGCGTGTCAGCAAGCGGCGACGAAGGTAGATAACATGTGTAAGCTTAACACGCAATCAAAAGGAATAAGGGAAGTTAGCAGCTTTTTAGCGAGATACGAAACAGAATATATATATAGTTACATGAGATTTTCTAGATCTAGTTTGATTACAAAGAGAAAAGAAAAGAAAAGTAAATGATGATTGAATATTTGCAGAGAATATTATTCACGTTTTTCATTTTTACACGCAATTCAAGAACAAATTAGGGTAAAAATTTGACAAAAATCTGTCTACTGCCATCTGGTGGCAGAAACCGTTATTCCACCACCGCGGCCGGCCGGCCGGCAGGCGGGGCCGTCACGCCCGCCTGAATCGATGCTTCTGCTAATCCTCATCTAATTTGCATGAACTGTGCGAGCGGATCCTCCGAACGCGTATAAAAGAGGAAAGGGGGCAGCTGACCATAACATTTCTCTTTCAAAGCTGCATCGAATTCGCATCCGCCTAGTCTAGTCAACGCTCACAATGGCTCCTCCATCCGGACAAGTTGCCAAGAAGGGTTCCAAGAAAGCTGCCAAGGCTCCCCGGCCCAATGCCGACAAGAAGAGGCGTAGGAAGAGGAAGGAGAGCTACGGTATCTACATCTACAAGGTTCTGAAGCAAGTCCACCCAGATACTGGAATTTCGAGTCGCGCCATGTCCATCATGAACAGCTTCGTCAACGACATTTTCGAACGCATCGCCGCCGAAGCTGCACGTCTCGGTCAGTACAACAAGAAGTCGACCATCAGCAGCCGTGAAGTGCAGACCGCAGTGCGCCTCCTTCTCCCCGGAGAACTGGCAAAGCACGCCGTCAGCGAGGGCACTAAAGCTGTCACCAAGTACACTACATCCAAGTAGATGTCCACAGTCGTCTATATCTCAAACGGCCCTTATCAGGGCCACCACATAACCAAGAAAGAATATCCCACTGTTGTATGAAATCCTAATCATATCCTAATTATAACGAATCGAAAAGCTAGTACTTTACCCACCAGAGAAATACAAATCATCGCTTGTTTATAGTGACTTCACATTGTATGCTTATTTATATTTGCTTCTCGTGTTCACTTAATGTATTCGTTAATTAGTTTAATGACAGCACCACCTGATCGAAACATGGTAAAATTATGCAAACATATTACAGATTAATGTTTAAGACCCGCACAATATAGATTAACTTCCAATCAGCCAGCTCTTCCCTTTCGGGTTAAAGAGTGTATTAAATTACCACACCGCTTTATAGAATCGTCTTCTTAACGAGCTGTTGCTATATGAATCTATTCCAAATACCATCATGCACGTATAGTAATAATATCACTGTTACAGCAGCCTGCATACAGAAAAAAATCGTTCGGAATGATGTTTTCAGTATATTATACGCCGCAATAATCATTGAATTCGCGAGCTGGTATCTCAACGGCGCCATCTACGGGAAGGCGTGAACAGGTTGAGCGGCGTGACCAACCATAGCGGACGGGACGGGTGGGGGCCGCCGCTGCGGGGCTGGTGCGCCCAGATCGGACAAAGGAAATCACTGCTTGACCAATCACAGGCCACGGATTGGATCCGTCCCGGGTCTAGGGATCCATCGTCCGCGATATAAAATGGGAGCTGGATGCCCGGCGGTTTCATTCTCTTCCCAACTCCGCATCGAAAAAACTCCCCACTCGTTACCTGAAGAAAACATGGCTCGCACCAAGCAGACGGCTCGCAAGTCGACTGGAGGCAAGGCTCCTCGCAAGCAACTGGCTACGAAGGCTGCTCGCAAGAGTGCCCCCGCCACCGGAGGAGTGAAGAAACCTCATCGCTATAGGCCCGGCACAGTCGCACTTCGTGAGATTCGCCGCTACCAGAAGAGCACCGAACTTCTCATCCGCAAACTCCCCTTCCAGCGACTTGTTCGTGAGATTGCTCAGGATTTCAAGACCGAGCTGCGCTTCCAAAGTTCTGCTGTCATGGCCCTCCAAGAAGCGAGCGAGGCTTATCTCGTCGGTCTGTTCGAAGACACCAACCTGTGCGCCATCCACGCCAAGCGGGTTACCATCATGCCCAAGGACATTCAGCTGGCCCGTCGCATCCGGGGAGAGAGGGCGTAGAGAGAGGCCTGTCCTCCGTGGTCGCACCACACAACACAACGGCTCTTTTCAGAGCCACCACATTATCAAGAAAGAATATCATGGTTCATACAGGACAATATTCTGTTTGTTATTCTTAGTTTTAAAAAGTAGAGCCTTGGATGATGTTAGATATTTATGTATTTAAAAGTGCACACGTAGTTGAACGGAAATGAAAAAATGAGAACAAGAAAACCACAAAGATAAATGAAATGCACGTAAAGTAGGGATATCTGCCCCCCCCCCCCTTTCAAATGAAACGCAGTCTACGGTGATTATGTACCTAGCAAATCAATTCATATGTAATTGAGACGAGAAGGGGTCTGTAAGGTGCTTGATAGAGAGGGAGAGGGAGAGAGAGAGGGGAGAGGGATAGATAGGGAGACAGAAGGAGTAAAGGGAGGGGGGTAAGAAAAAGTAAAACTATATGGTCAAGAAAAGAAAAAAAAAATGAAAGATTGTGACGTTAATTCGGAGTCTTTTTACCGATGTGTTGACGTGATCTGAATGCTGATTCAACTGAAAGTATGTATTCACAATTGCTTTATTGTGAAATATAATATATGGACAGCCGCCGCGATACAACTAGCTGCATTGAACTACTAGACACTGTGCCGAGTTAGCCAGCAAGAGGGCAGCAAACAGCGCTTGTGTCCGCACTGGCAGCAGTAGCAGCTGCCCACTTCTGCCACCGGCTACGCTCATTGGTCGACCGGACAACAAAAGGATCTTGACCCGCTGGATCCCCGAGCGGGGTATAAATGGGTGCGGAAACAATCGGCGGGGATCACACTCTCAGTTGAATCAGCATTCAGATCACGTCAACACATTTGTCTCTCCGTCTCCAATCATGTCTGGACGAGGAAAATCTGGCAAGGCTCGCACCAAGGCCAAGTCTCGATCATCACGCGCCGGCCTGCAGTTCCCCGTCGGCCGAGTTCATCGCTTCCTTCGTAAAGGCAACTACGCCCAGAGAGTAGGCGCTGGTGCACCAGTGTACCTAGCTGCTGTTCTGGAGTACCTGACCGCTGAGATTCTTGAGCTGGCCGGCAACGCCGCACGCGATAACAAGAAGACGAGGATCATCCCGCGACATCTTCAACTTGCCGTTCGCAACGACGAAGAGCTGAACAAGCTGCTGGGAGGCGTGACAATCGCTCAGGGTGGTGTACTGCCAAACATCCAGGCCGTGCTTCTGCCGAAGAAGACTGCAAAGTCCAGTTAGACACTTCACGGCGGCTCTTTTCAACCAAACGGCCCTTATCAGGGCCACCACATTTTCCAGAAAGAATACATTCAATTCATCATGCTATTTCGTGTTGTGTTGAGATTTCCGCTATATCTGGTTTTTTTTTTCTTTTTTTTTTCTTCCTTTCTCTCTCTCTCTCTCTCTCTAATTATCCTTACTTGAATCACACATAAATAGGAAATGAAGAGAAAGGAAGAAATATAGTGATAAAAAAGGAAGAAATATAATGATAAATATATAAGGTGACAATGCAAGGAGACAAAATAGATAGACAAAGGTATAAGCATAGACTAAAGACTAAATATATAAGGTGGCAATGCATACCATTAGATGAGGAGAGAATATGGAGTAAAGCATAAAAGCATAGACTAGAGTATGAAAATAAGCAAGAATTAAGTACCAAGTTAATTTCGGAAGAATTTATGAATTTATGAAATGCACAGATGATAAATCGTCAGGCGAGGCCGTTATGAGGTTAAAAAGAAGGTATTGAAATAAAAGAGGAATTTATCGACAACATAAGAACAGCACAGCCACATGTATGTAGGAAGTTTGTGTGTTTGATTGCATTAATGCTCTAGTGTTTGTGCGTTTGCTGTCTAAGATTGTTGCAGTTTTCGGCATGTTGTAATATAAAACAGCTGCCTTAGGGAAACACGTGGATAAAACAAATGGAGCAGAAAAGTAAATCAAGTAATATGAAACAGAGAACAGATGTGGAAGCACATTAGGCAGAGCGTCTGCACGACGCCATGCCCGAGATGTCCGGTGATTCCTTCGAGGTACGCAATGAGCTGATAAAACGACAGTGCGAAGGTTGCGAGTCATTAGTTTTGTTCCACTACTCTCTGACTCACTACGTATCGCATCGATTGTTATCGTGATGGCGGCTTCGGAAGCAGCAAAGAAGACGACCAAGAAGAAAGCGCCCGAGCATCCACCGACCCAGGTGATGGTCAATGCTGCTATCGGCGCACTGAAGGAGCGGAATGGATCATCGCTTCAGGCCATTAAGAAGTACATCGCAGCCAACTACAAAGTAGGCGATATGGACCGACAGACCATCTTCATCAAGCGAGCTCTGCGGAAAGGGGTTGCCAACGAGACACTGGTTCAGACGAAAGGTGTCGGGGCATCTGGCTCTTTCAAGCTGAACGTCAAGGCAGCAAAGGCAGAGGCGGCGGAGAAGGCACGAAAAGAGAAGCAGAAGGCAAAGGTCAAGGCTGACCGCGAGAAGGCAAAGGCAAAGGCAGCCGCAAAGAAAGAGAAGGCGGTCGCCAAGAAGGCCAAAGCTGCAGCAGAAAAGAAGGAGAAGAAGAAGAAGGCGACAAAGAAGAAGCCGGCGAAGAAGACAGCAACCAAGTCGGAGAAAACGAAGACGCCCAAGAAGAAGACCGCAGCAAAGAAGCCATCCAAGAAGGCAACCCCGAAGAAAGTGGCGAAGAAGACGACGACCCAATCCAAGGCGGCAAAACCAAAGAAGCCTGCTGCCAAGAAGGGTGCCAAATAAGTTTATTTGCACCTCACACCAAAAATCAAACGGCTCTTTTAAGAGCCACCACAAACCCAAGAAAGAATAATTGTTGCAGTATCAACTAGTCGAGGGAAAGATGCACTGAGAAAAGAAAGAAGAAGAAAAAAAAAAGAAGGAAATACACGAAACGGGGAAATAGA
Organism: Diadema setosum; assembly: GCA_033980235.1. NCBI lineage: Eukaryota > Metazoa > Echinodermata > Echinoidea > Diadematoida > Diadematidae > Diadema > Diadema setosum. The sequence continues at coordinate 10,662,777 of CM067065.1, read as the reverse complement.
AAGGAATAGTTAAAAGAAAAAACAGAAATTATTCTATATTGGTGAATTTATGTTGAAAAGGAGAGAAATGGTAGATGAATGGAGAAGTTTTATGTGTTACTCAAGAGCAAACAATTCTGTGAGAGCTAGCGAAAATAGGCTAAACAGAATGCGAGCGGGGGGAGGGTGATGGTTTTCGTTTTACTCTGAAAAATCGTTTCAAGCTCGAAATTATGTGAGCGTGAGTGTGTGTATATATGTATATGTATATGTATATGTATATATCTACCACTCCATATCTATGTAGCTTTATGCTGTCAATATTATCATAATATGTGTATTTTATTTGTTCATTTCCTTAGGTAATGTGCGACAGAGTAATGTATGTGATGTGACACAGTGCCCGTCCGACTCGCGGTGCTGGTATGGTCAACGCAACGGACGGCCGTGAGGTGGCGCACTCGATCCAGCCGGATCTCGCGCAGGCGGATCGTGGGCTGGCCGCGGCGGACAGTAGGAGAATGGGGCGTCGCCCTCCATGTCCGCAAAGCGGTTACTTAACCCTGTTCGGTCATTGGGAGCGTCATCATTCGGCTTTTGGATCTCTCATCAGCTAAACCACAATCAACTCACGCCATCATGTCTGGACGCGGTAAAGGAGGCAAAGGACTAGGAAAGGGAGGAGCAAAGCGGCACCGCAAAGTTCTTCGAGATAACATCCAGGGCATCACCAAGCCAGCCATCCGTCGTCTGGCAAGAAGGGGCGGCGTGAAGCGAATCTCGGGCCTCATCTACGAAGAAACCCGCGGAGTCCTGAAAGTCTTCCTTGAGAACGTGATCCGCGATGCAGTGACATACTGCGAGCATGCCAAACGCAAGACGGTTACTGCCATGGACGTCGTCTACGCATTGAAGAGGCAGGGACGAACACTCTACGGATTTGGCGGCTAGAATTTAACGGCCTCCTGCACCACAAAACAACGGCTCTTTTCAGAGCCACCACATTATCAAGAAAGAATACACTTAATGAAACACATTTCTTTCCTTTTCTTTATTACGGAACGTCATCATAAGTAGCACGTTTAAATCAATGCGCAATATATATATGTAACCACACTGTTCGTACATCAGATTTCTGTTTCGTGGCAATGCTCTTAAAACGCCCTCATTACACGCTTTACAGAGTTTACCGGTTGTAATTGAAGGTAATAGAATAATTATTGCATCCATTCGCTGATCACAGCCCCCAGTTGCAAATAGATAGAGAGTGAGAGAGAGAGAGAGAGAGAAAGAGAGATACGTTATTTTCATAAGTAAAGTTGTTGTCATACAATTGTAAAGTTGTTGTCATACAATTGTAAAGTTGTTGCTTTATGTGTAAAGTTGTTGCCTTTTTGGTAAAGTTGTTGCCTTTTTGGTAAAGTTGTTGCTCCCATAGTGGGCGGGTTGTATAAAGCAACAACATTACACATTTCTTTGGTGAAGTTGTTGCCTTTGCTCATAAATATTTCATTAAGAGTTGTGAAGCTCACAATGCACATGCCGCCCCACGCCTGGACATGGACTGGAATTTGGAGATACTACCAAGAAAGTATCATTCAGCCAAAAAATAAAAAAAATAAATAAATAAATAAAAAAAAAATAAAAGAAAATGAAGATAAAAAAGACACGCGCGCGCACACACACACCAAAAAAAAAAAAAAAACACACAAACAAACAAACAAACCCTGCTAATTATTGACTACATTGTATTATGAATCAAGTAGATTGTTTGGCTTCACCTGGTATTGAGTTAAACTCACTAAAGAGGATAGATTCTATACACTATTTGGCATATAGCCAATTTTACGCAGATTCAATACCCTCAATACAAAATGTGGGTAAGTCTGGACAATATCTTGCTGTCTGACATTGGCTTTTGGTATTGTGCAGTGGGAAACAAGCAAAGCAATCAAATAGGTAAAAAAAAAAAAAAACAGAGTATCAGCAAAATATGAATGCAAGAAGGTGTTTTTTTTTTTTCTAACGCAAAATAAATATTTACAAATAGATTTCAGCTTCAGCGTGTCAGCAAGCGGCGACGAAGGTAGATAACATGTGTAAGCTTAACACGCAATCAAAAGGAATAAGGGAAGTTAGCAGCTTTTTAGCGAGATACGAAACAGAATATATATATAGTTACATGAGATTTTCTAGATCTAGTTTGATTACAAAGAGAAAAGAAAAGAAAAGTAAATGATGATTGAATATTTGCAGAGAATATTATTCACGTTTTTCATTTTTACACGCAATTCAAGAACAAATTAGGGTAAAAATTTGACAAAAATCTGTCTACTGCCATCTGGTGGCAGAAACCGTTATTCCACCACCGCGGCCGGCCGGCCGGCAGGCGGGGCCGTCACGCCCGCCTGAATCGATGCTTCTGCTAATCCTCATCTAATTTGCATGAACTGTGCGAGCGGATCCTCCGAACGCGTATAAAAGAGGAAAGGGGGCAGCTGACCATAACATTTCTCTTTCAAAGCTGCATCGAATTCGCATCCGCCTAGTCTAGTCAACGCTCACAATGGCTCCTCCATCCGGACAAGTTGCCAAGAAGGGTTCCAAGAAAGCTGCCAAGGCTCCCCGGCCCAATGCCGACAAGAAGAGGCGTAGGAAGAGGAAGGAGAGCTACGGTATCTACATCTACAAGGTTCTGAAGCAAGTCCACCCAGATACTGGAATTTCGAGTCGCGCCATGTCCATCATGAACAGCTTCGTCAACGACATTTTCGAACGCATCGCCGCCGAAGCTGCACGTCTCGGTCAGTACAACAAGAAGTCGACCATCAGCAGCCGTGAAGTGCAGACCGCAGTGCGCCTCCTTCTCCCCGGAGAACTGGCAAAGCACGCCGTCAGCGAGGGCACTAAAGCTGTCACCAAGTACACTACATCCAAGTAGATGTCCACAGTCGTCTATATCTCAAACGGCCCTTATCAGGGCCACCACATAACCAAGAAAGAATATCCCACTGTTGTATGAAATCCTAATCATATCCTAATTATAACGAATCGAAAAGCTAGTACTTTACCCACCAGAGAAATACAAATCATCGCTTGTTTATAGTGACTTCACATTGTATGCTTATTTATATTTGCTTCTCGTGTTCACTTAATGTATTCGTTAATTAGTTTAATGACAGCACCACCTGATCGAAACATGGTAAAATTATGCAAACATATTACAGATTAATGTTTAAGACCCGCACAATATAGATTAACTTCCAATCAGCCAGCTCTTCCCTTTCGGGTTAAAGAGTGTATTAAATTACCACACCGCTTTATAGAATCGTCTTCTTAACGAGCTGTTGCTATATGAATCTATTCCAAATACCATCATGCACGTATAGTAATAATATCACTGTTACAGCAGCCTGCATACAGAAAAAAATCGTTCGGAATGATGTTTTCAGTATATTATACGCCGCAATAATCATTGAATTCGCGAGCTGGTATCTCAACGGCGCCATCTACGGGAAGGCGTGAACAGGTTGAGCGGCGTGACCAACCATAGCGGACGGGACGGGTGGGGGCCGCCGCTGCGGGGCTGGTGCGCCCAGATCGGACAAAGGAAATCACTGCTTGACCAATCACAGGCCACGGATTGGATCCGTCCCGGGTCTAGGGATCCATCGTCCGCGATATAAAATGGGAGCTGGATGCCCGGCGGTTTCATTCTCTTCCCAACTCCGCATCGAAAAAACTCCCCACTCGTTACCTGAAGAAAACATGGCTCGCACCAAGCAGACGGCTCGCAAGTCGACTGGAGGCAAGGCTCCTCGCAAGCAACTGGCTACGAAGGCTGCTCGCAAGAGTGCCCCCGCCACCGGAGGAGTGAAGAAACCTCATCGCTATAGGCCCGGCACAGTCGCACTTCGTGAGATTCGCCGCTACCAGAAGAGCACCGAACTTCTCATCCGCAAACTCCCCTTCCAGCGACTTGTTCGTGAGATTGCTCAGGATTTCAAGACCGAGCTGCGCTTCCAAAGTTCTGCTGTCATGGCCCTCCAAGAAGCGAGCGAGGCTTATCTCGTCGGTCTGTTCGAAGACACCAACCTGTGCGCCATCCACGCCAAGCGGGTTACCATCATGCCCAAGGACATTCAGCTGGCCCGTCGCATCCGGGGAGAGAGGGCGTAGAGAGAGGCCTGTCCTCCGTGGTCGCACCACACAACACAACGGCTCTTTTCAGAGCCACCACATTATCAAGAAAGAATATCATGGTTCATACAGGACAATATTCTGTTTGTTATTCTTAGTTTTAAAAAGTAGAGCCTTGGATGATGTTAGATATTTATGTATTTAAAAGTGCACACGTAGTTGAACGGAAATGAAAAAATGAGAACAAGAAAACCACAAAGATAAATGAAATGCACGTAAAGTAGGGATATCTGCCCCCCCCCCCCTTTCAAATGAAACGCAGTCTACGGTGATTATGTACCTAGCAAATCAATTCATATGTAATTGAGACGAGAAGGGGTCTGTAAGGTGCTTGATAGAGAGGGAGAGGGAGAGAGAGAGGGGAGAGGGATAGATAGGGAGACAGAAGGAGTAAAGGGAGGGGGGTAAGAAAAAGTAAAACTATATGGTCAAGAAAAGGAAAAAAAAATGAAAGATTGTGACGTTAATTCGGAGTCTTTTTACCGATGTGTTGACGTGATCTGAATGCTGATTCAACTGAAAGTATGTATTCACAATTGCTTTATTGTGAAATATAATATATGGACAGCCGCCGCGATACAACTAGCTGCATTGAACTACTAGACACTGTGCCGAGTTAGCCAGCAAGAGGGCAGCAAACAGCGCTTGTGTCCGCACTGGCAGCAGTAGCAGCTGCCCACTTCTGCCACCGGCTACGCTCATTGGTCGACCGGACAACAAAAGGATCTTGACCCGCTGGATCCCCGAGCGGGGTATAAATGGGTGCGGAAACAATCGGCGGGGATCACACTCTCAGTTGAATCAGCATTCAGATCACGTCAACACATTTGTCTCTCCGTCTCCAATCATGTCTGGACGAGGAAAATCTGGCAAGGCTCGCACCAAGGCCAAGTCTCGATCATCACGCGCCGGCCTGCAGTTCCCCGTCGGCCGAGTTCATCGCTTCCTTCGTAAAGGCAACTACGCCCAGAGAGTAGGCGCTGGTGCACCAGTGTACCTAGCTGCTGTTCTGGAGTACCTGACCGCTGAGATTCTTGAGCTGGCCGGCAACGCCGCACGCGATAACAAGAAGACGAGGATCATCCCGCGACATCTTCAACTTGCCGTTCGCAACGACGAAGAGCTGAACAAGCTGCTGGGAGGCGTGACAATCGCTCAGGGTGGTGTACTGCCAAACATCCAGGCCGTGCTTCTGCCGAAGAAGACTGCAAAGTTCAGTTAGACACTTCACGGCGGCTCTTTTCAACCAAACGGCCCTTATCAGGGCCACCACATTTTCCAGAAAGAATACATTCAATTCATCATGCTATTTCGTGTTGTGTTGAGATTTCCGCTATATCTGGTTTTTTTTTTTTTCTTTTTTTTTTTCTTCCTTTCTCTCTCTCTCTCTCTCTCTAATTATCCTTACTTGAATCACACATAAATAGGAAATGAAGAGAAAGGAAGAAATATAGTGATAAAAAAGGAAGAAATATAATGATAAATATATAAGGTGACAATGCAAGGAGACAAAATAGATAGACAAAGGTATAAGCATAGACTAAAGACTAAATATATAAGGTGGCAATGCATACCATTAGATGAGGAGAGAATATGGAGTAAAGCATAAAAGCATAGACTAGAGTATGAAAATAAGCAAGAATTAAGTACCAAGTTAATTTCGGAAGAATTTATGAATTTATGAAATGCACAGATGATAAATCGTCAGGCGAGGCCGTTATGAGGTTAAAAAGAAGGTATTGAAATAAAAGAGGAATTTATCGACAACATAAGAACAGCACAGCCACATGTATGTAGGAAGTTTGTGTGTTTGATTGCATTAATGCTCTAGTGTTTGTGCGTTTGCTGTCTAAGATTGTTGCAGTTTTCGGCATGTTGTAATATAAAACAGCTGCCTTAGGGAAACACGTGGATAAAACAAATGGAGCAGAAAAGTAAATCAAGTAATATGAAACAGAGAACAGATGTGGAAGCACATTAGGCAGAGCGTCTGCACGACGCCATGCCCGAGATGTCCGGTGATTCCTTCGAGGTACGCAATGAGCTGATAAAACGACAGTGCGAAGGTTGCGAGTCATTAGTTTTGTTCCACTACTCTCTGACTCACTACGTATCGCATCGATTGTTATCGTGATGGCGGCTTCGGAAGCAGCAAAGAAGACGACCAAGAAGAAAGCGCCCGAGCATCCACCGACCCAGGTGATGGTCAATGCTGCTATCGGCGCACTGAAGGAGCGGAATGGATCATCGCTTCAGGCCATTAAGAAGTACATCGCAGCCAACTACAAAGTAGGCGATATGGACCGACAGACCATCTTCATCAAGCGAGCTCTGCGGAAAGGGGTTGCCAACGAGACACTGGTTCAGACGAAAGGTGTCGGGGCATCTGGCTCTTTCAAGCTGAACGTCAAGGCAGCAAAGGCAGAGGCGGCGGAGAAGGCACGAAAAGAGAAGCAGAAGGCAAAGGTCAAGGCTGACCGCGAGAAGGCAAAGGCAAAGGCAGCCGCAAAGAAAGAGAAGGCGGTCGCCAAGAAGGCCAAAGCTGCAGCAGAAAAGAAGGAGAAGAAGAAGAAGGCGACAAAGAAGAAGCCGGCGAAGAAGACAGCAACCAAGTCGGAGAAAACGAAGACGCCCAAGAAGAAGACCGCAGCAAAGAAGCCATCCAAGAAGGCAACCCCGAAGAAAGTGGCGAAGAAGACGACGACCAAATCCAAGGCGGCAAAACCAAAGAAGCCTGCTGCCAAGAAGGGTGCCAAATAAGTTTATTTGCACCTCACACCAAAAATCAAACGGCTCTTTTAAGAGCCACCACAAACCCAAGAAAGAATAATTGTTGCAGTATCAACTAGTCGAGGGAAAGATGCACTGAGAAAAGAAAGAAGAAGAAAAAAAAAAGAAGGAAATACACGAAACGGGGAAATAGAAAGGAATAGTTAAAAGAAAAAACAGAAATTATTCTATATTGGTGAATTTATGTTGAAAAGGAGAGAAATGGTAGATGAATGGAGAAGTTTTATGTGTTACTCAAGAGCAAACAATTCTGTGAGAGCTAGCGAAAATAGGCTAAACAGAATGCGAGCGGGGGGAGGGTGATGGTTTTCGTTTTACTCTGAAAAATCGTTTCAAGCTCGAAATTATGTGAGCGTGAGTGTGTGTATATATGTATATGTATATGTATATGTATATATCTACCACTCCATATCTATGTAGCTTTATGCTGTCAATATTATCATAATATGTGTATTTTATTTGTTCATTTCCTTAGGTAATGTGCGACAGAGTAATGTATGTGATGTGACACAGTGCCCGTCCGACTCGCGGTGCTGGTATGGTCAACGCAACGGACGGCCGTGAGGTGGCGCACTCGATCCAGCCGGATCTCGCGCAGGCGGATCGTGGGCTGGCCGCGGCGGACAGTAGGAGAATGGGGCGTCGCCCTCCATGTCCGCAAAGCGGTTACTTAACCCTGTTCGGTCATTGGGAGCGTCATCATTCGGCTTTTGGATCTCTCATCAGCTAAACCACAATCAACTCACGCCATCATGTCTGGACGCGGTAAAGGAGGCAAAGGACTAGGAAAGGGAGGAGCAAAGCGGCACCGCAAAGTTCTTCGAGATAACATCCAGGGCATCACCAAGCCAGCCATCCGTCGTCTGGCAAGAAGGGGCGGCGTGAAGCGAATCTCGGGCCTCATCTACGAAGAAACCCGCGGAGTCCTGAAAGTCTTCCTTGAGAACGTGATCCGCGATGCAGTGACATACTGCGAGCATGCCAAACGCAAGACGGTTACTGCCATGGACGTCGTCTACGCATTGAAGAGGCAGGGACGAACACTCTACGGATTTGGCGGCTAGAATTTAACGGCCTCCTGCACCACAAAACAACGGCTCTTTTCAGAGCCACCACATTATCAAGAAAGAATACACTTAATGAAACACATTTCTTTCCTTTTCTTTATTACGGAACGTCATCATAAGTAGCACGTTTAAATCAATGCGCAATATATATATGTAACCACACTGTTCGTACATCAGATTTCTGTTTCGTGGCAATGCTCTTAAAACGCCCTCATTACACGCTTTACAGAGTTTACCGGTTGTAATTGAAGGTAATAGAATAATTATTGCATCCATTCGCTGATCACAGCCCCCAGTTGCAAATAGATAGAGAGTGAGAGAGAGAGAGAGAGAGAAAGAGAGATACGTTATTTTCATAAGTAAAGTTGTTGTCATACAATTGTAAAGTTGTTGTCATACAATTGTAAAGTTGTTGCTTTATGTGTAAAGTTGTTGCCTTTTTGGTAAAGTTGTTGCCTTTTTGGTAAAGTTGTTGCTCCCATAGTGGGCGGGTTGTATAAAGCAACAACATTACACATTTCTTTGGTGAAGTTGTTGCCTTTGCTCATAAATATTTCATTAAGAGTTGTGAAGCTCACAATGCACATGCCGCCCCACGCCTGGACATGGACTGGAATTTGGAGATACTACCAAGACAGTATCATTCAGCCAAAAAATAAAAAAAATAAATAAATAAATAAAAAAAAAATAAAAGAAAATGAAGATAAAAAAGACACGCGCGCGCACACACACACCAAAAAAAAAAAAAAAAAAACACACAAACAAACAAACAAACCCTGCTAATTATTGACTACATTGTATTATGAATCAAGTAGATTGTTTGGCTTCACCTGGTATTGAGTTAAACTCACTAAAGAGGATAGATTCTATACACTATTTGGCATATAGCCAATTTTACGCAGATTCAATACCCTCAATACAAAATGTGGGTAAGTCTGGACAATATCTTGCTGTCTGACATTGGCTTTTGGTATTGTGCAGTGGGAAACAAGCAAAGCAATCAAATAGGTAAAAAAAAAAAAAACAGAGTATCAGCAAAATATGAATGCAAGAAGGTGTTTTTTTTTTTTCTAACGCAAAATAAATATTTACAAATAGATTTCAGCTTCAGCGTGTCAGCAAGCGGCGACGAAGGTAGATAACATGTGTAAGCTTAACACGCAATCAAAAGGAATAAGGGAAGTTAGCAGCTTTTTAGCGAGATACGAAACAGAATATATATATAGTTACATGAGATTTTCTAGATCTAGTTTGATTACAAAGAGAAAAGAAAAGAAAAGTAAATGATGATTGAATATTTGCAGAGAATATTATTCACGTTTTTCATTTTTACACGCAATTCAAGAACAAATTAGGGTAAAAATTTGACAAAAATCTGTCTACTGCCATCTGGTGGCAGAAACCGTTATTCCACCACCGCGGCCGGCCGGCCGGCAGGCGGGGCCGTCACGCCCGCCTGAATCGATGCTTCTGCTAATCCTCATCTAATTTGCATGAACTGTGCGAGCGGATCCTCCGAACGCGTATAAAAGAGGAAAGGGGGCAGCTGACCATAACATTTCTCTTTCAAAGCTGCATCGAATTCGCATCCGCCTAGTCTAGTCAACGCTCACAATGGCTCCTCCATCCGGACAAGTTGCCAAGAAGGGTTCCAAGAAAGCTGCCAAGGCTCCCCGGCCCAATGCCGACAAGAAGAGGCGTAGGAAGAGGAAGGAGAGCTACGGTATCTACATCTACAAGGTTCTGAAGCAAGTCCACCCAGATACTGGAATTTCGAGTCGCGCCATGTCCATCATGAACAGCTTCGTCAACGACATTTTCGAACGCATCGCCGCCGAAGCTGCACGTCTCGGTCAGTACAACAAGAAGTCGACCATCAGCAGCCGTGAAGTGCAGACCGCAGTGCGCCTCCTTCTCCCCGGAGAACTGGCAAAGCACGCCGTCAGCGAGGGCACTAAAGCTGTCACCAAGTACACTACATCCAAGTAGATGTCCACAGTCGTCTATATCTCAAACGGCCCTTATCAGGGCCACCACATAACCAAGAAAGAATATCCCACTGTTGTATGAAATCCTAATCATATCCTAATTATAACGAATCGAAAAGCTAGTACTTTACCCACCAGAGAAATACAAATCATCGCTCGCTTGTTTATAGTGACTTCACATTGTATGCTTATTTATATTTGCTTCTCGTGTTCACTTAATGTATTCGTTAATTAGTTTAATGACAGCACCACCTGATCGAAACATGGTAAAATTATGCAAACATATTACAGATTAATGTTTAAGACCCGCACAATATAGATTAACTTCCAATCAGCCAGCTCTTCCCTTTCGGGTTAAAGAGTGTATTAAATTACCACACCGCTTTATAGAATCGTCTTCTTAACGAGCTGTTGCTATATGAATCTATTCCAAATACCATCATGCACGTATAGTAATAATATCACTGTTACAGCAGCCTGCATACAGAAAAAAATCGTTCGGAATGATGTTTTCAGTATATTATACGCCGCAATAATCATTGAATTCGCGAGCTGGTATCTCAACGGCGCCATCTACGGGAAGGCGTGAACAGGTTGAGCGGCGTGACCAACCATAGCGGACGGGACGGGTGGGGGCCGCCGCTGCGGGGCTGGTGCGCCCAGATCGGACAAAGGAAATCACTGCTTGACCAATCACAGGCCACGGATTGGATCCGTCCCGGGTCTAGGGATCCATCGTCCGCGATATAAAATGGGAGCTGGATGCCCGGCGGTTTCATTCTCTTCCCAACTCCGCATCGAAAAAACTCCCCACTCGTTACCTGAAGAAAACATGGCTCGCACCAAGCAGACGGCTCGCAAGTCGACTGGAGGCAAGGCTCCTCGCAAGCAACTGGCTACGAAGGCTGCTCGCAAGAGTGCCCCCGCCACCGGAGGAGTGAAGAAACCTCATCGCTATAGGCCCGGCACAGTCGCACTTCGTGAGATTCGCCGCTACCAGAAGAGCACCGAACTTCTCATCCGCAAACTCCCCTTCCAGCGACTTGTTCGTGAGATTGCTCAGGATTTCAAGACCGAGCTGCGCTTCCAAAGTTCTGCTGTCATGGCCCTCCAAGAAGCGAGCGAGGCTTATCTCGTCGGTCTGTTCGAAGACACCAACCTGTGCGCCATCCACGCCAAGCGGGTTACCATCATGCCCAAGGACATTCAGCTGGCCCGTCGCATCCGGGGAGAGAGGGCGTAGAGAGAGGCCTGTCCTCCGTGGTCGCACCACACAACACAACGGCTCTTTTCAGAGCCACCACATTATCAAGAAAGAATATCATGGTTCATACAGGACAATATTCTGTTTGTTATTCTTAGTTTTAAAAAGTAGAGCCTTGGATGATGTTAGATATTTATGTATTTAAAAGTGCACACGTAGTTGAACGGAAATGAAAAAATGAGAACAAGAAAACCACAAAGATAAATGAAATGCACGTAAAGTAGGGATATCTGCCCCCCCCCCCCCCCATTCAAATGAAACGCAGTCTACGGTGATTATGTACCTAGCAAATCAATTCATATGTAATTGAGACGAGAAGGGGTCTGTAAGGTGCTTGATAGAGAGGGAGAGGGAGAGAGAGAGGGGAGAGGGATAGATAGGGAGACAGAAGGAGTAAAGGGAGGGGGGTAAGAAAAAGTAAAACTATATGGTCAAGAAAAGGAAAAAAAAATGAAAGATTGTGACGTTAATTCGGAGTCTTTTTACCGATGTGTTGACGTGATCTGAATGCTGATTCAACTGAAAGTATGTATTCACAATTGCTTTATTGTGAAATATAATATATGGACAGCCGCCGCGATACAACTAGCTGCATTGAACTACTAGACACTGTGCCGAGTTAGCCAGCAAGAGGGCAGCAAACAGCGCTTGTGTCCGCACTGGCAGCAGTAGCAGCTGCCCACTTCTGCCACCGGCTACGCTCATTGGTCGACCGGACAACAAAAGGATCTTGACCCGCTGGATCCCCGAGCGGGGTATAAATGGGTGCGGAAACAATCGGCGGGGATCACACTCTCAGTTGAATCAGCATTCAGATCACGTCAACACATTTGTCTCTCCGTCTCCAATCATGTCTGGACGAGGAAAATCTGGCAAGGCTCGCACCAAGGCCAAGTCTCGATCATCACGCGCCGGCCTGCAGTTCCCCGTCGGCCGAGTTCATCGCTTCCTTCGTAAAGGCAACTACGCCCAGAGAGTAGGCGCTGGTGCACCAGTGTACCTAGCTGCTGTTCTGGAGTACCTGACCGCTGAGATTCTTGAGCTGGCCGGCAACGCCGCACGCGATAACAAGAAGACGAGGATCATCCCGCGACATCTTCAACTTGCCGTTCGCAACGACGAAGAGCTGAACAAGCTGCTGGGAGGCGTGACAATCGCTCAGGGTGGTGTACTGCCAAACATCCAGGCCGTGCTTCTGCCGAAGAAGACTGCAAAGTCCAGTTAGACACTTCACGGCGGCTCTTTTCAACCAAACGGCCCTTATCAGGGCCACCACATTTTCCAGAAAGAATACATTCAATTCATCATGCTATTTCGTGTTGTGTTGAGATTTCCGCTATATCTGGTTTTTTTTTCTTTTTTTTTTTCTTCCTTTCTCTCTCTCTCTCTCTCTCTAATTATCCTTACTTGAATCACACATAAATAGGAAATGAAGAGAAAGGAAGAAATATAGTGATAAAAAAGGAAGAAATATAATGATAAATATATAAGGTGACAATGCAAGGAGACAAAATAGATAGACAAAGGTATAAGCATAGACTAAAGACTAAATATATAAGGTGGCAATGCATACCATTAGATGAGGAGAGAATATGGAGTAAAGCATAAAAGCATAGACTAGAGTATGAAAATAAGCAAGAATTAAGTACCAAGTTAATTTCGGAAGAATTTATGAATTTATGAAATGCACAGATGATAAATCGTCAGGCGAGGCCGTTATGAGGTTAAAAAGAAGGTATTGAAATAAAAGAGGAATTTATCGACAACATAAGAACAGCACAGCCACATGTATGTAGGAAGTTTGTGTGTTTGATTGCATTAATGCTCTAGTGTTTGTGCGTTTGCTGTCTAAGATTGTTGCAGTTTTCGGCATGTTGTAATATAAAACAGCTGCCTTAGGGAAACACGTGGATAAAACAAATGGAGCAGAAAAGTAAATCAAGTAATATGAAACAGAGAACAGATGTGGAAGCACATTAGGCAGAGCGTCTGCACGACGCCATGCCCGAGATGTCCGGTGATTCCTTCGAGGTACGCAATGAGCTGATAAAACGACAGTGCGAAGGTTGCGAGTCATTAGTTTTGTTCCACTACTCTCTGACTCACTACGTATCGCATCGATTGTTATCGTGATGGCGGCTTCGGAAGCAGCAAAGAAGACGACCAAGAAGAAAGCGCCCGAGCATCCACCGACCCAGGTGATGGTCAATGCTGCTATCGGCGCACTGAAGGAGCGGAATGGATCATCGCTTCAGGCCATTAAGAAGTACATCGCAGCCAACTACAAAGTAGGCGATATGGACCGACAGACCATCTTCATCAAGCGAGCTCTGCGGAAAGGGGTTGCCAACGAGACACTGGTTCAGACGAAAGGTGTCGGGGCATCTGGCTCTTTCAAGCTGAACGTCAAGGCAGCAAAGGCAGAGGCGGCGGAGAAGGCACGAAAAGAGAAGCAGAAGGCAAAGGTCAAGGCTGACCGCGAGAAGGCAAAGGCAAAGGCAGCCGCAAAGAAAGAGAAGGCGGTCGCCAAGAAGGCCAAAGCTGCAGCAGAAAAGAAGGAGAAGAAGAAGAAGGCGACAAAGAAGAAGCCGGCGAAGAAGACAGCAACCAAGTCGGAGAAAACGAAGACGCCCAAGAAGAAGACCGCAGCAAAGAAGCCATCCAAGAAGGCAACCCCGAAGAAAGTGGCGAAGAAGACGACGACCAAATCCAAGGCGGCAAAACCAAAGAAGCCTGCTGCCAAGAAGGGTGCCAAATAAGTTTATTTGCACCTCACACCAAAAATCAAACGGCTCTTTTAAGAGCCACCACAAACCCAAGAAAGAATAATTGTTGCAGTATCAACTAGTCGAGGGAAAGATGCACTGAGAAAAGAAAGAAGAAGAAAAAAAAAAGAAGGAAATACACGAAACGGGGAAATAGAAAGGAATAGTTAAAAGAAAAAACAGAAATTATTCTATATTGGTGAATTTATGTTGAAAAGGAGAGAAATGGTAGATGAATGGAGAAGTTTTATGTGTTACTCAAGAGCAAACAATTCTGTGAGAGCTAGCGAAAATAGGCTAAACAGAATGCGAGCGGGGGGAGGGTGATGGTTTTCGTTTTACTCTGAAAAATCGTTTCAAGCTCGAAATTATGTGAGCGTGAGTGTGTGTATATATGTATATGTATATGTATATGTATATATCTACCACTCCATATCTATGTAGCTTTATGCTGTCAATATTATCATAATATGTGTATTTTATTTGTTCATTTCCTTAGGTAATGTGCGACAGAGTAATGTATGTGATGTGACACAGTGCCCGTCCGACTCGCGGTGCTGGTATGGTCAACGCAACGGACGGCCGTGAGGTGGCGCACTCGATCCAGCCGGATCTCGCGCAGGCGGATCGTGGGCTGGCCGCGGCGGACAGTAGGAGAATGGGGCGTCGCCCTCCATGTCCGCAAAGCGGTTACTTAACCCTGTTCGGTCATTGGGAGCGTCATCATTCGGCTTTTGGATCTCTCATCAGCTAAACCACAATCAACTCACGCCATCATGTCTGGACGCGGTAAAGGAGGCAAAGGACTAGGAAAGGGAGGAGCAAAGCGGCACCGCAAAGTTCTTCGAGATAACATCCAGGGCATCACCAAGCCAGCCATCCGTCGTCTGGCAAGAAGGGGCGGCGTGAAGCGAATCTCGGGCCTCATCTACGAAGAAACCCGCGGAGTCCTGAAAGTCTTCCTTGAGAACGTGATCCGCGATGCAGTGACATACTGCGAGCATGCCAAACGCAAGACGGTTACTGCCATGGACGTCGTCTACGCATTGAAGAGGCAGGGACGAACACTCTACGGATTTGGCGGCTAGAATTTAACGGCCTCCTGCACCACAAAACAACGGCTCTTTTCAGAGCCACCACATTATCAAGAAAGAATACACTTAATGAAACACATTTCTTTCCTTTTCTTTATTACGGAACGTCATCATAAGTAGCACGTTTAAATCAATGCGCAATATATATATGTAACCACACTGTTCGTACATCAGATTTCTGTTTCGTGGCAATGCTCTTAAAACGCCCTCATTACACGCTTTACAGAGTTTACCGGTTGTAATTGAAGGTAATAGAATAATTATTGCATCCATTCGCTGATCACAGCCCCCAGTTGCAAATAGATAGAGAGTGAGAGAGAGAGAGAGAGAGAAAGAGAGATACGTTATTTTCATAAGTAAAGTTGTTGTCATACAATTGTAAAGTTGTTGTCATACAATTGTAAAGTTGTTGCTTTATGTGTAAAGTTGTTGCCTTTTTGGTAAAGTTGTTGCCTTTTTGGTAAAGTTGTTGCTCCCATAGTGGGCGGGTTGTATAAAGCAACAACATTACACATTTCTTTGGTGAAGTTGTTGCCTTTGCTCATAAATATTTCATTAAGAGTTGTGAAGCTCACAATGCACATGCCGCCCCACGCCTGGACATGGACTGGAATTTGGAGATACTACCAAGACAGTATCATTCAGCCAAAAAATAAAAAAAATAAATAAATAAATAAAAAAAAAATAAAAGAAAATGAAGATAAAAAAGACACGCGCGCGCACACACACACCAAAAAAAAAAAAAAAAAAACACACAAACAAACAAACAAACCCTGCTAATTATTGACTACATTGTATTATGAATCAAGTAGATTGTTTGGCTTCACCTGGTATTGAGTTAAACTCACTAAAGAGGATAGATTCTATACACTATTTGGCATATAGCCAATTTTACGCAGATTCAATACCCTCAATACAAAATGTGGGTAAGTCTGGACAATATCTTGCTGTCTGACATTGGCTTTTGGTATTGTGCAGTGGGAAACAAGCAAAGCAATCAAATAGGTAAAAAAAAAAAAAAACAGAGTATCAGCAAAATATGAATGCAAGAAGGTGTTTTTTTTTTTTCTAACGCAAAATAAATATTTACAAATAGATTTCAGCTTCAGCGTGTCAGCAAGCGGCGACGAAGGTAGATAACATGTGTAAGCTTAACACGCAATCAAAAGGAATAAGGGAAGTTAGCAGCTTTTTAGCGAGATACGAAACAGAATATATATATAGTTACATGAGATTTTCTAGATCTAGTTTGATTACAAAGAGAAAAGAAAAGAAAAGTAAATGATGATTGAATATTTGCAGAGAATATTATTCACGTTTTTCATTTTTACACGCAATTCAAGAACAAATTAGGGTAAAAATTTGACAAAAATCTGTCTACTGCCATCTGGTGGCAGAAACCGTTATTCCACCACCGCGGCCGGCCGGCCGGCAGGCGGGGCCGTCACGCCCGCCTGAATCGATGCTTCTGCTAATCCTCATCTAATTTGCATGAACTGTGCGAGCGGATCCTCCGAACGCGTATAAAAGAGGAAAGGGGGCAGCTGACCATAACATTTCTCTTTCAAAGCTGCATCGAATTCGCATCCGCCTAGTCTAGTCAACGCTCACAATGGCTCCTCCATCCGGACAAGTTGCCAAGAAGGGTTCCAAGAAAGCTGCCAAGGCTCCCCGGCCCAATGCCGACAAGAAGAGGCGTAGGAAGAGGAAGGAGAGCTACGGTATCTACATCTACAAGGTTCTGAAGCAAGTCCACCCAGATACTGGAATTTCGAGTCGCGCCATGTCCATCATGAACAGCTTCGTCAACGACATTTTCGAACGCATCGCCGCCGAAGCTGCACGTCTCGGTCAGTACAACAAGAAGTCGACCATCAGCAGCCGTGAAGTGCAGACCGCAGTGCGCCTCCTTCTCCCCGGAGAACTGGCAAAGCACGCCGTCAGCGAGGGCACTAAAGCTGTCACCAAGTACACTACATCCAAGTAGATGTCCACAGTCGTCTATATCTCAAACGGCCCTTATCAGGGCCACCACATAACCAAGAAAGAATATCCCACTGTTGTATGAAATCCTAATCATATCCTAATTATAACGAATCGAAAAGCTAGTACTTTACCCACCAGAGAAATACAAATCATCGCTTGTTTATAGTGACTTCACATTGTATGCTTATTTATATTTGCTTCTCGTGTTCACTTAATGTATTCGTTAATTAGTTTAATGACAGCACCACCTGATCGAAACATGGTAAAATTATGCAAACATATTACAGATTAATGTTTAAGACCCGCACAATATAGATTAACTTCCAATCAGCCAGCTCTTCCCTTTCGGGTTAAAGAGTGTATTAAATTACCACACCGCTTTATAGAATCGTCTTCTTAACGAGCTGTTGCTATATGAATCTATTCCAAATACCATCATGCACGTATAGTAATAATATCACTGTTACAGCAGCCTGCATACAGAAAAAAATCGTTCGGAATGATGTTTTCAGTATATTATACGCCGCAATAATCATTGAATTCGCGAGCTGGTATCTCAACGGCGCCATCTACGGGAAGGCGTGAACAGGTTGAGCGGCGTGACCAACCATAGCGGACGGGACGGGTGGGGGCCGCCGCTGCGGGGCTGGTGCGCCCAGATCGGACAAAGGAAATCACTGCTTGACCAATCACAGGCCACGGATTGGATCCGTCCCGGGTCTAGGGATCCATCGTCCGCGATATAAAATGGGAGCTGGATGCCCGGCGGTTTCATTCTCTTCCCAACTCCGCATCGAAAAAACTCCCCACTCGTTACCTGAAGAAAACATGGCTCGCACCAAGCAGACGGCTCGCAAGTCGACTGGAGGCAAGGCTCCTCGCAAGCAACTGGCTACGAAGGCTGCTCGCAAGAGTGCCCCCGCCACCGGAGGAGTGAAGAAACCTCATCGCTATAGGCCCGGCACAGTCGCACTTCGTGAGATTCGCCGCTACCAGAAGAGCACCGAACTTCTCATCCGCAAACTCCCCTTCCAGCGACTTGTTCGTGAGATTGCTCAGGATTTCAAGACCGAGCTGCGCTTCCAAAGTTCTGCTGTCATGGCCCTCCAAGAAGCGAGCGAGGCTTATCTCGTCGGTCTGTTCGAAGACACCAACCTGTGCGCCATCCACGCCAAGCGGGTTACCATCATGCCCAAGGACATTCAGCTGGCCCGTCGCATCCGGGGAGAGAGGGCGTAGAGAGAGGCCTGTCCTCCGTGGTCGCACCACACAACACAACGGCTCTTTTCAGAGCCACCACATTATCAAGAAAGAATATCATGGTTCATACAGGACAATATTCTGTTTGTTATTCTTAGTTTTAAAAAGTAGAGCCTTGGATGATGTTAGATATTTATGTATTTAAAAGTGCACACGTAGTTGAACGGAAATGAAAAAATGAGAACAAGAAAACCACAAAGATAAATGAAATGCACGTAAAGTAGGGATATCTGCCCCCCCCCCCCTTTCAAATGAAACGCAGTCTACGGTGATTATGTACCTAGCAAATCAATTCATATGTAATTGAGACGAGAAGGGGTCTGTAAGGTGCTTGATAGAGAGGGAGAGGGAGAGAGAGAGGGGAGAGGGATAGATAGGGAGACAGAAGGAGTAAAGGGAGGGGGGTAAGAAAAAGTAAAACTATATGGTCAAGAAAAGGAAAAAAAAATGAAAGATTGTGACGTTAATTCGGAGTCTTTTTACCGATGTGTTGACGTGATCTGAATGCTGATTCAACTGAAAGTATGTATTCACAATTGCTTTATTGTGAAATATAATATATGGACAGCCGCCGCGATACAACTAGCTGCATTGAACTACTAGACACTGTGCCGAGTTAGCCAGCAAGAGGGCAGCAAACAGCGCTTGTGTCCGCACTGGCAGCAGTAGCAGCTGCCCACTTCTGCCACCGGCTACGCTCATTGGTCGACCGGACAACAAAAGGATCTTGACCCGCTGGATCCCCGAGCGGGGTATAAATGGGTGCGGAAACAATCGGCGGGGATCACACTCTCAGTTGAATCAGCATTCAGATCACGTCAACACATTTGTCTCTCCGTCTCCAATCATGTCTGGACGAGGAAAATCTGGCAAGGCTCGCACCAAGGCCAAGTCTCGATCATCACGCGCCGGCCTGCAGTTCCCCGTCGGCCGAGTTCATCGCTTCCTTCGTAAAGGCAACTACGCCCAGAGAGTAGGCGCTGGTGCACCAGTGTACCTAGCTGCTGTTCTGGAGTACCTGACCGCTGAGATTCTTGAGCTGGCCGGCAACGCCGCACGCGATAACAAGAAGACGAGGATCATCCCGCGACATCTTCAACTTGCCGTTCGCAACGACGAAGAGCTGAACAAGCTGCTGGGAGGCGTGACAATCGCTCAGGGTGGTGTACTGCCAAACATCCAGGCCGTGCTTCTGCCGAAGAAGACTGCAAAGTCCAGTTAGACACTTCACGGCGGCTCTTTTCAACCAAACGGCCCTTATCAGGGCCACCACATTTTCCAGAAAGAATACATTCAATTCATCATGCTATTTCGTGTTGTGTTGAGATTTCCGCTATATCTGGTTTTTTTTTTTCTTTTTTTTTTCTTCCTTTCTCTCTCTCTCTCTCTCTCTAATTATCCTTACTTGAATCACACATAAATAGGAAATGAAGAGAAAGGAAGAAATATAGTGATAAAAAAGGAAGAAATATAATGATAAATATATAAGGTGACAATGCAAGGAGACAAAATAGATAGACAAAGGTATAAGCATAGACTAAAGACTAAATATATAAGGTGGCAATGCATACCATTAGATGAGGAGAGAATATGGAGTAAAGCATAAAAGCATAGACTAGAGTATGAAAATAAGCAAGAATTAAGTACCAAGTTAATTTCGGAAGAATTTATGAATTTATGAAATGCACAGATGATAAATCGTCAGGCGAGGCCGTTATGAGGTTAAAAAGAAGGTATTGAAATAAAAGAGGAATTTATCGACAACATAAGAACAGCACAGCCACATGTATGTAGGAAGTTTGTGTGTTTGATTGCATTAATGCTCTAGTGTTTGTGCGTTTGCTGTCTAAGATTGTTGCAGTTTTCGGCATGTTGTAATATAAAACAGCTGCCTTAGGGAAACACGTGGATAAAACAAATGGAGCAGAAAAGTAAATCAAGTAATATGAAACAGAGAACAGATGTGGAAGCACATTAGGCAGAGCGTCTGCACGACGCCATGCCCGAGATGTCCGGTGATTCCTTCGAGGTACGCAATGAGCTGATAAAACGACAGTGCGAAGGTTGCGAGTCATTAGTTTTGTTCCACTACTCTCTGACTCACTACGTATCGCATCGATTGTTATCGTGATGGCGGCTTCGGAAGCAGCAAAGAAGACGACCAAGAAGAAAGCGCCCGAGCATCCACCGACCCAGGTGATGGTCAATGCTGCTATCGGCGCACTGAAGGAGCGGAATGGATCATCGCTTCAGGCCATTAAGAAGTACATCGCAGCCAACTACAAAGTAGGCGATATGGACCGACAGACCATCTTCATCAAGCGAGCTCTGCGGAAAGGGGTTGCCAACGAGACACTGGTTCAGACGAAAGGTGTCGGGGCATCTGGCTCTTTCAAGCTGAACGTCAAGGCAGCAAAGGCAGAGGCGGCGGAGAAGGCACGAAAAGAGAAGCAGAAGGCAAAGGTCAAGGCTGACCGCGAGAAGGCAAAGGCAAAGGCAGCCGCAAAGAAAGAGAAGGCGGTCGCCAAGAAGGCCAAAGCTGCAGCAGAAAAGAAGGAGAAGAAGAAGAAGGCGACAAAGAAGAAGCCGGCGAAGAAGACAGCAACCAAGTCGGAGAAAACGAAGACGCCCAAGAAGAAGACCGCAGCAAAGAAGCCATCCAAGAAGGCAACCCCGAAGAAAGTGGCGAAGAAGACGACGACCAAATCCAAGGCGGCAAAACCAAAGAAGCCTGCTGCCAAGAAGGGTGCCAAATAAGTTTATTTGCACCTCACACCAAAAATCAAACGGCTCTTTTAAGAGCCACCACAAACCCAAGAAAGAATAATTGTTGCAGTATCAACTAGTCGAGGGAAAGATGCACTGAGAAAAGAAAGAAGAAGAAAAAAAAAAGAAGGAAATACACGAAACGGGGAAATAGAAAGGAATAGTTAAAAGAAAAAACAGAAATTATTCTATATTGGTGAATTTATGTTGAAAAGGAGAGAAATGGTAGATGAATGGAGAAGTTTTATGTGTTACTCAAGAGCAAACAATTCTGTGAGAGCTAGCGAAAATAGGCTAAACAGAATGCGAGCGGGGGGAGGGTGATGGTTTTCGTTTTACTCTGAAAAATCGTTTCAAGCTCGAAATTATGTGAGCGTGAGTGTGTGTATATATGTATATGTATATGTATATGTATATATCTACCACTCCATATCTATGTAGCTTTATGCTGTCAATATTATCATAATATGTGTATTTTATTTGTTCATTTCCTTAGGTAATGTGCGACAGAGTAATGTATGTGATGTGACACAGTGCCCGTCCGACTCGCGGTGCTGGTATGGTCAACGCAACGGACGGCCGTGAGGTGGCGCACTCGATCCAGCCGGATCTCGCGCAGGCGGATCGTGGGCTGGCCGCGGCGGACAGTAGGAGAATGGGGCGTCGCCCTCCATGTCCGCAAAGCGGTTACTTAACCCTGTTCGGTCATTGGGAGCGTCATCATTCGGCTTTTGGATCTCTCATCAGCTAAACCACAATCAACTCACGCCATCATGTCTGGACGCGGTAAAGGAGGCAAAGGACTAGGAAAGGGAGGAGCAAAGCGGCACCGCAAAGTTCTTCGAGATAACATCCAGGGCATCACCAAGCCAGCCATCCGTCGTCTGGCAAGAAGGGGCGGCGTGAAGCGAATCTCGGGCCTCATCTACGAAGAAACCCGCGGAGTCCTGAAAGTCTTCCTTGAGAACGTGATCCGCGATGCAGTGACATACTGCGAGCATGCCAAACGCAAGACGGTTACTGCCATGGACGTCGTCTACGCATTGAAGAGGCAGGGACGAACACTCTACGGATTTGGCGGCTAGAATTTAACGGCCTCCTGCACCACAAAACAACGGCTCTTTTCAGAGCCACCACATTATCAAGAAAGAATACACTTAATGAAACACATTTCTTTCCTTTTCTTTATTACGGAACGTCATCATAAGTAGCACGTTTAAATCAATGCGCAATATATATATGTAACCACACTGTTCGTACATCAGATTTCTGTTTCGTGGCAATGCTCTTAAAACGCCCTCATTACACGCTTTACAGAGTTTACCGGTTGTAATTGAAGGTAATAGAATAATTATTGCATCCATTCGCTGATCACAGCCCCCAGTTGCAAATAGATAGAGAGTGAGAGAGAGAGAGAGAGAGAAAGAGAGATACGTTATTTTCATAAGTAAAGTTGTTGTCATACAATTGTAAAGTTGTTGTCATACAATTGTAAAGTTGTTGCTTTATGTGTAAAGTTGTTGCCTTTTTGGTAAAGTTGTTGCCTTTTTGGTAAAGTTGTTGCTCCCATAGTGGGCGGGTTGTATAAAGCAACAACATTACACATTTCTTTGGTGAAGTTGTTGCCTTTGCTCATAAATATTTCATTAAGAGTTGTGAAGCTCACAATGCACATGCCGCCCCACGCCTGGACATGGACTGGAATTTGGAGATACTACCAAGACAGTATCATTCAGCCAAAAAATAAAAAAAATAAATAAATAAATAAAAAAAAAATAAAAGAAAATGAAGATAAAAAAGACACGCGCGCGCACACACACACCAAAAAAAAAAAAAAAAAACACACAAACAAACAAACAAACCCTGCTAATTATTGACTACATTGTATTATGAATCAAGTAGATTGTTTGGCTTCACCTGGTATTGAGTTAAACTCACTAAAGAGGATAGATTCTATACACTATTTGGCATATAGCCAATTTTACGCAGATTCAATACCCTCAATACAAAATGTGGGTAAGTCTGGACAATATCTTGCTGTCTGACATTGGCTTTTGGTATTGTGCAGTGGGAAACAAGCAAAGCAATCAAATAGGTAAAAAAAAAAAAAAACAGAGTATCAGCAAAATATGAATGCAAGAAGGTGTTTTTTTTTTTTCTAACGCAAAATAAATATTTACAAATAGATTTCAGCTTCAGCGTGTCAGCAAGCGGCGACGAAGGTAGATAACATGTGTAAGCTTAACACGCAATCAAAAGGAATAAGGGAAGTTAGCAGCTTTTTAGCGAGATACGAAACAGAATATATATATAGTTACATGAGATTTTCTAGATCTAGTTTGATTACAAAGAGAAAAGAAAAGAAAAGTAAATGATGATTGAATATTTGCAGAGAATATTATTCACGTTTTTCATTTTTACACGCAATTCAAGAACAAATTAGGGTAAAAATTTGACAAAAATCTGTCTACTGCCATCTGGTGGCAGAAACCGTTATTCACCACCGGGGCCGGCCGGCCGGCAGGCGGGGCCGTCACGCCCGCCTGAATCGATGCTTCTGCTAATCCTCATCTAATTTGCATGAACTGTGCGAGCGGATCCTCCGAACGCGTATAAAAGAGGAAAGGGGGCAGCTGACCATAACATTTCTCTTTCAAAGCTGCATCGAATTCGCATCCGCCTAGTCTAGTCAACGCTCACAATGGCTCCTCCATCCGGACAAGTTGCCAAGAAGGGTTCCAAGAAAGCTGCCAAGGCTCCCCGGCCCAATGCCGACAAGAAGAGGCGTAGGAAGAGGAAGGAGAGCTACGGTATCTACATCTACAAGGTTCTGAAGCAAGTCCACCCAGATACTGGAATTTCGAGTCGCGCCATGTCCATCATGAACAGCTTCGTCAACGACATTTTCGAACGCATCGCCGCCGAAGCTGCACGTCTCGGTCAGTACAACAAGAAGTCGACCATCAGCAGCCGTGAAGTGCAGACCGCAGTGCGCCTCCTTCTCCCCGGAGAACTGGCAAAGCACGCCGTCAGCGAGGGCACTAAAGCTGTCACCAAGTACACTACATCCAAGTAGATGTCCACAGTCGTCTATATCTCAAACGGCCCTTATCAGGGCCACCACATAACCAAGAAAGAATATCCCACTGTTGTATGAAATCCTAATCATATCCTAATTATAACGAATCGAAAAGCTAGTACTTTACCCACCAGAGAAATACAAATCATCGCTTGTTTATAGTGACTTCACATTGTATGCTTATTTATATTTGCTTCTCGTGTTCACTTAATGTATTCGTTAATTAGTTTAATGACAGCACCACCTGATCGAAACATGGTAAAATTATGCAAACATATTACAGATTAATGTTTAAGACCCGCACAATATAGATTAACTTCCAATCAGCCAGCTCTTCCCTTTCGGGTTAAAGAGTGTATTAAATTACCACACCGCTTTATAGAATCGTCTTCTTAACAAGCTGTTGCTATATGAATCTATTCCAAATACCATCATGCACGTATAGTAATAATATCACTGTTACAGCAGCCTGCATACAGAAAAAAATCGTTCGGAATGATGTTTTCAGTATATTATACGCCGCAATAATCATTGAATTCGCGAGCTGGTATCTCAACGGCGCCATCTACGGGAAGGCGTGAACAGGTTGAGCGGCGTGACCAACCATAGCGGACGGGACGGGTGGGGGCCGCCGCTGCGGGGCTGGTGCGCCCAGATCGGACAAAGGAAATCACTGCTTGACCAATCACAGGCCACGGATTGGATCCGTCCCGGGTCTAGGGATCCATCGTCCGCGATATAAAATGGGAGCTGGATGCCCGGCGGTTTCATTCTCTTCCCAACTCCGCATCGAAAAAACTCCCCACTCGTTACCTGAAGAAAACATGGCTCGCACCAAGCAGACGGCTCGCAAGTCGACTGGAGGCAAGGCTCCTCGCAAGCAACTGGCTACGAAGGCTGCTCGCAAGAGTGCCCCCGCCACCGGAGGAGTGAAGAAACCTCATCGCTATAGGCCCGGCACAGTCGCACTTCGTGAGATTCGCCGCTACCAGAAGAGCACCGAACTTCTCATCCGCAAACTCCCCTTCCAGCGACTTGTTCGTGAGATTGCTCAGGATTTCAAGACCGAGCTGCGCTTCCAAAGTTCTGCTGTCATGGCCCTCCAAGAAGCGAGCGAGGCTTATCTCGTCGGTCTGTTCGAAGACACCAACCTGTGCGCCATCCACGCCAAGCGGGTTACCATCATGCCCAAGGACATTCAGCTGGCCCGTCGCATCCGGGGAGAGAGGGCGTAGAGAGAGGCCTGTCCTCCGTGGTCGCACCACACAACACAACGGCTCTTTTCAGAGCCACCACATTATCAAGAAAGAATATCATGGTTCATACAGGACAATATTCTGTTTGTTATTCTTAGTTTTAAAAAGTAGAGCCTTGGATGATGTTAGATATTTATGTATTTAAAAGTGCACACGTAGTTGAACGGAAATGAAAAAAATGAGAACAAGAAAACCACAAAGATAAATGAAATGCACGTAAAGTAGGGATATCTGCCCCCCCCCCCCCTTTCAAATGAAACGCAGTCTACGGTGATTATGTACCTAGCAAATCAATTCATATGTAATTGAGACGAGAAGGGGTCTGTAAGGTGCTTGATAGAGAGGGAGAGGGAGAGAGAGAGGGGAGAGGGATAGATAGGGAGACAGAAGGAGTAAAGGGAGGGGGGTAAGAAAAAGTAAAACTATATGGTCAAGAAAAGGAAAAAAAAATGAAAGATTGTGACGTTAATTCGGAGTCTTTTTACCGATGTGTTGACGTGATCTGAATGCTGATTCAACTGAAAGTATGTATTCACAATTGCTTTATTGTGAAATATAATATATGGACAGCCGCCGCGATACAACTAGCTGCATTGAACTACTAGACACTGTGCCGAGTTAGCCAGCAAGAGGGCAGCAAACAGCGCTTGTGTCCGCACTGGCAGCAGTAGCAGCTGCCCACTTCTGCCACCGGCTACGCTCATTGGTCGACCGGACAACAAAAGGATCTTGACCCGCTGGATCCCCGAGCGGGGTATAAATGGGTGCGGAAACAATCGGCGGGGATCACACTCTCAGTTGAATCAGCATTCAGATCACGTCAACACATTTGTCTCTCCGTCTCCAATCATGTCTGGACGAGGAAAATCTGGCAAGGCTCGCACCAAGGCCAAGTCTCGATCATCACGCGCCGGCCTGCAGTTCCCCGTCGGCCGAGTTCATCGCTTCCTTCGTAAAGGCAACTACGCCCAGAGAGTAGGCGCTGGTGCACCAGTGTACCTAGCTGCTGTTCTGGAGTACCTGACCGCTGAGATTCTTGAGCTGGCCGGCAACGCCGCACGCGATAACAAGAAGACGAGGATCATCCCGCGACATCTTCAACTTGCCGTTCGCAACGACGAAGAGCTGAACAAGCTGCTGGGAGGCGTGACAATCGCTCAGGGTGGTGTACTGCCAAACATCCAGGCCGTGCTTCTGCCGAAGAAGACTGCAAAGTCCAGTTAGACACTTCACGGCGGCTCTTTTCAACCAAACGGCCCTTATCAGGGCCACCACATTTTCCAGAAAGAATACATTCAATTCATCATGCTATTTCGTGTTGTGTTGAGATTTCCGCTATATCTGGTTTTTTTTTTTTCTTTTTTTTTTCTTCCTTTCTCTCTCTCTCTCTCTCTCTAATTATCCTTACTTGAATCACACATAAATAGGAAATGAAGAGAAAGGAAGAAATATAGTGATAAAAAAGGAAGAAATATAATGATAAATATATAAGGTGACAATGCAAGGAGACAAAATAGATAGACAAAGGTATAAGCATAGACTAAAGACTAAATATATAAGGTGGCAATGCATACCATTAGATGAGGAGAGAATATGGAGTAAAGCATAAAAGCATAGACTAGAGTATGAAAATAAGCAAGAATTAAGTACCAAGTTAATTTCGGAAGAATTTATGAATTTATGAAATGCACAGATGATAAATCGTCAGGCGAGGCCGTTATGAGGTTAAAAAGAAGGTATTGAAATAAAAGAGGAATTTATCGACAACATAAGAACAGCACAGCCACATGTATGTAGGAAGTTTGTGTGTTTGATTGCATTAATGCTCTAGTGTTTGTGCGTTTGCTGTCTAAGATTGTTGCAGTTTTCGGCATGTTGTAATATAAAACAGCTGCCTTAGGGAAACACGTGGATAAAACAAATGGAGCAGAAAAGTAAATCAAGTAATATGAAACAGAGAACAGATGTGGAAGCACATTAGGCAGAGCGTCTGCACGACGCCATGCCCGAGATGTCCGGTGATTCCTTCGAGGTACGCAATGAGCTGATAAAACGACAGTGCGAAGGTTGCGAGTCATTAGTTTTGTTCCACTACTCTCTGACTCACTACGTATCGCATCGATTGTTATCGTGATGGCGGCTTCGGAAGCAGCAAAGAAGACGACCAAGAAGAAAGCGCCCGAGCATCCACCGACCCAGGTGATGGTCAATGCTGCTATCGGCGCACTGAAGGAGCGGAATGGATCATCGCTTCAGGCCATTAAGAAGTACATCGCAGCCAACTACAAAGTAGGCGATATGGACCGACAGACCATCTTCATCAAGCGAGCTCTGCGGAAAGGGGTTGCCAACGAGACACTGGTTCAGACGAAAGGTGTCGGGGCATCTGGCTCTTTCAAGCTGAACGTCAAGGCAGCAAAGGCAGAGGCGGCGGAGAAGGCACGAAAAGAGAAGCAGAAGGCAAAGGTCAAGGCTGACCGCGAGAAGGCAAAGGCAAAGGCAGCCGCAAAGAAAGAGAAGGCGGTCGCCAAGAAGGCCAAAGCTGCAGCAGAAAAGAAGGAGAAGAAGAAGAAGGCGACAAAGAAGAAGCCGGCGAAGAAGACAGCAACCAAGTCGGAGAAAACGAAGACGCCCAAGAAGAAGACCGCAGCAAAGAAGCCATCCAAGAAGGCAACCCCGAAGAAAGTGGCGAAGAAGACGACGACCAAATCCAAGGCGGCAAAACCAAAGAAGCCTGCTGCCAAGAAGGGTGCCAAATAAGTTTATTTGCACCTCACACCAAAAATCAAACGGCTCTTTTAAGAGCCACCACAAACCCAAGAAAGAATAATTGTTGCAGTATCAACTAGTCGAGGGAAAGATGCACTGAGAAAAGAAAGAAGAAGAAAAAAAAAAGAAGGAAATACACGAAACGGGGAAATAGAAAGGAATAGTTAAAAGAAAAAACAGAAATTATTCTATATTGGTGAATTTATGTTGAAAAGGAGAGAAATGGTAGATGAATGGAGAAGTTTTATGTGTTACTCAAGAGCAAACAATTCTGTGAGAGCTAGCGAAAATAGGCTAAACAGAATGCGAGCGGGGGGAGGGTGATGGTTTTCGTTTTACTCTGAAAAATCGTTTCAAGCTCGAAATTATGTGAGCGTGAGTGTGTGTATATATGTATATGTATATGTATATGTATATATCTACCACTCCATATCTATGTAGCTTTATGCTGTCAATATTATCATAATATGTGTATTTTATTTGTTCATTTCCTTAGGTAATGTGCGACAGAGTAATGTATGTGATGTGACACAGTGCCCGTCCGACTCGCGGTGCTGGTATGGTCAACGCAACGGACGGCCGTGAGGTGGCGCACTCGATCCAGCCGGATCTCGCGCAGGCGGATCGTGGGCTGGCCGCGGCGGACAGTAGGAGAATGGGGCGTCGCCCTCCATGTCCGCAAAGCGGTTACTTAACCCTGTTCGGTCATTGGGAGCGTCATCATTCGGCTTTTGGATCTCTCATCAGCTAAACCACAATCAACTCACGCCATCATGTCTGGACGCGGTAAAGGAGGCAAAGGACTAGGAAAGGGAGGAGCAAAGCGGCACCGCAAAGTTCTTCGAGATAACATCCAGGGCATCACCAAGCCAGCCATCCGTCGTCTGGCAAGAAGGGGCGGCGTGAAGCGAATCTCGGGCCTCATCTACGAAGAAACCCGCGGAGTCCTGAAAGTCTTCCTTGAGAACGTGATCCGCGATGCAGTGACATACTGCGAGCATGCCAAACGCAAGACGGTTACTGCCATGGACGTCGTCTACGCATTGAAGAGGCAGGGACGAACACTCTACGGATTTGGCGGCTAGAATTTAACGGCCTCCTGCACCACAAAACAACGGCTCTTTTCAGAGCCACCACATTATCAAGAAAGAATACACTTAATGAAACACATTTCTTTCCTTTTCTTTATTACGGAACGTCATCATAAGTAGCACGTTTAAATCAATGCGCAATATATATATGTAACCACACTGTTCGTACATCAGATTTCTGTTTCGTGGCAATGCTCTTAAAACGCCCTCATTACACGCTTTACAGAGTTTACCGGTTGTAATTGAAGGTAATAGAATAATTATTGCATCCATTCGCTGATCACAGCCCCCAGTTGCAAATAGATAGAGAGTGAGAGAGAGAGAGAGAGAGAAAGAGAGATACGTTATTTTCATAAGTAAAGTTGTTGTCATACAATTGTAAAGTTGTTGTCATACAATTGTAAAGTTGTTGCTTTATGTGTAAAGTTGTTGCCTTTTTGGTAAAGTTGTTGCCTTTTTGGTAAAGTTGTTGCTCCCATAGTGGGCGGGTTGTATAAAGCAACAACATTACACATTTCTTTGGTGAAGTTGTTGCCTTTGCTCATAAATATTTCATTAAGAGTTGTGAAGCTCACAATGCACATGCCGCCCCACGCCTGGACATGGACTGGAATTTGGAGATACTACCAAGACAGTATCATTCAGCCAAAAAATAAAAAAAATAAATAAATAAATAAAAAAAAAATAAAAGAAAATGAAGATAAAAAAGACACGCGCGCGCACACACACACCAAAAAAAAAAAAAAAAAAACACACAAACAAACAAACAAACCCTGCTAATTATTGACTACATTGTATTATGAATCAAGTAGATTGTTTGGCTTCACCTGGTATTGAGTTAAACTCACTAAAGAGGATAGATTCTATACACTATTTGGCATATAGCCAATTTTACGCAGATTCAATACCCTCAATACAAAATGTGGGTAAGTCTGGACAATATCTTGCTGTCTGACATTGGCTTTTGGTATTGTGCAGTGGGAAACAAGCAAAGCAATCAAATAGGTAAAAAAAAAAAAAACAGAGTATCAGCAAAATATGAATGCAAGAAGGTGTTTTTTTTTTTCTAACGCAAAATAAATATTTACAAATAGATTTCAGCTTCAGCGTGTCAGCAAGCGCCGACGAAGGTAGATAACATGTGTAAGCTTAACACGCAATCAAAAGGAATAAGGGAAGTTAGCAGCTTTTTAGCGAGATACGAAACAGAATATATATATAGTTACATGAGATTTTCTAGATCTAGTTTGATTACAAAGAGAAAAGAAAAGAAAAGTAAATGATGATTGAATATTTGCAGAGAATATTATTCACGTTTTTCATTTTTACACGCAATTCAAGAACAAATTAGGGTAAAAATTTGACAAAAATCTGTCTACTGCCATCTGGTGGCAGAAACCGTTATTCCACCACCGCGGCCGGCCGGCCGGCAGGCGGGGCCGTCACGCCCGCCTGAATCGATGCTTCTGCTAATCCTCATCTAATTTGCATGAACTGTGCGAGCGGATCCTCCGAACGCGTATAAAAGAGGAAAGGGGGCAGCTGACCATAACATTTCTCTTTCAAAGCTGCATCGAATTCGCATCCGCCTAGTCTAGTCAACGCTCACAATGGCTCCTCCATCCGGACAAGTTGCCAAGAAGGGTTCCAAGAAAGCTGCCAAGGCTCCCCGGCCCAATGCCGACAAGAAGAGGCGTAGGAAGAGGAAGGAGAGCTACGGTATCTACATCTACAAGGTTCTGAAGCAAGTCCACCCAGATACTGGAATTTCGAGTCGCGCCATGTCCATCATGAACAGCTTCGTCAACGACATTTTCGAACGCATCGCCGCCGAAGCTGCACGTCTCGGTCAGTACAACAAGAAGTCGACCATCAGCAGCCGTGAAGTGCAGACCGCAGTGCGCCTCCTTCTCCCCGGAGAACTGGCAAAGCACGCCGTCAGCGAGGGCACTAAAGCTGTCACCAAGTACACTACATCCAAGTAGATGTCCACAGTCGTCTATATCTCAAACGGCCCTTATCAGGGCCACCACACAACCAAGAAAGAATATCCCACTGTTGTATGAAATCCTAATCATATCCTAATTATAACGAATCGAAAAGCTAGTACTTTACCCACCAGAGAAATACAAATCATCGCTTGTTTATAGTGACTTCACATTGTATGCTTATTTATATTTGCTTCTCGTGTTCACTTAATGTATTCGTTAATTAGTTTAATGACAGCACCACCTGATCGAAACATGGTAAAATTATGCAAACATATTACAGATTAATGTTTAAGACCCGCACAATATAGATTAACTTCCAATCAGCCAGCTCTTCCCTTTCGGGTTAAAGAGTGTATTAAATTACCACACCGCTTTATAGAATCGTCTTCTTAACGAGCTGTTGCTATATGAATCTATTCCAAATACCATCATGCACGTATAGTAATAATATCACTGTTACAGCAGCCTGCATACAGAAAAAAATCGTTCGGAATGATGTTTTCAGTATATTATACGCCGCAATAATCATTGAATTCGCGAGCTGGTATCTCAACGGCGCCATCTACGGGAAGGCGTGAACAGGTTGAGCGGCGTGACCAACCATAGCGGACGGGACGGGTGGGGGCCGCCGCTGCGGGGCTGGTGCGCCCAGATCGGACAAAGGAAATCACTGCTTGACCAATCACAGGCCACGGATTGGATCCGTCCCGGGTCTAGGGATCCATCGTCCGCGATATAAAATGGGAGCTGGATGCCCGGCGGTTTCATTCTCTTCCCAACTCCGCATCGAAAAAACTCCCCACTCGTTACCTGAAGAAAACATGGCTCGCACCAAGCAGACGGCTCGCAAGTCGACTGGAGGCAAGGCTCCTCGCAAGCAACTGGCTACGAAGGCTGCTCGCAAGAGTGCCCCCGCCACCGGAGGAGTGAAGAAACCTCATCGCTATAGGCCCGGCACAGTCGCACTTCGTGAGATTCGCCGCTACCAGAAGAGCACCGAACTTCTCATCCGCAAACTCCCCTTCCAGCGACTTGTTCGTGAGATTGCTCAGGATTTCAAGACCGAGCTGCGCTTCCAAAGTTCTGCTGTCATGGCCCTCCAAGAAGCGAGCGAGGCTTATCTCGTCGGTCTGTTCGAAGACACCAACCTGTGCGCCATCCACGCCAAGCGGGTTACCATCATGCCCAAGGACATTCAGCTGGCCCGTCGCATCCGGGGAGAGAGGGCGTAGAGAGAGGCCTGTCCTCCGTGGTCGCACCACACAACACAACGGCTCTTTTCAGAGCCACCACATTATCAAGAAAGAATATCATGGTTCATACAGGACAATATTCTGTTTGTTATTCTTAGTTTTAAAAAGTAGAGCCTTGGATGATGTTAGATATTTATGTATTTAAAAGTGCACACGTAGTTGAACGGAAATGAAAAAATGAGAACAAGAAAACCACAAAGATAAATGAAATGCACGTAAAGTAGGGATATCTGCCCCCCCCCCCTTTCAAATGAAACGCAGTCTACGGTGATTATGTACCTAGCAAATCAATTCATATGTAATTGAGACGAGAAGGGGTCTGTAAGGTGCTTGATAGAGAGGGAGAGGGAGAGAGAGAGGGGAGAGGGATAGATAGGGAGACAGAAGGAGTAAAGGGAGGGGGGTAAGAAAAAGTAAAACTATATGGTCAAGAAAAGGAAAAAAAAATGAAAGATTGTGACGTTAATTCGGAGTCTTTTTACCGATGTGTTGACGTGATCTGAATGCTGATTCAACTGAAAGTATGTATTCACAATTGCTTTATTGTGAAATATAATATATGGACAGCCGCCGCGATACAACTAGCTGCATTGAACTACTAGACACTGTGCCGAGTTAGCCAGCAAGAGGGCAGCAAACAGCGCTTGTGTCCGCACTGGCAGCAGTAGCAGCTGCCCACTTCTGCCACCGGCTACGCTCATTGGTCGACCGGACAACAAAAGGATCTTGACCCGCTGGATCCCCGAGCGGGGTATAAATGGGTGCGGAAACAATCGGCGGGGATCACACTCTCAGTTGAATCAGCATTCAGATCACGTCAACACATTTGTCTCTCCGTCTCCAATCATGTCTGGACGAGGAAAATCTGGCAAGGCTCGCACCAAGGCCAAGTCTCGATCATCACGCGCCGGCCTGCAGTTCCCCGTCGGCCGAGTTCATCGCTTCCTTCGTAAAGGCAACTACGCCCAGAGAGTAGGCGCTGGTGCACCAGTGTACCTAGCTGCTGTTCTGGAGTACCTGACCGCTGAGATTCTTGAGCTGGCCGGCAACGCCGCACGCGATAACAAGAAGACGAGGATCATCCCGCGACATCTTCAACTTGCCGTTCGCAACGACGAAGAGCTGAACAAGCTGCTGGGAGGCGTGACAATCGCTCAGGGTGGTGTACTGCCAAACATCCAGGCCGTGCTTCTGCCGAAGAAGACTGCAAAGTCCAGTTAGACACTTCACGGCGGCTCTTTTCAACCAAACGGCCCTTATCAGGGCCACCACATTTTCCAGAAAGAATACATTCAATTCATCATGCTATTTCGTGTTGTGTTGAGATTTCCGCTATATCTGGTTTTTTTTTTCTTTTTTTTTTTCTTCCTTTCTCTCTCTCTCTCTCTCTCTAATTATCCTTACTTGAATCACACATAAATAGGAAATGAAGAGAAAGGAAGAAATATAGTGATAAAAAAGGAAGAAATATAATGATAAATATATAAGGTGACAATGCAAGGAGACAAAATAGATAGACAAAGGTATAAGCATAGACTAAAGACTAAATATATAAGGTGGCAATGCATACCATTAGATGAGGAGAGAATATGGAGTAAAGCATAAAAGCATAGACTAGAGTATGAAAATAAGCAAGAATTAAGTACCAAGTTAATTTCGGAAGAATTTATGAATTTATGAAATGCACAGATGATAAATCGTCAGGCGAGGCCGTTATGAGGTTAAAAAGAAGGTATTGAAATAAAAGAGGAATTTATCGACAACATAAGAACAGCACAGCCACATGTATGTAGGAAGTTTGTGTGTTTGATTGCATTAATGCTCTAGTGTTTGTGCGTTTGCTGTCTAAGATTGTTGCAGTTTTCGGCATGTTGTAATATAAAACAGCTGCCTTAGGGAAACACGTGGATAAAACAAATGGAGCAGAAAAGTAAATCAAGTAATATGAAACAGAGAACAGATGTGGAAGCACATTAGGCAGAGCGTCTGCACGACGCCATGCCCGAGATGTCCGGTGATTCCTTCGAGGTACGCAATGAGCTGATAAAACGACAGTGCGAAGGTTGCGAGTCATTAGTTTTGTTCCACTACTCTCTGACTCACTACGTATCGCATCGATTGTTATCGTGATGGCGGCTTCGGAAGCAGCAAAGAAGACGACCAAGAAGAAAGCGCCCGAGCATCCACCGACCCAGGTGATGGTCAATGCTGCTATCGGCGCACTGAAGGAGCGGAATGGATCATCGCTTCAGGCCATTAAGAAGTACATCGCAGCCAACTACAAAGTAGGCGATATGGACCGACAGACCATCTTCATCAAGCGAGCTCTGCGGAAAGGGGTTGCCAACGAGACACTGGTTCAGACGAAAGGTGTCGGGGCATCTGGCTCTTTCAAGCTGAACGTCAAGGCAGCAAAGGCAGAGGCGGCGGAGAAGGCACGAAAAGAGAAGCAGAAGGCAAAGGTCAAGGCTGACCGCGAGAAGGCAAAGGCAAAGGCAGCCGCAAAGAAAGAGAAGGCGGTCGCCAAGAAGGCCAAAGCTGCAGCAGAAAAGAAGGAGAAGAAGAAGAAGGCGACAAAGAAGAAGCCGGCGAAGAAGACAGCAACCAAGTCGGAGAAAACGAAGACGCCCAAGAAGAAGACCGCAGCAAAGAAGCCATCCAAGAAGGCAACCCCGAAGAAAGTGGCGAAGAAGACGACGACCCAATCCAAGGCGGCAAAACCAAAGAAGCCTGCTGCCAAGAAGGGTGCCAAATAAGTTTATTTGCACCTCACACCAAAAATCAAACGGCTCTTTTAAGAGCCACCACAAACCCAAGAAAGAATAATTGTTGCAGTATCAACTAGTCGAGGGAAAGATGCACTGAGAAAAGAAAGAAGAAGAAAAAAAAAAGAAGGAAATACACGAAACGGGGAAATAGAAAGGAATAGTTAAAAGAAAAAACAGAAATTATTCTATATTGGTGAATTTATGTTGAAAAGGAGAGAAATGGTAGATGAATGGAGAAGTTTTATGTGTTACTCAAGAGCAAACAATTCTGTGAGAGCTAGCGAAAATAGGCTAAACAGAATGCGAGCGGGGGGAGGGTGATGGTTTTCGTTTTACTCTGAAAAATCGTTTCAAGCTCGAAATTATGTGAGCGTGAGTGTGTGTATATATGTATATGTATATGTATATGTATATATCTACCACTCCATATCTATGTAGCTTTATGCTGTCAATATTATCATAATATGTGTATTTTATTTGTTCATTTCCTTAGGTAATGTGCGACAGAGTAATGTATGTGATGTGACACAGTGCCCGTCCGACTCGCGGTGCTGGTATGGTCAACGCAACGGACGGCCGTGAGGTGGCGCACTCGATCCAGCCGGATCTCGCGCAGGCGGATCGTGGGCTGGCCGCGGCGGACAGTAGGAGAATGGGGCGTCGCCCTCCATGTCCGCAAAGCGGTTACTTAACCCTGTTCGGTCATTGGGAGCGTCATCATTCGGCTTTTGGATCTCTCATCAGCTAAACCACAATCAACTCACGCCATCATGTCTGGACGCGGTAAAGGAGGCAAAGGACTAGGAAAGGGAGGAGCAAAGCGGCACCGCAAAGTTCTTCGAGATAACATCCAGGGCATCACCAAGCCAGCCATCCGTCGTCTGGCAAGAAGGGGCGGCGTGAAGCGAATCTCGGGCCTCATCTACGAAGAAACCCGCGGAGTCCTGAAAGTCTTCCTTGAGAACGTGATCCGCGATGCAGTGACATACTGCGAGCATGCCAAACGCAAGACGGTTACTGCCATGGACGTCGTCTACGCATTGAAGAGGCAGGGACGAACACTCTACGGATTTGGCGGCTAGAATTTAACGGCCTCCTGCACCACAAAACAACGGCTCTTTTCAGAGCCACCACATTATCAAGAAAGAATACACTTAATGAAACACATTTCTTTCCTTTTCTTTATTACGGAACGTCATCATAAGTAGCACGTTTAAATCAATGCGCAATATATATATGTAACCACACTGTTCGTACATCAGATTTCTGTTTCGTGGCAATGCTCTTAAAACGCCCTCATTACACGCTTTACAGAGTTTACCGGTTGTAATTGAAGGTAATAGAATAATTATTGCATCCATTCGCTGATCACAGCCCCCAGTTGCAAATAGATAGAGAGTGAGAGAGAGAGAGAGAGAGAAAGAGAGATACGTTATTTTCATAAGTAAAGTTGTTGTCATACAATTGTAAAGTTGTTGTCATACAATTGTAAAGTTGTTGCTTTATGTGTAAAGTTGTTGCCTTTTTGGTAAAGTTGTTGCCTTTTTGGTAAAGTTGTTGCTCCCATAGTGGGCGGGTTGTATAAAGCAACAACATTACACATTTCTTTGGTGAAGTTGTTGCCTTTGCTCATAAATATTTCATTAAGAGTTGTGAAGCTCACAATGCACATGCCGCCCCACGCCTGGACATGGACTGGAATTTGGAGATACTACCAAGACAGTATCATTCAGCCAAAAAATAAAAAAAATAAATAAATAAATAAAAAAAAAAATAAAAGAAAATGAAGATAAAAAAGACACGCGCGCGCACACACACACCAAAAAAAAAAAAAAAAAACACACAAACAAACAAACAAACCCTGCTAATTATTGACTACATTGTATTATGAATCAAGTAGATTGTTTGGCTTCACCTGGTATTGAGTTAAACTCACTAAAGAGGATAGATTCTATACACTATTTGGCATATAGCCAATTTTACGCAGATTCAATACCCTCAATACAAAATGTGGGTAAGTCTGGACAATATCTTGCTGTCTGACATTGGCTTTTGGTATTGTGCAGTGGGAAACAAGCAAAGCAATCAAATAGGTAAAAAAAAAAAAAACAGAGTATCAGCAAAATATGAATGCAAGAAGGTGTTTTTTTTTTTTCTAACGCAAAATAAATATTTACAAA
The DNA here is from genome assembly GCA_033980235.1 of Diadema setosum. Lineage (NCBI taxonomy): Eukaryota > Metazoa > Echinodermata > Echinoidea > Diadematoida > Diadematidae > Diadema > Diadema setosum. The sequence goes on along the minus strand of CM067065.1, from coordinate 10,625,231 downwards.
TAGATTTCAGCTTCAGCGTGTCAGCAAGCGGCGACGAAGGTAGATAACATGTGTAAGCTTAACACGCAATCAAAAGGAATAAGGGAAGTTAGCAGCTTTTTAGCGAGATACGAAACAGAATATATATATAGTTACATGAGATTTTCTAGATCTAGTTTGATTACAAAGAGAAAAGAAAAGAAAAGTAAATGATGATTGAATATTTGCAGAGAATATTATTCACGTTTTTCATTTTTACACGCAATTCAAGAACAAATTAGGGTAAAAATTTGACAAAAATCTGTCTACTGCCATCTGGTGGCAGAAACCGTTATTCCACCACCGCGGCCGGCCGGCCGGCAGGCGGGGCCGTCACGCCCGCCTGAATCGATGCTTCTGCTAATCCTCATCTAATTTGCATGAACTGTGCGAGCGGATCCTCCGAACGCGTATAAAAGAGGAAAGGGGGCAGCTGACCATAACATTTCTCTTTCAAAGCTGCATCGAATTCGCATCCGCCTAGTCTAGTCAACGCTCACAATGGCTCCTCCATCCGGACAAGTTGCCAAGAAGGGTTCCAAGAAAGCTGCCAAGGCTCCCCGGCCCAATGCCGACAAGAAGAGGCGTAGGAAGAGGAAGGAGAGCTACGGTATCTACATCTACAAGGTTCTGAAGCAAGTCCACCCAGATACTGGAATTTCGAGTCGCGCCATGTCCATCATGAACAGCTTCGTCAACGACATTTTCGAACGCATCGCCGCCGAAGCTGCACGTCTCGGTCAGTACAACAAGAAGTCGACCATCAGCAGCCGTGAAGTGCAGACCGCAGTGCGCCTCCTTCTCCCCGGAGAACTGGCAAAGCACGCCGTCAGCGAGGGCACTAAAGCTGTCACCAAGTACACTACATCCAAGTAGATGTCCACAGTCGTCTATATCTCAAACGGCCCTTATCAGGGCCACCACATAACCAAGAAAGAATATCCCACTGTTGTATGAAATCCTAATCATATCCTAATTATAACGAATCGAAAAGCTAGTACTTTACCCACCAGAGAAATACAAATCATCGCTTGTTTATAGTGACTTCACATTGTATGCTTATTTATATTTGCTTCTCGTGTTCACTTAATGTATTCGTTAATTAGTTTAATGACAGCACCACCTGATCGAAACATGGTAAAATTATGCAAACATATTACAGATTAATGTTTAAGACCCGCACAATATAGATTAACTTCCAATCAGCCAGCTCTTCCCTTTCGGGTTAAAGAGTGTATTAAATTACCACACCGCTTTATAGAATCGTCTTCTTAACGAGCTGTTGCTATATGAATCTATTCCAAATACCATCATGCACGTATAGTAATAATATCACTGTTACAGCAGCCTGCATACAGAAAAAAATCGTTCGGAATGATGTTTTCAGTATATTATACGCCGCAATAATCATTGAATTCGCGAGCTGGTATCTCAACGGCGCCATCTACGGGAAGGCGTGAACAGGTTGAGCGGCGTGACCAACCATAGCGGACGGGACGGGTGGGGGCCGCCGCTGCGGGGCTGGTGCGCCCAGATCGGACAAAGGAAATCACTGCTTGACCAATCACAGGCCACGGATTGGATCCGTCCCGGGTCTAGGGATCCATCGTCCGCGATATAAAATGGGAGCTGGATGCCCGGCGGTTTCATTCTCTTCCCAACTCCGCATCGAAAAAACTCCCCACTCGTTACCTGAAGAAAACATGGCTCGCACCAAGCAGACGGCTCGCAAGTCGACTGGAGGCAAGGCTCCTCGCAAGCAACTGGCTACGAAGGCTGCTCGCAAGAGTGCCCCCGCCACCGGAGGAGTGAAGAAACCTCATCGCTATAGGCCCGGCACAGTCGCACTTCGTGAGATTCGCCGCTACCAGAAGAGCACCGAACTTCTCATCCGCAAACTCCCCTTCCAGCGACTTGTTCGTGAGATTGCTCAGGATTTCAAGACCGAGCTGCGCTTCCAAAGTTCTGCTGTCATGGCCCTCCAAGAAGCGAGCGAGGCTTATCTCGTCGGTCTGTTCGAAGACACCAACCTGTGCGCCATCCACGCCAAGCGGGTTACCATCATGCCCAAGGACATTCAGCTGGCCCGTCGCATCCGGGGAGAGAGGGCGTAGAGAGAGGCCTGTCCTCCGTGGTCGCACCACACAACACAACGGCTCTTTTCAGAGCCACCACATTATCAAGAAAGAATATCATGGTTCATACAGGACAATATTCTGTTTGTTATTCTTAGTTTTAAAAAGTAGAGCCTTGGATGATGTTAGATATTTATGTATTTAAAAGTGCACACGTAGTTGAACGGAAATGAAAAAATGAGAACAAGAAAACCACAAAGATAAATGAAATGCACGTAAAGTAGGGATATCTGCCCCCCCCCCCCTTTCAAATGAAACGCAGTCTACGGTGATTATGTACCTAGCAAATCAATTCATATGTAATTGAGACGAGAAGGGGTCTGTAAGGTGCTTGATAGAGAGGGAGAGGGAGAGAGAGAGGGGAGAGGGATAGATAGGGAGACAGAAGGAGTAAAGGGAGGGGGGTAAGAAAAAGTAAAACTATATGGTCAAGAAAAGGAAAAAAAAATGAAAGATTGTGACGTTAATTCGGAGTCTTTTTACCGATGTGTTGACGTGATCTGAATGCTGATTCAACTGAAAGTATGTATTCACAATTGCTTTATTGTGAAATATAATATATGGACAGCCGCCGCGATACAACTAGCTGCATTGAACTACTAGACACTGTGCCGAGTTAGCCAGCAAGAGGGCAGCAAACAGCGCTTGTGTCCGCACTGGCAGCAGTAGCAGCTGCCCACTTCTGCCACCGGCTACGCTCATTGGTCGACCGGACAACAAAAGGATCTTGACCCGCTGGATCCCCGAGCGGGGTATAAATGGGTGCGGAAACAATCGGCGGGGATCACACTCTCAGTTGAATCAGCATTCAGATCACGTCAACACATTTGTCTCTCCGTCTCCAATCATGTCTGGACGAGGAAAATCTGGCAAGGCTCGCACCAAGGCCAAGTCTCGATCATCACGCGCCGGCCTGCAGTTCCCCGTCGGCCGAGTTCATCGCTTCCTTCGTAAAGGCAACTACGCCCAGAGAGTAGGCGCTGGTGCACCAGTGTACCTAGCTGCTGTTCTGGAGTACCTGACCGCTGAGATTCTTGAGCTGGCCGGCAACGCCGCACGCGATAACAAGAAGACGAGGATCATCCCGCGACATCTTCAACTTGCCGTTCGCAACGACGAAGAGCTGAACAAGCTGCTGGGAGGCGTGACAATCGCTCAGGGTGGTGTACTGCCAAACATCCAGGCCGTGCTTCTGCCGAAGAAGACTGCAAAGTCCAGTTAGACACTTCACGGCGGCTCTTTTCAACCAAACGGCCCTTATCAGGGCCACCACATTTTCCAGAAAGAATACATTCAATTCATCATGCTATTTCGTGTTGTGTTGAGATTTCCGCTATATCTGGTTTTTTTTTTTTTCTTTTTTTTTTCTTCCTTTCTCTCTCTCTCTCTCTCTCTAATTATCCTTACTTGAATCACACATAAATAGGAAATGAAGAGAAAGGAAGAAATATAGTGATAAAAAAGGAAGAAATATAATGATAAATATATAAGGTGACAATGCAAGGAGACAAAATAGATAGACAAAGGTATAAGCATAGACTAAAGACTAAATATATAAGGTGGCAATGCATACCATTAGATGAGGAGAGAATATGGAGTAAAGCATAAAAGCATAGACTAGAGTATGAAAATAAGCAAGAATTAAGTACCAAGTTAATTTCGGAAGAATTTATGAATTTATGAAATGCACAGATGATAAATCGTCAGGCGAGGCCGTTATGAGGTTAAAAAGAAGGTATTGAAATAAAAGAGGAATTTATCGACAACATAAGAACAGCACAGCCACATGTATGTAGGAAGTTTGTGTGTTTGATTGCATTAATGCTCTAGTGTTTGTGCGTTTGCTGTCTAAGATTGTTGCAGTTTTCGGCATGTTGTAATATAAAACAGCTGCCTTAGGGAAACACGTGGATAAAACAAATGGAGCAGAAAAGTAAATCAAGTAATATGAAACAGAGAACAGATGTGGAAGCACATTAGGCAGAGCGTCTGCACGACGCCATGCCCGAGATGTCCGGTGATTCCTTCGAGGTACGCAATGAGCTGATAAAACGACAGTGCGAAGGTTGCGAGTCATTAGTTTTGTTCCACTACTCTCTGACTCACTACGTATCGCATCGATTGTTATCGTGATGGCGGCTTCGGAAGCAGCAAAGAAGACGACCAAGAAGAAAGCGCCCGAGCATCCACCGACCCAGGTGATGGTCAATGCTGCTATCGGCGCACTGAAGGAGCGGAATGGATCATCGCTTCAGGCCATTAAGAAGTACATCGCAGCCAACTACAAAGTAGGCGATATGGACCGACAGACCATCTTCATCAAGCGAGCTCTGCGGAAAGGGGTTGCCAACGAGACACTGGTTCAGACGAAAGGTGTCGGGGCATCTGGCTCTTTCAAGCTGAACGTCAAGGCAGCAAAGGCAGAGGCGGCGGAGAAGGCACGAAAAGAGAAGCAGAAGGCAAAGGTCAAGGCTGACCGCGAGAAGGCAAAGGCAAAGGCAGCCGCAAAGAAAGAGAAGGCGGTCGCCAAGAAGGCCAAAGCTGCAGCAGAAAAGAAGGAGAAGAAGAAGAAGGCGACAAAGAAGAAGCCGGCGAAGAAGACAGCAACCAAGTCGGAGAAAACGAAGACGCCCAAGAAGAAGACCGCAGCAAAGAAGCCATCCAAGAAGGCAACCCCGAAGAAAGTGGCGAAGAAGACGACGACCCAATCCAAGGCGGCAAAACCAAAGAAGCCTGCTGCCAAGAAGGGTGCCAAATAAGTTTATTTGCACCTCACACCAAAAATCAAACGGCTCTTTTAAGAGCCACCACAAACCCAAGAAAGAATAATTGTTGCAGTATCAACTAGTCGAGGGAAAGATGCACTGAGAAAAGAAAGAAGAAGAAAAAAAAAAGAAGGAAATACACGAAACGGGGAAATAGAAAGGAATAGTTAAAAGAAAAAACAGAAATTATTCTATATTGGTGAATTTATGTTGAAAAGGAGAGAAATGGTAGATGAATGGAGAAGTTTTATGTGTTACTCAAGAGCAAACAATTCTGTGAGAGCTAGCGAAAATAGGCTAAACAGAATGCGAGCGGGGGGAGGGTGATGGTTTTCGTTTTACTCTGAAAAATCGTTTCAAGCTCGAAATTATGTGAGCGTGAGTGTGTGTATATATGTATATGTATATGTATATGTATATATCTACCACTCCATATCTATGTAGCTTTATGCTGTCAATATTATCATAATATGTGTATTTTATTTGTTCATTTCCTTAGGTAATGTGCGACAGAGTAATGTATGTGATGTGACACAGTGCCCGTCCGACTCGCGGTGCTGGTATGGTCAACGCAACGGACGGCCGTGAGGTGGCGCACTCGATCCAGCCGGATCTCGCGCAGGCGGATCGTGGGCTGGCCGCGGCGGACAGTAGGAGAATGGGGCGTCGCCCTCCATGTCCGCAAAGCGGTTACTTAACCCTGTTCGGTCATTGGGAGCGTCATCATTCGGCTTTTGGATCTCTCATCAGCTAAACCACAATCAACGCACGCCATCATGTCTGGACGCGGTAAAGGAGGCAAAGGACTAGGAAAGGGAGGAGCAAAGCGGCACCGCAAAGTTCTTCGAGATAACATCCAGGGCATCACCAAGCCAGCCATCCGTCGTCTGGCAAGAAGGGGCGGCGTGAAGCGAATCTCGGGCCTCATCTACGAAGAAACCCGCGGAGTCCTGAAAGTCTTCCTTGAGAACGTGATCCGCGATGCAGTGACATACTGCGAGCATGCCAAACGCAAGACGGTTACTGCCATGGACGTCGTCTACGCATTGAAGAGGCAGGGACGAACACTCTACGGATTTGGCGGCTAGAATTTAACGGCCTCCTGCACCACAAAACAACGGCTCTTTTCAGAGCCACCACATTATCAAGAAAGAATACACTTAATGAAACACATTTCTTTCCTTTTCTTTATTACGGAACGTCATCATAAGTAGCACGTTTAAATCAATGCGCAATATATATATGTAACCACACTGTTCGTACATCAGATTTCTGTTTCGTGGCAATGCTCTTAAAACGCCCTCATTACACGCTTTACAGAGTTTACCGGTTGTAATTGAAGGTAATAGAATAATTATTGCATCCATTCGCTGATCACAGCCCCCAGTTGCAAATAGATAGAGAGTGAGAGAGAGAGAGAGAGAGAAAGAGAGATACGTTATTTTCATAAGTAAAGTTGTTGTCATACAATTGTAAAGTTGTTGTCATACAATTGTAAAGTTGTTGCTTTATGTGTAAAGTTGTTGCCTTTTTGGTAAAGTTGTTGCCTTTTTGGTAAAGTTGTTGCTCCCATAGTGGGCGGGTTGTATAAAGCAACAACATTACACATTTCTTTGGTGAAGTTGTTGCCTTTGCTCATAAATATTTCATTAAGAGTTGTGAAGCTCACAATGCACATGCCGCCCCACGCCTGGACATGGACTGGAATTTGGAGATACTACCAAGACAGTATCATTCAGCCAAAAAATAAAAAAAATAAATAAATAAATAAAAAAAAAATAAAAGAAAATGAAGATAAAAAAGACACGCGCGCGCACACACACACCAAAAAAAAAAAAAAAAAACACACAAACAAACAAACAAACCCTGCTAATTATTGACTACATTGTATTATGAATCAAGTAGATTGTTTGGCTTCACCTGGTATTGAGTTAAACTCACTAAAGAGGATAGATTCTATACACTATTTGGCATATAGCCAATTTTACGCAGATTCAATACCCTCAATACAAAATGTGGGTAAGTCTGGACAATATCTTGCTGTCTGACATTGGCTTTTGGTATTGTGCAGTGGGAAACAAGCAAAGCAATCAAATAGGTAAAAAAAAAAAAAACAGAGTATCAGCAAAATATGAATGCAAGAAGGTGTTTTTTTTTTTCTAACGCAAAATAAATATTTACAAATAGATTTCAGCTTCAGCGTGTCAGCAAGCGGCGACGAAGGTAGATAACATGTGTAAGCTTAACACGCAATCAAAAGGAATAAGGGAAGTTAGCAGCTTTTTAGCGAGATACGAAACAGAATATATATATAGTTACATGAGATTTTCTAGATCTAGTTTGATTACAAAGAGAAAAGAAAAGAAAAGTAAATGATGATTGAATATTTGCAGAGAATATTATTCACGTTTTTCATTTTTACACGCAATTCAAGAACAAATTAGGGTAAAAATTTGACAAAAATCTGTCTACTGCCATCTGGTGGCAGAAACCGTTATTCCACCACCGCGGCCGGCCGGCCGGCAGGCGGGGCCGTCACGCCCGCCTGAATCGATGCTTCTGCTAATCCTCATCTAATTTGCATGAACTGTGCGAGCGGATCCTCCGAACGCGTATAAAAGAGGAAAGGGGGCAGCTGACCATAACATTTCTCTTTCAAAGCTGCATCGAATTCGCATCCGCCTAGTCTAGTCAACGCTCACAATGGCTCCTCCATCCGGACAAGTTGCCAAGAAGGGTTCCAAGAAAGCTGCCAAGGCTCCCCGGCCCAATGCCGACAAGAAGAGGCGTAGGAAGAGGAAGGAGAGCTACGGTATCTACATCTACAAGGTTCTGAAGCAAGTCCACCCAGATACTGGAATTTCGAGTCGCGCCATGTCCATCATGAACAGCTTCGTCAACGACATTTTCGAACGCATCGCCGCCGAAGCTGCACGTCTCGGTCAGTACAACAAGAGAAGTCGACCATCAGCAGCCGTGAAGTGCAGACCGCAGTGCGCCTCCTTCTCCCCGGAGAACTGGCAAAGCACGCCGTCAGCGAGGGCACTAAAGCTGTCACCAAGTACACTACATCCAAGTAGATGTCCACAGTCGTCTATATCTCAAACGGCCCTTATCAGGGCCACCACATAACCAAGAAAGAATATCCCACTGTTGTATGAAATCCTAATCATATCCTAATTATAACGAATCGAAAAGCTAGTACTTTACCCACCAGAGAAATACAAATCATCGCTTGTTTATAGTGACTTCACATTGTATGCTTATTTATATTTGCTTCTCGTGTTCACTTAATGTATTCGTTAATTAGTTTAATGACAGCACCACCTGATCGAAACATGGTAAAATTATGCAAACATATTACAGATTAATGTTTAAGACCCGCACAATATAGATTAACTTCCAATCAGCCAGCTCTTCCCTTTCGGGTTAAAGAGTGTATTAAATTACCACACCGCTTTATAGAATCGTCTTCTTAACGAGCTGTTGCTATATGAATCTATTCCAAATACCATCATGCACGTATAGTAATAATATCACTGTTACAGCAGCCTGCATACAGAAAAAAATCGTTCGGAATGATGTTTTCAGTATATTATACGCCGCAATAATCATTGAATTCGCGAGCTGGTATCTCAACGGCGCCATCTACGGGAAGGCGTGAACAGGTTGAGCGGCGTGACCAACCATAGCGGACGGGACGGGTGGGGGCCGCCGCTGCGGGGCTGGTGCGCCCAGATCGGACAAAGGAAATCACTGCTTGACCAATCACAGGCCACGGATTGGATCCGTCCCGGGTCTAGGGATCCATCGTCCGCGATATAAAATGGGAGCTGGATGCCCGGCGGTTTCATTCTCTTCCCAACTCCGCATCGAAAAAACTCCCCACTCGTTACCTGAAGAAAACATGGCTCGCACCAAGCAGACGGCTCGCAAGTCGACTGGAGGCAAGGCTCCTCGCAAGCAACTGGCTACGAAGGCTGCTCGCAAGAGTGCCCCCGCCACCGGAGGAGTGAAGAAACCTCATCGCTATAGGCCCGGCACAGTCGCACTTCGTGAGATTCGCCGCTACCAGAAGAGCACCGAACTTCTCATCCGCAAACTCCCCTTCCAGCGACTTGTTCGTGAGATTGCTCAGGATTTCAAGACCGAGCTGCGCTTCCAAAGTTCTGCTGTCATGGCCCTCCAAGAAGCGAGCGAGGCTTATCTCGTCGGTCTGTTCGAAGACACCAACCTGTGCGCCATCCACGCCAAGCGGGTTACCATCATGCCCAAGGACATTCAGCTGGCCCGTCGCATCCGGGGAGAGAGGGCGTAGAGAGAGGCCTGTCCTCCGTGGTCGCACCACACAACACAACGGCTCTTTTCAGAGCCACCACATTATCAAGAAAGAATATCATGGTTCATACAGGACAATATTCTGTTTGTTATTCTTAGTTTTAAAAAGTAGAGCCTTGGATGATGTTAGATATTTATGTATGTACTTACTTGAATCACACATAAATAGGAAATGAAGAGAAAGGAAGAAATATAGTGATAAAAAAGGAAGAAATATAATGATAAATATATAAGGTGACAATGCAAGGAGACAAAATAGATAGACAAAGGTATAAGCATAGACTAAAGACTAAATATATAAGGTGGCAATGCATACCATTAGATGAGGAGAGAATATGGAGTAAAGCATAAAAGCATAGACTAGAGTATGAAAATAAGCAAGAATTAAGTACCAAGTTAATTTCGGAAGAATTTATGAATTTATGAAATGCACAGATGATAAATCGTCAGGCGAGGCCGTTATGAGGTTAAAAAGAAGGTATTGAAATAAAAGAGGAATTTATCGACAACATAAGAACAGCACAGCCACATGTATGTAGGAAGTTTGTGTGTTTGATTGCATTAATGCTCTAGTGTTTGTGCGTTTGCTGTCTAAGATTGTTGCAGTTTTCGGCATGTTGTAATATAAAACAGCTGCCTTAGGGAAACACGTGGATAAAACAAATGGAGCAGAAAAGTAAATCAAGTAATATGAAACAGAGAACAGATGTGGAAGCACATTAGGCAGAGCGTCTGCACGACGCCATGCCCGAGATGTCCGGTGATTCCTTCGAGGTACGCAATGAGCTGATAAAACGACAGTGCGAAGGTTGCGAGTCATTAGTTTTGTTCCACTACTCTCTGACTCACTACGTATCGCATCGATTGTTATCGTGATGGCGGCTTCGGAAGCAGCAAAGAAGACGACCAAGAAGAAAGCGCCCGAGCATCCACCGACCCAGGTGATGGTCAATGCTGCTATCGGCGCACTGAAGGAGCGGAATGGATCATCGCTTCAGGCCATTAAGAAGTACATCGCAGCCAACTACAAAGTAGGCGATATGGACCGACAGACCATCTTCATCAAGCGAGCTCTGCGGAAAGGGGTTGCCAACGAGACACTGGTTCAGACGAAAGGTGTCGGGGCATCTGGCTCTTTCAAGCTGAACGTCAAGGCAGCAAAGGCAGAGGCGGCGGAGAAGGCACGAAAAGAGAAGCAGAAGGCAAAGGTCAAGGCTGACCGCGAGAAGGCAAAGGCAAAGGCAGCCGCAAAGAAAGAGAAGGCGGTCGCCAAGAAGGCCAAAGCTGCAGCAGAAAAGAAGGAGAAGAAGAAGAAGGCGACAAAGAAGAAGCCGGCGAAGAAGACAGCAACCAAGTCGGAGAAAACGAAGACGCCCAAGAAGAAGACCGCAGCAAAGAAGCCATCCAAGAAGGCAACCCCGAAGAAAGTGGCGAAGAAGACGACGACCAAATCCAAGGCGGCAAAACCAAAGAAGCCTGCTGCCAAGAAGGGTGCCAAATAAGTTTATTTGCACCTCACACCAAAAATCAAACGGCTCTTTTAAGAGCCACCACAAACCCAAGAAAGAATAATTGTTGCAGTATCAACTAGTCGAGGGAAAGATGCACTGAGAAAAGAAAGAAGAAGAAAAAAAAAAGAAGGAAATACACGAAACGGGGAAATAGAAAGGAATAGTTAAAAGAAAAAACAGAAATTATTCTATATTGGTGAATTTATGTTGAAAAGGAGAGAAATGGTAGATGAATGGAGAAGTTTTATGTGTTACTCAAGAGCAAACAATTCTGTGAGAGCTAGCGAAAATAGGCTAAACAGAATGCGAGCGGGGGGAGGGTGATGGTTTTCGTTTTACTCTGAAAAATCGTTTCAAGCTCGAAATTATGTGAGCGTGAGTGTGTGTATATATGTATATGTATATGTATATGTATATATCTACCACTCCATATCTATGTAGCTTTATGCTGTCAATATTATCATAATATGTGTATTTTATTTGTTCATTTCCTTAGGTAATGTGCGACAGAGTAATGTATGTGATGTGACACAGTGCCCGTCCGACTCGCGGTGCTGGTATGGTCAACGCAACGGACGGCCGTGAGGTGGCGCACTCGATCCAGCCGGATCTCGCGCAGGCGGATCGTGGGCTGGCCGCGGCGGACAGTAGGAGAATGGGGCGTCGCCCTCCATGTCCGCAAAGCGGTTACTTAACCCTGTTCGGTCATTGGGAGCGTCATCATTCGGCTTTTGGATCTCTCATCAGCTAAACCACAATCAACTCACGCCATCATGTCTGGACGCGGTAAAGGAGGCAAAGGACTAGGAAAGGGAGGAGCAAAGCGGCACCGCAAAGTTCTTCGAGATAACATCCAGGGCATCACCAAGCCAGCCATCCGTCGTCTGGCAAGAAGGGGCGGCGTGAAGCGAATCTCGGGCCTCATCTACGAAGAAACCCGCGGAGTCCTGAAAGTCTTCCTTGAGAACGTGATCCGCGATGCAGTGACATACTGCGAGCATGCCAAACGCAAGACGGTTACTGCCATGGACGTCGTCTACGCATTGAAGAGGCAGGGACGAACACTCTACGGATTTGGCGGCTAGAATTTAACGGCCTCCTGCACCACAAAACAACGGCTCTTTTCAGAGCCACCACATTATCAAGAAAGAATACACTTAATGAAACACATTTCTTTCCTTTTCTTTATTACGGAACGTCATCATAAGTAGCACGTTTAAATCAATGCGCAATATATATATGTAACCACACTGTTCGTACATCAGATTTCTGTTTCGTGGCAATGCTCTTAAAACGCCCTCATTACACGCTTTACAGAGTTTACCGGTTGTAATTGAAGGTAATAGAATAATTATTGCATCCATTCGCTGATCACAGCCCCCAGTTGCAAATAGATAGAGAGTGAGAGAGAGAGAGAGAGAGAAAGAGAGATACGTTATTTTCATAAGTAAAGTTGTTGTCATACAATTGTAAAGTTGTTGTCATACAATTGTAAAGTTGTTGCTTTATGTGTAAAGTTGTTGCCTTTTTGGTAAAGTTGTTGCTCCCATAGTGGGCGGGTTGTATAAAGCAACAACATTACACATTTCTTTGGTGAAGTTGTTGCCTTTGCTCATAAATATTTCATTAAGAGTTGTGAAGCTCACAATGCACATGCCGCCCCACGCCTGGACATGGACTGGAATTTGGAGATACTACCAAGACAGTATCATTCAGCCAAAAAATAAAAAAAATAAATAAATAAATAAAAAAAAAATAAAAGAAAATGAAGATAAAAAAGACACGCGCGCGCACACACACACCAAAAAAAAAAAAAAAAAAACACACAAACAAACAAACAAACCCTGCTAATTATTGACTACATTGTATTATGAATCAAGTAGATTGTTTGGCTTCACCTGGTATTGAGTTAAACTCACTAAAGAGGATAGATTCTATACACTATTTGGCATATAGCCAATTTTACGCAGATTCAATACCCTCAATACAAAATGTGGGTAAGTCTGGACAATATCTTGCTGTCTGACATTGGCTTTTGGTATTGTGCAGTGGGAAACAAGCAAAGCAATCAAATAGGTAAAAAAAAAAAAAACAGAGTATCAGCAAAATATGAATGCAAGAAGGTGTTTTTTTTTTTTCTAACGCAAAATAAATATTTACAAATAGATTTCAGCTTCAGCGTGTCAGCAAGCGGCGACGAAGGTAGATAACATGTGTAAGCTTAACACGCAATCAAAAGGAATAAGGGAAGTTAGCAGCTTTTTAGCGAGATACGAAACAGAATATATATATAGTTACATGAGATTTTCTAGATCTAGTTTGATTACAAAGAGAAAAGAAAAGAAAAGTAAATGATGATTGAATATTTGCAGAGAATATTATTCACGTTTTTCATTTTTACACGCAATTCAAGAACAAATTAGGGTAAAAATTTGACAAAAATCTGTCTACTGCCATCTGGTGGCAGAAACCGTTATTCCACCACCGCGGCCGGCCGGCCGGCAGGCGGGGCCGTCACGCCCGCCTGAATCGATGCTTCTGCTAATCCTCATCTAATTTGCATGAACTGTGCGAGCGGATCCTCCGAACGCGTATAAAAGAGGAAAGGGGGCAGCTGACCATAACATTTCTCTTTCAAAGCTGCATCGAATTCGCATCCGCCTAGTCTAGTCAACGCTCACAATGGCTCCTCCATCCGGACAAGTTGCCAAGAAGGGTTCCAAGAAAGCTGCCAAGGCTCCCCGGCCCAATGCCGACAAGAAGAGGCGTAGGAAGAGGAAGGAGAGCTACGGTATCTACATCTACAAGGTTCTGAAGCAAGTCCACCCAGATACTGGAATTTCGAGTCGCGCCATGTCCATCATGAACAGCTTCGTCAACGACATTTTCGAACGCATCGCCGCCGAAGCTGCACGTCTCGGTCAGTACAACAAGAAGTCGACCATCAGCAGCCGTGAAGTGCAGACCGCAGTGCGCCTCCTTCTCCCCGGAGAACTGGCAAAGCACGCCGTCAGCGAGGGCACTAAAGCTGTCACCAAGTACACTACATCCAAGTAGATGTCCACAGTCGTCTATATCTCAAACGGCCCTTATCAGGGCCACCACATAACCAAGAAAGAATATCCCACTGTTGTATGAAATCCTAATCATATCCTAATTATAACGAATCGAAAAGCTAGTACTTTACCCACCAGAGAAATACAAATCATCGCTTGTTTATAGTGACTTCACATTGTATGCTTATTTATATTTGCTTCTCGTGTTCACTTAATGTATTCGTTAATTAGTTTAATGACAGCACCACCTGATCGAAACATGGTAAAATTATGCAAACATATTACAGATTAATGTTTAAGACCCGCACAATATAGATTAACTTCCAATCAGCCAGCTCTTCCCTTTCGGGTTAAAGAGTGTATTAAATTACCACACCGCTTTATAGAATCGTCTTCTTAACGAGCTGTTGCTATATGAATCTATTCCAAATACCATCATGCACGTATAGTAATAATATCACTGTTACAGCAGCCTGCATACAGAAAAAAATCGTTCGGAATGATGTTTTCAGTATATTATACGCCGCAATAATCATTGAATTCGCGAGCTGGTATCTCAACGGCGCCATCTACGGGAAGGCGTGAACAGGTTGAGCGGCGTGACCAACCATAGCGGACGGGACGGGTGGGGGCCGCCGCTGCGGGGCTGGTGCGCCCAGATCGGACAAAGGAAATCACTGCTTGACCAATCACAGGCCACGGATTGGATCCGTCCCGGGTCTAGGGATCCATCGTCCGCGATATAAAATGGGAGCTGGATGCCCGGCGGTTTCATTCTCTTCCCAACTCCGCATCGAAAAAACTCCCCACTCGTTACCTGAAGAAAACATGGCTCGCACCAAGCAGACGGCTCGCAAGTCGACTGGAGGCAAGGCTCCTCGCAAGCAACTGGCTACGAAGGCTGCTCGCAAGAGTGCCCCCGCCACCGGAGGAGTGAAGAAACCTCATCGCTATAGGCCCGGCACAGTCGCACTTCGTGAGATTCGCCGCTACCAGAAGAGCACCGAACTTCTCATCCGCAAACTCCCCTTCCAGCGACTTGTTCGTGAGATTGCTCAGGATTTCAAGACCGAGCTGCGCTTCCAAAGTTCTGCTGTCATGGCCCTCCAAGAAGCGAGCGAGGCTTATCTCGTCGGTCTGTTCGAAGACACCAACCTGTGCGCCATCCACGCCAAGCGGGTTACCATCATGCCCAAGGACATTCAGCTGGCCCGTCGCATCCGGGGAGAGAGGGCGTAGAGAGAGGCCTGTCCTCCGTGGTCGCACCACACAACACAACGGCTCTTTTCAGAGCCACCACATTATCAAGAAAGAATATCATGGTTCATACAGGACAATATTCTGTTTGTTATTCTTAGTTTTAAAAAGTAGAGCCTTGGATGATGTTAGATATTTATGTATTTAAAAGTGCACACGTAGTTGAACGGAAATGAAAAAATGAGAACAAGA
Source organism: Diadema setosum (assembly GCA_033980235.1). Lineage (NCBI taxonomy): Eukaryota > Metazoa > Echinodermata > Echinoidea > Diadematoida > Diadematidae > Diadema > Diadema setosum. The sequence continues at coordinate 10,609,959 of CM067065.1, read as the reverse complement.
AAACCACAAAGATAAATGAAATGCACGTAAAGTAGGGATATCTGCCCCCCCCCCCCTTTCAAATGAAACGCAGTCTACGGTGATTATGTACCTAGCAAATCAATTCATATGTAATTGAGACGAGAAGGGGTCTGTAAGGTGCTTGATAGAGAGGGAGAGGGAGAGAGAGAGGGGAGAGGGATAGATAGGGAGACAGAAGGAGTAAAGGGAGGGGGGTAAGAAAAAGTAAAACTATATGGTCAAGAAAAGGAAAAAAAAATGAAAGATTGTGACGTTAATTCGGAGTCTTTTTACCGATGTGTTGACGTGATCTGAATGCTGATTCAACTGAAAGTATGTATTCACAATTGCTTTATTGTGAAATATAATATATGGACAGCCGCCGCGATACAACTAGCTGCATTGAACTACTAGACACTGTGCCGAGTTAGCCAGCAAGAGGGCAGCAAACAGCGCTTGTGTCCGCACTGGCAGCAGTAGCAGCTGCCCACTTCTGCCACCGGCTACGCTCATTGGTCGACCGGACAACAAAAGGATCTTGACCCGCTGGATCCCCGAGCGGGGTATAAATGGGTGCGGAAACAATCGGCGGGGATCACACTCTCAGTTGAATCAGCATTCAGATCACGTCAACACATTTGTCTCTCCGTCTCCAATCATGTCTGGACGAGGAAAATCTGGCAAGGCTCGCACCAAGGCCAAGTCTCGATCATCACGCGCCGGCCTGCAGTTCCCCGTCGGCCGAGTTCATCGCTTCCTTCGTAAAGGCAACTACGCCCAGAGAGTAGGCGCTGGTGCACCAGTGTACCTAGCTGCTGTTCTGGAGTACCTGACCGCTGAGATTCTTGAGCTGGCCGGCAACGCCGCACGCGATAACAAGAAGACGAGGATCATCCCGCGACATCTTCAACTTGCCGTTCGCAACGACGAAGAGCTGAACAAGCTGCTGGGAGGCGTGACAATCGCTCAGGGTGGTGTACTGCCAAACATCCAGGCCGTGCTTCTGCCGAAGAAGACTGCAAAGTCCAGTTAGACACTTCACGGCGGCTCTTTTCAACCAAACGGCCCTTATCAGGGCCACCACATTTTCCAGAAAGAATACATTCAATTCATCATGCTATTTCGTGTTGTGTTGAGATTTCCGCTATATCTGGTTTTTTTTTTCTTTTTTTTTTCTTCCTTTCTCTCTCTCTCTCTCTCTCTAATTATCCTTACTTGAATCACACATAAATAGGAAATGAAGAGAAAGGAAGAAATATAGTGATAAAAAAGGAAGAAATATAATGATAAATATATAAGGTGACAATGCAAGGAGACAAAATAGATAGACAAAGGTATAAGCATAGACTAAAGACTAAATATATAAGGTGGCAATGCATACCATTAGATGAGGAGAGAATATGGAGTAAAGCATAAAAGCATAGACTAGAGTATGAAAATAAGCAAGAATTAAGTACCAAGTTAATTTCGGAAGAATTTATGAATTTATGAAATGCACAGATGATAAATCGTCAGGCGAGGCCGTTATGAGGTTAAAAAGAAGGTATTGAAATAAAAGAGGAATTTATCGACAACATAAGAACAGCACAGCCACATGTATGTAGGAAGTTTGTGTGTTTGATTGCATTAATGCTCTAGTGTTTGTGCGTTTGCTGTCTAAGATTGTTGCAGTTTTCGGCATGTTGTAATATAAAACAGCTGCCTTAGGGAAACACGTGGATAAAACAAATGGAGCAGAAAAGTAAATCAAGTAATATGAAACAGAGAACAGATGTGGAAGCACATTAGGCAGAGCGTCTGCACGACGCCATGCCCGAGATGTCCGGTGATTCCTTCGAGGTACGCAATGAGCTGATAAAACGACAGTGCGAAGGTTGCGAGTCATTAGTTTTGTTCCACTACTCTCTGACTCACTACGTATCGCATCGATTGTTATCGTGATGGCGGCTTCGGAAGCAGCAAAGAAGACGACCAAGAAGAAAGCGCCCGAGCATCCACCGACCCAGGTGATGGTCAATGCTGCTATCGGCGCACTGAAGGAGCGGAATGGATCATCGCTTCAGGCCATTAAGAAGTACATCGCAGCCAACTACAAAGTAGGCGATATGGACCGACAGACCATCTTCATCAAGCGAGCTCTGCGGAAAGGGGTTGCCAACGAGACACTGGTTCAGACGAAAGGTGTCGGGGCATCTGGCTCTTTCAAGCTGAACGTCAAGGCAGCAAAGGCAGAGGCGGCGGAGAAGGCACGAAAAGAGAAGCAGAAGGCAAAGGTCAAGGCTGACCGCGAGAAGGCAAAGGCAAAGGCAGCCGCAAAGAAAGAGAAGGCGGTCGCCAAGAAGGCCAAAGCTGCAGCAGAAAAGAAGGAGAAGAAGAAGAAGGCGACAAAGAAGAAGCCGGCGAAGAAGACAGCAACCAAGTCGGAGAAAACGAAGACGCCCAAGAAGAAGACCGCAGCAAAGAAGCCATCCAAGAAGGCAACCCCGAAGAAAGTGGCGAAGAAGACGACGACCAAATCCAAGGCGGCAAAACCAAAGAAGCCTGCTGCCAAGAAGGGTGCCAAATAAGTTTATTTGCACCTCACACCAAAAATCAAACGGCTCTTTTAAGAGCCACCACAAACCCAAGAAAGAATAATTGTTGCAGTATCAACTAGTCGAGGGAAAGATGCACTGAGAAAAGAAAGAAGAAGAAAAAAAAAAGAAGGAAATACACGAAACGGGGAAATAGAAAGGAATAGTTAAAAGAAAAAACAGAAATTATTCTATATTGGTGAATTTATGTTGAAAAGGAGAGAAATGGTAGATGAATGGAGAAGTTTTATGTGTTACTCAAGAGCAAACAATTCTGTGAGAGCTAGCGAAAATAGGCTAAACAGAATGCGAGCGGGGGGAGGGTGATGGTTTTCGTTTTACTCTGAAAAATCGTTTCAAGCTCGAAATTATGTGAGCGTGAGTGTGTGTATATATGTATATGTATATGTATATGTATATATCTACCACTCCATATCTATGTAGCTTTATGCTGTCAATATTATCATAATATGTGTATTTTATTTGTTCATTTCCTTAGGTAATGTGCGACAGAGTAATGTATGTGATGTGACACAGTGCCCGTCCGACTCGCGGTGCTGGTATGGTCAACGCAACGGACGGCCGTGAGGTGGCGCACTCGATCCAGCCGGATCTCGCGCAGGCGGATCGTGGGCTGGCCGCGGCGGACAGTAGGAGAATGGGGCGTCGCCCTCCATGTCCGCAAAGCGGTTACTTAACCCTGTTCGGTCATTGGGAGCGTCATCATTCGGCTTTTGGATCTCTCATCAGCTAAACCACAATCAACTCACGCCATCATGTCTGGACGCGGTAAAGGAGGCAAAGGACTAGGAAAGGGAGGAGCAAAGCGGCACCGCAAAGTTCTTCGAGATAACATCCAGGGCATCACCAAGCCAGCCATCCGTCGTCTGGCAAGAAGGGGCGGCGTGAAGCGAATCTCGGGCCTCATCTACGAAGAAACCCGCGGAGTCCTGAAAGTCTTCCTTGAGAACGTGATCCGCGATGCAGTGACATACTGCGAGCATGCCAAACGCAAGACGGTTACTGCCATGGACGTCGTCTACGCATTGAAGAGGCAGGGACGAACACTCTACGGATTTGGCGGCTAGAATTTAACGGCCTCCTGCACCACAAAACAACGGCTCTTTTCAGAGCCACCACATTATCAAGAAAGAATACACTTAATGAAACACATTTCTTTCCTTTTCTTTATTACGGAACGTCATCATAAGTAGCACGTTTAAATCAATGCGCAATATATATATGTAACCACACTGTTCGTACATCAGATTTCTGTTTCGTGGCAATGCTCTTAAAACGCCCTCATTACACGCTTTACAGAGTTTACCGGTTGTAATTGAAGGTAATAGAATAATTATTGCATCCATTCGCTGATCACAGCCCCCAGTTGCAAATAGATAGAGAGTGAGAGAGAGAGAGAGAGAGAAAGAGAGATACGTTATTTTCATAAGTAAAGTTGTTGTCATACAATTGTAAAGTTGTTGTCATACAATTGTAAAGTTGTTGCTTTATGTGTAAAGTTGTTGCCTTTTTGGTAAAGTTGTTGCCTTTTTGGTAAAGTTGTTGCTCCCATAGTGGGCGGGTTGTATAAAGCAACAACATTACACATTTCTTTGGTGAAGTTGTTGCCTTTGCTCATAAATATTTCATTAAGAGTTGTGAAGCTCACAATGCACATGCCGCCCCACGCCTGGACATGGACTGGAATTTGGAGATACTACCAAGACAGTATCATTCAGCCAAAAGATAAAAAAAATAAATAAATAAATAAAAAAAAAATAAAAGAAAATGAAGATAAAAAAGACACGCGCGCGCACACACACACCAAAAAAAAAAAAAAAAAAACACACAAACAAACAAACAAACCCTGCTAATTATTGACTACATTGTATTATGAATCAAGTAGATTGTTTGGCTTCACCTGGTATTGAGTTAAACTCACTAAAGAGGATAGATTCTATACACTATTTGGCATATAGCCAATTTTACGCAGATTCAATACCCTCAATACAAAATGTGGGTAAGTCTGGACAATATCTTGCTGTCTGACATTGGCTTTTGGTATTGTGCAGTGGGAAACAAGCAAAGCAATCAAATAGGTAAAAAAAAAAAAACAGAGTATCAGCAAAATATGAATGCAAGAAGGTGTTTTTTTTTTTCTAACGCAAAATAAATATTTACAAATAGATTTCAGCTTCAGCGTGTCAGCAAGCGGCGACGAAGGTAGATAACATGTGTAAGCTTAACACGCAATCAAAAGGAATAAGGGAAGTTAGCAGCTTTTTAGCGAGATACGAAACAGAATATATATATAGTTACATGAGATTTTCTAGATCTAGTTTGATTACAAAGAGAAAAGAAAAGAAAAGTAAATGATGATTGAATATTTGCAGAGAATATTATTCACGTTTTTCATTTTTACACGCAATTCAAGAACAAATTAGGGTAAAAATTTGACAAAAATCTGTCTACTGCCATCTGGTGGCAGAAACCGTTATTCCACCACCGCGGCCGGCCGGCCGGCAGGCGGGGCCGTCACGCCCGCCTGAATCGATGCTTCTGCTAATCCTCATCTAATTTGCATGAACTGTGCGAGCGGATCCTCCGAACGCGTATAAAAGAGGAAAGGGGGCAGCTGACCATAACATTTCTCTTTCAAAGCTGCATCGAATTCGCATCCGCCTAGTCTAGTCAACGCTCACAATGGCTCCTCCATCCGGACAAGTTGCCAAGAAGGGTTCCAAGAAAGCTGCCAAGGCTCCCCGGCCCAATGCCGACAAGAAGAGGCGTAGGAAGAGGAAGGAGAGCTACGGTATCTACATCTACAAGGTTCTGAAGCAAGTCCACCCAGATACTGGAATTTCGAGTCGCGCCATGTCCATCATGAACAGCTTCGTCAACGACATTTTCGAACGCATCGCCGCCGAAGCTGCACGTCTCGGTCAGTACAACAAGAAGTCGACCATCAGCAGCCGTGAAGTGCAGACCGCAGTGCGCCTCCTTCTCCCCGGAGAACTGGCAAAGCACGCCGTCAGCGAGGGCACTAAAGCTGTCACCAAGTACACTACATCCAAGTAGATGTCCACAGTCGTCTATATCTCAAACGGCCCTTATCAGGGCCACCACATAACCAAGAAAGAATATCCCACTGTTGTATGAAATCCTAATCATATCCTAATTATAACGAATCGAAAAGCTAGTACTTTACCCACCAGAGAAATACAAATCATCGCTTGTTTATAGTGACTTCACATTGTATGCTTATTTATATTTGCTTCTCGTGTTCACTTAATGTATTCGTTAATTAGTTTAATGACAGCACCACCTGATCGAAACATGGTAAAATTATGCAAACATATTACAGATTAATGTTTAAGACCCGCACAATATAGATTAACTTCCAATCAGCCAGCTCTTCCCTTTCGGGTTAAAGAGTGTATTAAATTACCACACCGCTTTATAGAATCGTCTTCTTAACGAGCTGTTGCTATATGAATCTATTCCAAATACCATCATGCACGTATAGTAATAATATCACTGTTACAGCAGCCTGCATACAGAAAAAAATCGTTCGGAATGATGTTTTCAGTATATTATACGCCGCAATAATCATTGAATTCGCGAGCTGGTATCTCAACGGCGCCATCTACGGGAAGGCGTGAACAGGTTGAGCGGCGTGACCAACCATAGCGGACGGGACGGGTGGGGGCCGCCGCTGCGGGGCTGGTGCGCCCAGATCGGACAAAGGAAATCACTGCTTGACCAATCACAGGCCACGGATTGGATCCGTCCCGGGTCTAGGGATCCATCGTCCGCGATATAAAATGGGAGCTGGATGCCCGGCGGTTTCATTCTCTTCCCAACTCCGCATCGAAAAAACTCCCCACTCGTTACCTGAAGAAAACATGGCTCGCACCAAGCAGACGGCTCGCAAGTCGACTGGAGGCAAGGCTCCTCGCAAGCAACTGGCTACGAAGGCTGCTCGCAAGAGTGCCCCCGCCACCGGAGGAGTGAAGAAACCTCATCGCTATAGGCCCGGCACAGTCGCACTTCGTGAGATTCGCCGCTACCAGAAGAGCACCGAACTTCTCATCCGCAAACTCCCCTTCCAGCGACTTGTTCGTGAGATTGCTCAGGATTTCAAGACCGAGCTGCGCTTCCAAAGTTCTGCTGTCATGGCCCTCCAAGAAGCGAGCGAGGCTTATCTCGTCGGTCTGTTCGAAGACACCAACCTGTGCGCCATCCACGCCAAGCGGGTTACCATCATGCCCAAGGACATTCAGCTGGCCCGTCGCATCCGGGGAGAGAGGGCGTAGAGAGAGGCCTGTCCTCCGTGGTCGCACCACACAACACAACGGCTCTTTTCAGAGCCACCACATTATCAAGAAAGAATATCATGGTTCATACAGGACAATATTCTGTTTGTTATTCTTAGTTTTAAAAAGTAGAGCCTTGGATGATGTTAGATATTTATGTATTTAAAAGTGCACACGTAGTTGAACGGAAATGAAAAAATGAGAACAAGAAAACCACAAAGATAAATGAAATGCACGTAAAGTAGGGATATCTGCCCCCCCCCCCCTTTCAAATGAAACGCAGTCTACGGTGATTATGTACCTAGCAAATCAATTCATATGTAATTGAGACGAGAAGGGGTCTGTAAGGTGCTTGATAGAGAGGGAGAGGGAGAGAGAGAGGGGAGAGGGATAGATAGGGAGACAGAAGGAGTAAAGGGAGGGGGGTAAGAAAAAGTAAAACTATATGGTCAAGAAAAGGAAAAAAAAATGAAAGATTGTGACGTTAATTCGGAGTCTTTTTACCGATGTGTTGACGTGATCTGAATGCTGATTCAACTGAAAGTATGTATTCACAATTGCTTTATTGTGAAATATAATATATGGACAGCCGCCGCGATACAACTAGCTGCATTGAACTACTAGACACTGTGCCGAGTTAGCCAGCAAGAGGGCAGCAAACAGCGCTTGTGTCCGCACTGGCAGCAGTAGCAGCTGCCCACTTCTGCCACCGGCTACGCTCATTGGTCGACCGGACAACAAAAGGATCTTGACCCGCTGGATCCCCGAGCGGGGTATAAATGGGTGCGGAAACAATCGGCGGGGATCACACTCTCAGTTGAATCAGCATTCAGATCACGTCAACACATTTGTCTCTCCGTCTCCAATCATGTCTGGACGAGGAAAATCTGGCAAGGCTCGCACCAAGGCCAAGTCTCGATCATCACGCGCCGGCCTGCAGTTCCCCGTCGGCCGAGTTCATCGCTTCCTTCGTAAAGGCAACTACGCCCAGAGAGTAGGCGCTGGTGCACCAGTGTACCTAGCTGCTGTTCTGGAGTACCTGACCGCTGAGATTCTTGAGCTGGCCGGCAACGCCGCACGCGATAACAAGAAGACGAGGATCATCCCGCGACATCTTCAACTTGCCGTTCGCAACGACGAAGAGCTGAACAAGCTGCTGGGAGGCGTGACAATCGCTCAGGGTGGTGTACTGCCAAACATCCAGGCCGTGCTTCTGCCGAAGAAGACTGCAAAGTCCAGTTAGACACTTCACGGCGGCTCTTTTCAACCAAACGGCCCTTATCAGGGCCACCACATTTTCCAGAAAGAATACATTCAATTCATCATGCTATTTCGTGTTGTGTTGAGATTTCCGCTATATCTGGTTTTTTTTTTCTTTTTTTTTTCTTCCTTTCTCTCTCTCTCTCTCTCTCTAATTATCCTTACTTGAATCACACATAAATAGGAAATGAAGAGAAAGGAAGAAATATAGTGATAAAAAAGGAAGAAATATAATGATAAATATATAAGGTGACAATGCAAGGAGACAAAATAGATAGACAAAGGTATAAGCATAGACTAAAGACTAAATATATAAGGTGGCAATGCATACCATTAGATGAGGAGAGAATATGGAGTAAAGCATAAAAGCATAGACTAGAGTATGAAAATAAGCAAGAATTAAGTACCAAGTTAATTTCGGAAGAATTTATGAATTTATGAAATGCACAGATGATAAATCGTCAGGCGAGGCCGTTATGAGGTTAAAAAGAAGGTATTGAAATAAAAGAGGAATTTATCGACAACATAAGAACAGCACAGCCACATGTATGTAGGAAGTTTGTGTGTTTGATTGCATTAATGCTCTAGTGTTTGTGCGTTTGCTGTCTAAGATTGTTGCAGTTTTCGGCATGTTGTAATATAAAACAGCTGCCTTAGGGAAACACGTGGATAAAACAAATGGAGCAGAAAAGTAAATCAAGTAATATGAAACAGAGAACAGATGTGGAAGCACATTAGGCAGAGCGTCTGCACGACGCCATGCCCGAGATGTCCGGTGATTCCTTCGAGGTACGCAATGAGCTGATAAAACGACAGTGCGAAGGTTGCGAGTCATTAGTTTTGTTCCACTACTCTCTGACTCACTACGTATCGCATCGATTGTTATCGTGATGGCGGCTTCGGAAGCAGCAAAGAAGACGACCAAGAAGAAAGCGCCCGAGCATCCACCGACCCAGGTGATGGTCAATGCTGCTATCGGCGCACTGAAGGAGCGGAATGGATCATCGCTTCAGGCCATTAAGAAGTACATCGCAGCCAACTACAAAGTAGGCGATATGGACCGACAGACCATCTTCATCAAGCGAGCTCTGCGGAAAGGGGTTGCCAACGAGACACTGGTTCAGACGAAAGGTGTCGGGGCATCTGGCTCTTTCAAGCTGAACGTCAAGGCAGCAAAGGCAGAGGCGGCGGAGAAGGCACGAAAAGAGAAGCAGAAGGCAAAGGTCAAGGCTGACCGCGAGAAGGCAAAGGCAAAGGCAGCCGCAAAGAAAGAGAAGGCGGTCGCCAAGAAGGCCAAAGCTGCAGCAGAAAAGAAGGAGAAGAAGAAGAAGGCGACAAAGAAGAAGCCGGCGAAGAAGACAGCAACCAAGTCGGAGAAAACGAAGACGCCCAAGAAGAAGACCGCAGCAAAGAAGCCATCCAAGAAGGCAACCCCGAAGAAAGTGGCGAAGAAGACGACGACCAAATCCAAGGCGGCAAAACCAAAGAAGCCTGCTGCCAAGAAGGGTGCCAAATAAGTTTATTTGCACCTCACACCAAAAATCAAACGGCTCTTTTAAGAGCCACCACAAACCCAAGAAAGAATAATTGTTGCAGTATCAACTAGTCGAGGGAAAGATGCACTGAGAAAAGAAAGAAGAAGAAAAAAAAAAGAAGGAAATACACGAAACGGGGAAATAGAAAGGAATAGTTAAAAGAAAAAACAGAAATTATTCTATATTGGTGAATTTATGTTGAAAAGGAGAGAAATGGTAGATGAATGGAGAAGTTTTATGTGTTACTCAAGAGCAAACAATTCTGTGAGAGCTAGCGAAAATAGGCTAAACAGAATGCGAGCGGGGGGAGGGTGATGGTTTTCGTTTTACTCTGAAAAATCGTTTCAAGCTCGAAATTATGTGAGCGTGAGTGTGTGTATATATGTATATGTATATGTATATGTATATATCTACCACTCCATATCTATGTAGCTTTATGCTGTCAATATTATCATAATATGTGTATTTTATTTGTTCATTTCCTTAGGTAATGTGCGACAGAGTAATGTATGTGATGTGACACAGTGCCCGTCCGACTCGCGGTGCTGGTATGGTCAACGCAACGGACGGCCGTGAGGTGGCGCACTCGATCCAGCCGGATCTCGCGCAGGCGGATCGTGGGCTGGCCGCGGCGGACAGTAGGAGAATGGGGCGTCGCCCTCCATGTCCGCAAAGCGGTTACTTAACCCTGTTCGGTCATTGGGAGCGTCATCATTCGGCTTTTGGATCTCTCATCAGCTAAACCACAATCAACTCACGCCATCATGTCTGGACGCGGTAAAGGAGGCAAAGGACTAGGAAAGGGAGGAGCAAAGCGGCACCGCAAAGTTCTTCGAGATAACATCCAGGGCATCACCAAGCCAGCCATCCGTCGTCTGGCAAGAAGGGGCGGCGTGAAGCGAATCTCGGGCCTCATCTACGAAGAAACCCGCGGAGTCCTGAAAGTCTTCCTTGAGAACGTGATCCGCGATGCAGTGACATACTGCGAGCATGCCAAACGCAAGACGGTTACTGCCATGGACGTCGTCTACGCATTGAAGAGGCAGGGACGAACACTCTACGGATTTGGCGGCTAGAATTTAACGGCCTCCTGCACCACAAAACAACGGCTCTTTTCAGAGCCACCACATTATCAAGAAAGAATACACTTAATGAAACACATTTCTTTCCTTTTCTTTATTACGGAACGTCATCATAAGTAGCACGTTTAAATCAATGCGCAATATATATATGTAACCACACTGTTCGTACATCAGATTTCTGTTTCGTGGCAATGCTCTTAAAACGCCCTCATTACACGCTTTACAGAGTTTACCGGTTGTAATTGAAGGTAATAGAATAATTATTGCATCCATTCGCTGATCACAGCCCCCAGTTGCAAATAGATAGAGAGTGAGAGAGAGAGAGAGAGAGAAAGAGAGATACGTTATTTTCATAAGTAAAGTTGTTGTCATACAATTGTAAAGTTGTTGTCATACAATTGTAAAGTTGTTGCTTTATGTGTAAAGTTGTTGCCTTTTTGGTAAAGTTGTTGCCTTTTTGGTAAAGTTGTTGCTCCCATAGTGGGCGGGTTGTATAAAGCAACAACATTACACATTTCTTTGGTGAAGTTGTTGCCTTTGCTCATAAATATTTCATTAAGAGTTGTGAAGCTCACAATGCACATGCCGCCCCACGCCTGGACATGGACTGGAATTTGGAGATACTACCAAGACAGTATCATTCAGCCAAAAGATAAAAAAAAATAAATAAATAAATAAAAAAAAAATAAAAGAAAATGAAGATAAAAAAGACACGCGCGCGCACACACACACCAAAAAAAACAAAAAAAAACACACAAACAAACAAACAAACCCTGCTAATTATTGACTACATTGTATTATGAATCAAGTAGATTGTTTGGCTTCACCTGGTATTGAGTTAAACTCACTAAAGAGGATAGATTCTATACACTATTTGGCATATAGCCAATTTTACGCAGATTCAATACCCTCAATACAAAATGTGGGTAAGTCTGGACAATATCTTGCTGTCTGACATTGGCTTTTGGTATTGTGCAGTGGGAAACAAGCAAAGCAATCAAATAGGTAAAAAAAAAAAAACAGAGTATCAGCAAAATATGAATGCAAGAAGGTGTTTTTTTTTTTCTAACGCAAAATAAATATTTACAAATAGATTTCAGCTTCAGCGTGTCAGCAAGCGGCGACGAAGGTAGATAACATGTGTAAGCTTAACACGCAATCAAAAGGAATAAGGGAAGTTAGCAGCTTTTTAGCGAGATACGAAACAGAATATATATATAGTTACATGAGATTTTCTAGATCTAGTTTGATTACAAAGAGAAAAGAAAAGAAAAGTAAATGATGATTGAATATTTGCAGAGAATATTATTCACGTTTTTCATTTTTACACGCAATTCAAGAACAAATTAGGGTAAAAATTTGACAAAAATCTGTCTACTGCCATCTGGTGGCAGAAACCGTTATTCCACCACCGCGGCCGGCCGGCCGGCAGGCGGGGCCGTCACGCCCGCCTGAATCGATGCTTCTGCTAATCCTCATCTAATTTGCATGAACTGTGCGAGCGGATCCTCCGAACGCGTATAAAAGAGGAAAGGGGGCAGCTGACCATAACATTTCTCTTTCAAAGCTGCATCGAATTCGCATCCGCCTAGTCTAGTCAACGCTCACAATGGCTCCTCCATCCGGACAAGTTGCCAAGAAGGGTTCCAAGAAAGCTGCCAAGGCTCCCCGGCCCAATGCCGACAAGAAGAGGCGTAGGAAGAGGAAGGAGAGCTACGGTATCTACATCTACAAGGTTCTGAAGCAAGTCCACCCAGATACTGGAATTTCGAGTCGCGCCATGTCCATCATGAACAGCTTCGTCAACGACATTTTCGAACGCATCGCCGCCGAAGCTGCACGTCTCGGTCAGTACAACAAGAAGTCGACCATCAGCAGCCGTGAAGTGCAGACCGCAGTGCGCCTCCTTCTCCCCGGAGAACTGGCAAAGCACGCCGTCAGCGAGGGCACTAAAGCTGTCACCAAGTACACTACATCCAAGTAGATGTCCACAGTCGTCTATATCTCAAACGGCCCTTATCAGGGCCACCACATAACCAAGAAAGAATATCCCACTGTTGTATGAAATCCTAATCATATCCTAATTATAACGAATCGAAAAGCTAGTACTTTACCCACCAGAGAAATACAAATCATCGCTTGTTTATAGTGACTTCACATTGTATGCTTATTTATATTTGCTTCTCGTGTTCACTTAATGTATTCGTTAACTAGTTTAATGACAGCACCACCTGATCGAAACATGGTAAAATTATGCAAACATATTACAGATTAATGTTTAAGACCCGCACAATATAGATTAACTTCCAATCAGCCAGCTCTTCCCTTTCGGGTTAAAGAGTGTATTAAATTACCACACCGCTTTATAGAATCGTCTTCTTAACGAGCTGTTGCTATATGAATCTATTCCAAATACCATCATGCACGTATAGTAATAATATCACTGTTACAGCAGCCTGCATACAGAAAAAAATCGTTCGGAATGATGTTTTCAGTATATTATACGCCGCAATAATCATTGAATTCGCGAGCTGGTATCTCAACGGCGCCATCTACGGGAAGGCGTGAACAGGTTGAGCGGCGTGACCAACCATAGCGGACGGGACGGGTGGGGGCCGCCGCTGCGGGGCTGGTGCGCCCAGATCGGACAAAGGAAATCACTGCTTGACCAATCACAGGCCACGGATTGGATCCGTCCCGGGTCTAGGGATCCATCGTCCGCGATATAAAATGGGAGCTGGATGCCCGGCGGTTTCATTCTCTTCCCAACTCCGCATCGAAAAAACTCCCCACTCGTTACCTGAAGAAAACATGGCTCGCACCAAGCAGACGGCTCGCAAGTCGACTGGAGGCAAGGCTCCTCGCAAGCAACTGGCTACGAAGGCTGCTCGCAAGAGTGCCCCCGCCACCGGAGGAGTGAAGAAACCTCATCGCTATAGGCCCGGCACAGTCGCACTTCGTGAGATTCGCCGCTACCAGAAGAGCACCGAACTTCTCATCCGCAAACTCCCCTTCCAGCGACTTGTTCGTGAGATTGCTCAGGATTTCAAGACCGAGCTGCGCTTCCAAAGTTCTGCTGTCATGGCCCTCCAAGAAGCGAGCGAGGCTTATCTCGTCGGTCTGTTCGAAGACACCAACCTGTGCGCCATCCACGCCAAGCGGGTTACCATCATGCCCAAGGACATTCAGCTGGCCCGTCGCATCCGGGGAGAGAGGGCGTAGAGAGAGGCCTGTCCTCCGTGGTCGCACCACACAACACAACGGCTCTTTTCAGAGCCACCACATTATCAAGAAAGAATATCATGGTTCATACAGGACAATATTCTGTTTGTTATTCTTAGTTTTAAAAAGTAGAGCCTTGGATGATGTTAGATATTTATGTATTTAAAAGTGCACACGTAGTTGAACGGAAATGAAAAAAATGAGAACAAGAAAACCACAAAGATAAATGAAATGCACGTAAAGTAGGGATATCTGCCCCCCCCCCCTTTCAAATGAAACGCAGTCTACGGTGATTATGTACCTAGCAAATCAATTCATATGTAATTGAGACGAGAAGGGGTCTGTAAGGTGCTTGATAGAGAGGGAGAGGGAGAGAGAGAGGGGAGAGGGATAGATAGGGAGACAGAAGGAGTAAAGGGAGGGGGGTAAGAAAAAGTAAAACTATATGGTCAAGAAAAGGAAAAAAAAATGAAAGATTGTGACGTTAATTCGGAGTCTTTTTACCGATGTGTTGACGTGATCTGAATGCTGATTCAACTGAAAGTATGTATTCACAATTGCTTTATTGTGAAATATAATATATGGACAGCCGCCGCGATACAACTAGCTGCATTGAACTACTAGACACTGTGCCGAGTTAGCCAGCAAGAGGGCAGCAAACAGCGCTTGTGTCCGCACTGGCAGCAGTAGCAGCTGCCCACTTCTGCCACCGGCTACGCTCATTGGTCGACCGGACAACAAAAGGATCTTGACCCGCTGGATCCCCGAGCGGGGTATAAATGGGTGCGGAAACAATCGGCGGGGATCACACTCTCAGTTGAATCAGCATTCAGATCACGTCAACACATTTGTCTCTCCGTCTCCAATCATGTCTGGACGAGGAAAATCTGGCAAGGCTCGCACCAAGGCCAAGTCTCGATCATCACGCGCCGGCCTGCAGTTCCCCGTCGGCCGAGTTCATCGCTTCCTTCGTAAAGGCAACTACGCCCAGAGAGTAGGCGCTGGTGCACCAGTGTACCTAGCTGCTGTTCTGGAGTACCTGACCGCTGAGATTCTTGAGCTGGCCGGCAACGCCGCACGCGATAACAAGAAGACGAGGATCATCCCGCGACATCTTCAACTTGCCGTTCGCAACGACGAAGAGCTGAACAAGCTGCTGGGAGGCGTGACAATCGCTCAGGGTGGTGTACTGCCAAACATCCAGGCCGTGCTTCTGCCGAAGAAGACTGCAAAGTCCAGTTAGACACTTCACGGCGGCTCTTTTCAACCAAACGGCCCTTATCAGGTCCACCACATTTTCCAGAAAGAATACATTCAATTCATCATGCTATTTCGTGTTGTGTTGAGATTTCCGCTATATCTGGTTTTTTTTTCTTTTTTTTTTCTTCCTTTCTCTCTCTCTCTCTCTCTCTAATTATCCTTACTTGAATCACACATAAATAGGAAATGAAGAGAAAGGAAGAAATATAGTGATAAAAAAGGAAGAAATATAATGATAAATATATAAGGTGACAATGCAAGGAGACAAAATAGATAGACAAAGGTATAAGCATAGACTAAAGACTAAATATATAAGGTGGCAATGCATACCATTAGATGAGGAGAGAATATGGAGTAAAGCATAAAAGCATAGACTAGAGTATGAAAATAAGCAAGAATTAAGTACCAAGTTAATTTCGGAAGAATTTATGAATTTATGAAATGCACAGATGATAAATCGTCAGGCGAGGCCGTTATGAGGTTAAAAAGAAGGTATTGAAATAAAAGAGGAATTTATCGACAACATAAGAACAGCACAGCCACATGTATGTAGGAAGTTTGTGTGTTTGATTGCATTAATGCTCTAGTGTTTGTGCGTTTGCTGTCTAAGATTGTTGCAGTTTTCGGCATGTTGTAATATAAAACAGCTGCCTTAGGGAAACACGTGGATAAAACAAATGGAGCAGAAAAGTAAATCAAGTAATATGAAACAGAGAACAGATGTGGAAGCACATTAGGCAGAGCGTCTGCACGACGCCATGCCCGAGATGTCCGGTGATTCCTTCGAGGTACGCAATGAGCTGATAAAACGACAGTGCGAAGGTTGCGAGTCATTAGTTTTGTTCCACTACTCTCTGACTCACTACGTATCGCATCGATTGTTATCGTGATGGCGGCTTCGGAAGCAGCAAAGAAGACGACCAAGAAGAAAGCGCCCGAGCATCCACCGACCCAGGTGATGGTCAATGCTGCTATCGGCGCACTGAAGGAGCGGAATGGATCATCGCTTCAGGCCATTAAGAAGTACATCGCAGCCAACTACAAAGTAGGCGATATGGACCGACAGACCATCTTCATCAAGCGAGCTCTGCGGAAAGGGGTTGCCAACGAGACACTGGTTCAGACGAAAGGTGTCGGGGCATCTGGCTCTTTCAAGCTGAACGTCAAGGCAGCAAAGGCAGAGGCGGCGGAGAAGGCACGAAAAGAGAAGCAGAAGGCAAAGGTCAAGGCTGACCGCGAGAAGGCAAAGGCAAAGGCAGCCGCAAAGAAAGAGAAGGCGGTCGCCAAGAAGGCCAAAGCTGCAGCAGAAAAGAAGGAGAAGAAGAAGAAGGCGACAAAGAAGAAGCCGGCGAAGAAGACAGCAACCAAGTCGGAGAAAACGAAGACGCCCAAGAAGAAGACCGCAGCAAAGAAGCCATCCAAGAAGGCAACCCCGAAGAAAGTGGCGAAGAAGACGACGACCAAATCCAAGGCGGCAAAACCAAAGAAGCCTGCTGCCAAGAAGGGTGCCAAATAAGTTTATTTGCACCTCACACCAAAAATCAAACGGCTCTTTTAAGAGCCACCACAAACCCAAGAAAGAATAATTGTTGCAGTATCAACTAGTCGAGGGAAAGATGCACTGAGAAAAGAAAGAAGAAGAAAAAAAAAAGAAGGAAATACACGAAACGGGGAAATAGAAAGGAATAGTTAAAAGAAAAAACAGAAATTATTCTATATTGGTGAATTTATGTTGAAAAGGAGAGAAATGGTAGATGAATGGAGAAGTTTTATGTGTTACTCAAGAGCAAACAATTCTGTGAGAGCTAGCGAAAATAGGCTAAACAGAATGCGAGCGGGGGGAGGGTGATGGTTTTCGTTTTACTCTGAAAAATCGTTTCAAGCTCGAAATTATGTGAGCGTGAGTGTGTGTATATATGTATATGTATATGTATATGTATATATCTACCACTCCATATCTATGTAGCTTTATGCTGTCAATATTATCATAATATGTGTATTTTATTTGTTCATTTCCTTAGGTAATGTGCGACAGAGTAATGTATGTGATGTGACACAGTGCCCGTCCGACTCGCGGTGCTGGTATGGTCAACGCAACGGACGGCCGTGAGGTGGCGCACTCGATCCAGCCGGATCTCGCGCAGGCGGATCGTGGGCTGGCCGCGGCGGACAGTAGGAGAATGGGGCGTCGCCCTCCATGTCCGCAAAGCGGTTACTTAACCCTGTTCGGTCATTGGGAGCGTCATCATTCGGCTTTTGGATCTCTCATCAGCTAAACCACAATCAACTCACGCCATCATGTCTGGACGCGGTAAAGGAGGCAAAGGACTAGGAAAGGGAGGAGCAAAGCGGCACCGCAAAGTTCTTCGAGATAACATCCAGGGCATCACCAAGCCAGCCATCCGTCGTCTGGCAAGAAGGGGCGGCGTGAAGCGAATCTCGGGCCTCATCTACGAAGAAACCCGCGGAGTCCTGAAAGTCTTCCTTGAGAACGTGATCCGCGATGCAGTGACATACTGCGAGCATGCCAAACGCAAGACGGTTACTGCCATGGACGTCGTCTACGCATTGAAGAGGCAGGGACGAACACTCTACGGATTTGGCGGCTAGAATTTAACGGCCTCCTGCACCACAAAACAACGGCTCTTTTCAGAGCCACCACATTATCAAGAAAGAATACACTTAATGAAACACATTTCTTTCCTTTTCTTTATTACGGAACGTCATCATAAGTAGCACGTTTAAATCAATGCGCAATATATATATGTAACCACACTGTTCGTACATCAGATTTCTGTTTCGTGGAAATGCTCTTAAAACGCCCTCATTACACGCTTTACAGAGTTTACCGGTTGTAATTGAAGGTAATAGAATAATTATTGCATCCATTCGCTGATCACAGCCCCCAGTTGCAAATAGATAGAGAGTGAGAGAGAGAGAGAGAGAGAAAGAGAGATACGTTATTTTCATAAGTAAAGTTGTTGTCATACAATTGTAAAGTTGTTGTCATACAATTGTAAAGTTGTTGCTTTATGTGTAAAGTTGTTGCCTTTTTGGTAAAGTTGTTGCCTTTTTGGTAAAGTTGTTGCTCCCATAGTGGGCGGGTTGTATAAAGCAACAACATTACACATTTCTTTGGTGAAGTTGTTGCCTTTGCTCATAAATATTTCATTAAGAGTTGTGAAGCTCACAATGCACATGCCGCCCCACGCCTGGACATGGACTGGAATTTGGAGATACTACCAAGACAGTATCATTCAGCCAAAAGATAAAAAAAATAAATAACTAAATAAAAAAAAAAATAAAAGAAAATGAAGATAAAAAAGACACGCGCGCGCACACACACACCAAAAAAAAAAAAAAAAAAACACACAAACAAACAAACAAACCCTGCTAATTATTGACTACATTGTATTATGAATCAAGTAGATTGTTTGGCTTCACCTGGTATTGAGTTAAACTCACTAAAGAGGATAGATTCTATACACTATTTGGCATATAGCCAATTTTACGCAGATTCAATACCCTCAATACAAAATGTGGGTAAGTCTGGACAATATCTTGCTGTCTGACATTGGCTTTTGGTATTGTGCAGTGGGAAACAAGCAAAGCAATCAAATAGGTAAAAAAAAAAAACAGAGTATCAGCAAAATATGAATGCAAGAAGGTGTTTTTTTTTTTTTCTAACGCAAAATAAATATTTACAAATAGATTTCAGCTTCAGCGTGTCAGCAAGCGGCGACGAAGGTAGATAACATGTGTAAGCTTAACACGCAATCAAAAGGAATAAGGGAAGTTAGCAGCTTTTTAGCGAGATACGAAACAGAATATATATATAGTTACATGAGATTTTCTAGATCTAGTTTGATTACAAAGAGAAAAGAAAAGAAAAGTAAATGATGATTGAATATTTGCAGAGAATATTATTCACGTTTTTCATTTTTACACGCAATTCAAGAACAAATTAGGGTAAAAATTTGACAAAAATCTGTCTACTGCCATCTGGTGGCAGAAACCGTTATTCCACCACCGCGGCCGGCCGGCCGGCAGGCGGGGCCGTCACGCCCGCCTGAATCGATGCTTCTGCTAATCCTCATCTAATTTGCATGAACTGTGCGAGCGGATCCTCCGAACGCGTATAAAAGAGGAAAGGGGGCAGCTGACCATAACATTTCTCTTTCAAAGCTGCATCGAATTCGCATCCGCCTAGTCTAGTCAACGCTCACAATGGCTCCTCCATCCGGACAAGTTGCCAAGAAGGGTTCCAAGAAAGCTGCCAAGGCTCCCCGGCCCAATGCCGACAAGAAGAGGCGTAGGAAGAGGAAGGAGAGCTACGGTATCTACATCTACAAGGTTCTGAAGCAAGTCCACCCAGATACTGGAATTTCGAGTCGCGCCATGTCCATCATGAACAGCTTCGTCAACGACATTTTCGAACGCATCGCCGCCGAAGCTGCACGTCTCGGTCAGTACAACAAGAAGTCGACCATCAGCAGCCGTGAAGTGCAGACCGCAGTGCGCCTCCTTCTCCCCGGAGAACTGGCAAAGCACGCCGTCAGCGAGGGCACTAAAGCTGTCACCAAGTACACTACATCCAAGTAGATGTCCACAGTCGTCTATATCTCAAACGGCCCTTATCAGGGCCACCACATAACCAAGAAAGAATATCCCACTGTTGTATGAAATCCTAATCATATCCTAATTATAACGAATCGAAAAGCTAGTACTTTACCCACCAGAGAAATACAAATCATCGCTTGTTTATAGTGACTTCACATTGTATGCTTATTTATATTTGCTTCTCGTGTTCACTTAATGTATTCGTTAACTAGTTTAATGACAGCACCACCTGATCGAAACATGGTAAAATTATGCAAACATATTACAGATTAATGTTTAAGACCCGCACAATATAGATTAACTTCCAATCAGCCAGCTCTTCCCTTTCGGGTTAAAGAGTGTATTAAATTACCACACCGCTTTATAGAATCGTCTTCTTAACGAGCTGTTGCTATATGAATCTATTCCAAATACCATCATGCACGTATAGTAATAATATCACTGTTACAGCAGCCTGCATACAGAAAAAAATCGTTCGGAATGATGTTTTCAGTATATTATACGCCGCAATAATCATTGAATTCGCGAGCTGGTATCTCAACGGCGCCATCTACGGGAAGGCGTGAACAGGTTGAGCGGCGTGACCAACCATAGCGGACGGGACGGGTGGGGGCCGCCGCTGCGGGGCTGGTGCGCCCAGATCGGACAAAGGAAATCACTGCTTGACCAATCACAGGCCACGGATTGGATCCGTCCCGGGTCTAGGGATCCATCGTCCGCGATATAAAATGGGAGCTGGATGCCCGGCGGTTTCATTCTCTTCCCAACTCCGCATCGAAAAAACTCCCCACTCGTTACCTGAAGAAAACATGGCTCGCACCAAGCAGACGGCTCGCAAGTCGACTGGAGGCAAGGCTCCTCGCAAGCAACTGGCTACGAAGGCTGCTCGCAAGAGTGCCCCCGCCACCGGAGGAGTGAAGAAACCTCATCGCTATAGGCCCGGCACAGTCGCACTTCGTGAGATTCGCCGCTACCAGAAGAGCACCGAACTTCTCATCCGCAAACTCCCCTTCCAGCGACTTGTTCGTGAGATTGCTCAGGATTTCAAGACCGAGCTGCGCTTCCAAAGTTCTGCTGTCATGGCCCTCCAAGAAGCGAGCGAGGCTTATCTCGTCGGTCTGTTCGAAGACACCAACCTGTGCGCCATCCACGCCAAGCGGGTTACCATCATGCCCAAGGACATTCAGCTGGCCCGTCGCATCCGGGGAGAGAGGGCGTAGAGAGAGGCCTGTCCTCCGTGGTCGCACCACACAACACAACGGCTCTTTTCAGAGCCACCACATTATCAAGAAAGAATATCATGGTTCATACAGGACAATATTCTGTTTGTTATTCTTAGTTTTAAAAAGTAGAGCCTTGGATGATGTTAGATATTTATGTATTTAAAAGTGCACACGTAGTTGAACGGAAATGAAAAAAATGAGAACAAGAAAACCACAAAGATAAATGAAATGCACGTAAAGTAGGGATATCTGCCCCCCCCCCCTTTCAAATGAAACGCAGTCTACGGTGATTATGTACCTAGCAAATCAATTCATATGTAATTGAGACGAGAAGGGGTCTGTAAGGTGCTTGATAGAGAGGGAGAGGGAGAGAGAGAGGGGAGAGGGATAGATAGGGAGACAGAAGGAGTAAAGGGAGGGGGGTAAGAAAAAGTAAAACTATATGGTCAAGAAAAGGAAAAAAAAATGAAAGATTGTGACGTTAATTCGGAGTCTTTTTACCGATGTGTTGACGTGATCTGAATGCTGATTCAACTGAAAGTATGTATTCACAATTGCTTTATTGTGAAATATAATATATGGACAGCCGCCGCGATACAACTAGCTGCATTGAACTACTAGACACTGTGCCGAGTTAGCCAGCAAGAGGGCAGCAAACAGCGCTTGTGTCCGCACTGGCAGCAGTAGCAGCTGCCCACTTCTGCCACCGGCTACGCTCATTGGTCGACCGGACAACAAAAGGATCTTGACCCGCTGGATCCCCGAGCGGGGTATAAATGGGTGCGGAAACAATCGGCGGGGATCACACTCTCAGTTGAATCAGCATTCAGATCACGTCAACACATTTGTCTCTCCGTCTCCAATCATGTCTGGACGAGGAAAATCTGGCAAGGCTCGCACCAAGGCCAAGTCTCGATCATCACGCGCCGGCCTGCAGTTCCCCGTCGGCCGAGTTCATCGCTTCCTTCGTAAAGGCAACTACGCCCAGAGAGTAGGCGCTGGTGCACCAGTGTACCTAGCTGCTGTTCTGGAGTACCTGACCGCTGAGATTCTTGAGCTGGCCGGCAACGCCGCACGCGATAACAAGAAGACGAGGATCATCCCGCGACATCTTCAACTTGCCGTTCGCAACGACGAAGAGCTGAACAAGCTGCTGGGAGGCGTGACAATCGCTCAGGGTGGTGTACTGCCAAACATCCAGGCCGTGCTTCTGCCGAAGAAGACTGCAAAGTCCAGTTAGACACTTCACGGCGGCTCTTTTCAACCAAACGGCCCTTATCAGGGCCACCACATTTTCCAGAAAGAATACATTCAATTCATCATGCTATTTCGTGTTGTGTTGAGATTTCCGCTATATCTGGTTTTTTTTTTCTTTTTTTTTTCTTCCTTTCTCTCTCTCTCTCTCTCTCTAATTATCCTTACTTGAATCACACATAAATAGGAAATGAAGAGAAAGGAAGAAATATAGTGATAAAAAAGGAAGAAATATAATGATAAATATATAAGGTGACAATGCAAGGAGACAAAATAGATAGACAAAGGTATAAGCATAGACTAAAGACTAAATATATAAGGTGGCAATGCATACCATTAGATGAGGAGAGAATATGGAGTAAAGCATAAAAGCATAGACTAGAGTATGAAAATAAGCAAGAATTAAGTACCAAGTTAATTTCGGAAGAATTTATGAATTTATGAAATGCACAGATGATAAATCGTCAGGCGAGGCCGTTATGAGGTTAAAAAGAAGGTATTGAAATAAAAGAGGAATTTATCGACAACATAAGAACAGCACAGCCACATGTATGTAGGAAGTTTGTGTGTTTGATTGCATTAATGCTCTAGTGTTTGTGCGTTTGCTGTCTAAGATTGTTGCAGTTTTCGGCATGTTGTAATATAAAACAGCTGCCTTAGGGAAACACGTGGATAAAACAAATGGAGCAGAAAAGTAAATCAAGTAATATGAAACAGAGAACAGATGTGGAAGCACATTAGGCAGAGCGTCTGCACGACGCCATGCCCGAGATGTCCGGTGATTCCTTCGAGGTACGCAATGAGCTGATAAAACGACAGTGCGAAGGTTGCGAGTCATTAGTTTTGTTCCACTACTCTCTGACTCACTACGTATCGCATCGATTGTTATCGTGATGGCGGCTTCGGAAGCAGCAAAGAAGACGACCAAGAAGAAAGCGCCCGAGCATCCACCGACCCAGGTGATGGTCAATGCTGCTATCGGCGCACTGAAGGAGCGGAATGGATCATCGCTTCAGGCCATTAAGAAGTACATCGCAGCCAACTACAAAGTAGGCGATATGGACCGACAGACCATCTTCATCAAGCGAGCTCTGCGGAAAGGGGTTGCCAACGAGACACTGGTTCAGACGAAAGGTGTCGGGGCATCTGGCTCTTTCAAGCTGAACGTCAAGGCAGCAAAGGCAGAGGCGGCGGAGAAGGCACGAAAAGAGAAGCAGAAGGCAAAGGTCAAGGCTGACCGCGAGAAGGCAAAGGCAAAGGCAGCCGCAAAGAAAGAGAAGGCGGTCGCCAAGAAGGCCAAAGCTGCAGCAGAAAAGAAGGAGAAGAAGAAGAAGGCGACAAAGAAGAAGCCGGCGAAGAAGACAGCAACCAAGTCGGAGAAAACGAAGACGCCCAAGAAGAAGACCGCAGCAAAGAAGCCATCCAAGAAGGCAACCCCGAAGAAAGTGGCGAAGAAGACGACGACCAAATCCAAGGCGGCAAAACCAAAGAAGCCTGCTGCCAAGAAGGGTGCCAAATAAGTTTATTTGCACCTCACACCAAAAATCAAACGGCTCTTTTAAGAGCCACCACAAACCCAAGAAAGAATAATTGTTGCAGTATCAACTAGTCGAGGGAAAGATGCACTGAGAAAAGAAAGAAGAAGAAAAAAAAAAGAAGGAAATACACGAAACGGGGAAATAGAAAGGAATAGTTAAAAGAAAAAACAGAAATTATTCTATATTGGTGAATTTATGTTGAAAAGGAGAGAAATGGTAGATGAATGGAGAAGTTTTATGTGTTACTCAAGAGCAAACAATTCTGTGAGAGCTAGCGAAAATAGGCTAAACAGAATGCGAGCGGGGGGAGGGTGATGGTTTTCGTTTTACTCTGAAAAATCGTTTCAAGCTCGAAATTATGTGAGCGTGAGTGTGTGTATATATGTATATGTATATGTATATGTATATATCTACCACTCCATATCTATGTAGCTTTATGCTGTCAATATTATCATAATATGTGTATTTTATTTGTTCATTTCCTTAGGTAATGTGCGACAGAGTAATGTATGTGATGTGACACAGTGCCCGTCCGACTCGCGGTGCTGGTATGGTCAACGCAACGGACGGCCGTGAGGTGGCGCACTCGATCCAGCCGGATCTCGCGCAGGCGGATCGTGGGCTGGCCGCGGCGGACAGTAGGAGAATGGGGCGTCGCCCTCCATGTCCGCAAAGCGGTTACTTAACCCTGTTCGGTCATTGGGAGCGTCATCATTCGGCTTTTGGATCTCTCATCAGCTAAACCACAATCAACTCACGCCATCATGTCTGGACGCGGTAAAGGAGGCAAAGGACTAGGAAAGGGAGGAGCAAAGCGGCACCGCAAAGTTCTTCGAGATAACATCCAGGGCATCACCAAGCCAGCCATCCGTCGTCTGGCAAGAAGGGGCGGCGTGAAGCGAATCTCGGGCCTCATCTACGAAGAAACCCGCGGAGTCCTGAAAGTCTTCCTTGAGAACGTGATCCGCGATGCAGTGACATACTGCGAGCATGCCAAACGCAAGACGGTTACTGCCATGGACGTCGTCTACGCATTGAAGAGGCAGGGACGAACACTCTACGGATTTGGCGGCTAGAATTTAACGGCCTCCTGCACCACAAAACAACGGCTCTTTTCAGAGCCACCACATTATCAAGAAAGAATACACTTAATGAAACACATTTCTTTCCTTTTCTTTATTACGGAACGTCATCATAAGTAGCACGTTTAAATCAATGCGCAATATATATATGTAACCACACTGTTCGTACATCAGATTTCTGTTTCGTGGCAATGCTCTTAAAACGCCCTCATTACACGCTTTACAGAGTTTACCGGTTGTAATTGAAGGTAATAGAATAATTATTGCATCCATTCGCTGATCACAGCCCCCAGTTGCAAATAGATAGAGAGTGAGAGAGAGAGAGAGAGAGAAAGAGAGATACGTTATTTTCATAAGTAAAGTTGTTGTCATACAATTGTAAAGTTGTTGTCATACAATTGTAAAGTTGTTGCTTTATGTGTAAAGTTGTTGCCTTTTTGGTAAAGTTGTTGCCTTTTTGGTAAAGTTGTTGCTCCCATAGTGGGCGGGTTGTATAAAGCAACAACATTACACATTTCTTTGGTGAAGTTGTTGCCTTTGCTCATAAATATTTCATTAAGAGTTGTGAAGCTCACAATGCACATGCCGCCCCACGCCTGGACATGGACTGGAATTTGGAGATACTACCAAGACAGTATCATTCAGCCAAAAGATAAAAAAAATAAATAACTAAATAAAAAAAAAATAAAAGAAAATGAAGATAAAAAAGACACGCGCGCGCACACACACACCAAAAAAAAACAAAAAAAAAACACACAAACAAACAAACAAACCCTGCTAATTATTGACTACATTGTATTATGAATCAAGTAGATTGTTTGGCTTCACCTGGTATTGAGTTAAACTCACTAAAGAGGATAGATTCTATACACTATTTGGCATATAGCCAATTTTACGCAGATTCAATACCCTCAATACAAAATGTGGGTAAGTCTGGACAATATCTTGCTGTCTGACATTGGCTTTTGGTATTGTGCAGTGGGAAACAAGCAAAGCAATCAAATAGGTAAAAAAAAAAAAACAGAGTATCAGCAAAATATGAATGCAAGAAGGTGTTTTTTTTTTTTTCTAACGCAAAATAAATATTTACAAATAGATTTCAGCTTCAGCGTGTCAGCAAGCGGCGACGAAGGTAGATAACATGTGTAAGCTTAACACGCAATCAAAAGGAATAAGGGAAGTTAGCAGCTTTTTAGCGAGATACGAAACAGAATATATATATAGTTACATGAGATTTTCTAGATCTAGTTTGATTACAAAGAGAAAAGAAAAGAAAAGTAAATGATGATTGAATATTTGCAGAGAATATTATTCACGTTTTTCATTTTTACACGCAATTCAAGAACAAATTAGGGTAAAAATTTGACAAAAATCTGTCTACTGCCATCTGGTGGCAGAAACCGTTATTCCACCACCGCGGCCGGCCGGCCGGCAGGCGGGGCCGTCACGCCCGCCTGAATCGATGCTTCTGCTAATCCTCATCTAATTTGCATGAACTGTGCGAGCGGATCCTCCGAACGCGTATAAAAGAGGAAAGGGGGCAGCTGACCATAACATTTCTCTTTCAAAGCTGCATCGAATTCGCATCCGCCTAGTCTAGTCAACGCTCACAATGGCTCCTCCATCCGGACAAGTTGCCAAGAAGGGTTCCAAGAAAGCTGCCAAGGCTCCCCGGCCCAATGCCGACAAGAAGAGGCGTAGGAAGAGGAAGGAGAGCTACGGTATCTACATCTACAAGGTTCTGAAGCAAGTCCACCCAGATACTGGAATTTCGAGTCGCGCCATGTCCATCATGAACAGCTTCGTCAACGACATTTTCGAACGCATCGCCGCCGAAGCTGCACGTCTCGGTCAGTACAACAAGAAGTCGACCATCAGCAGCCGTGAAGTGCAGACCGCAGTGCGCCTCCTTCTCCCCGGAGAACTGGCAAAGCACGCCGTCAGCGAGGGCACTAAAGCTGTCACCAAGTACACTACATCCAAGTAGATGTCCACAGTCGTCTATATCTCAAACGGCCCTTATCAGGGCCACCACATAACCAAGAAAGAATATCCCACTGTTGTATGAAATCCTAATCATATCCTAATTATAACGAATCGAAAAGCTAGTACTTTACCCACCAGAGAAATACAAATCATCGCTTGTTTATAGTGACTTCACATTGTATGCTTATTTATATTTGCTTCTCGTGTTCACTTAATGTATTCGTTAATTAGTTTAATGACAGCACCACCTGATCGAAACATGGTAAAATTATGCAAACATATTACAGATTAATGTTTAAGACCCGCACAATATAGATTAACTTCCAATCAGCCAGCTCTTCCCTTTCGGGTTAAAGAGTGTATTAAATTACCACACCGCTTTATAGAATCGTCTTCTTAACGAGCTGTTGCTATATGAATCTATTCCAAATACCATCATGCACGTATAGTAATAATATCACTGTTACAGCAGCCTGCATACAGAAAAAAATCGTTCGGAATGATGTTTTCAGTATATTATACGCCGCAATAATCATTGAATTCGCGAGCTGGTATCTCAACGGCGCCATCTACGGGAAGGCGTGAACAGGTTGAGCGGCGTGACCAACCATAGCGGACGGGACGGGTGGGGGCCGCCGCTGCGGGGCTGGTGCGCCCAGATCGGACAAAGGAAATCACTGCTTGACCAATCACAGGCCACGGATTGGATCCGTCCCGGGTCTAGGGATCCATCGTCCGCGATATAAAATGGGAGCTGGATGCCCGGCGGTTTCATTCTCTTCCCAACTCCGCATCGAAAAAACTCCCCACTCGTTACCTGAAGAAAACATGGCTCGCACCAAGCAGACGGCTCGCAAGTCGACTGGAGGCAAGGCTCCTCGCAAGCAACTGGCTACGAAGGCTGCTCGCAAGAGTGCCCCCGCCACCGGAGGAGTGAAGAAACCTCATCGCTATAGGCCCGGCACAGTCGCACTTCGTGAGATTCGCCGCTACCAGAAGAGCACCGAACTTCTCATCCGCAAACTCCCCTTCCAGCGACTTGTTCGTGAGATTGCTCAGGATTTCAAGACCGAGCTGCGCTTCCAAAGTTCTGCTGTCATGGCCCTCCAAGAAGCGAGCGAGGCTTATCTCGTCGGTCTGTTCGAAGACACCAACCTGTGCGCCATCCACGCCAAGCGGGTTACCATCATGCCCAAGGACATTCAGCTGGCCCGTCGCATCCGGGGAGAGAGGGCGTAGAGAGAGGCCTGTCCTCCGTGGTCGCACCACACAACACAACGGCTCTTTTCAGAGCCACCACATTATCAAGAAAGAATATCATGGTTCATACAGGACAATATTCTGTTTGTTATTCTTAGTTTTAAAAAGTAGAGCCTTGGATGATGTTAGATATTTATGTATGTACTTACTTGAATCACACATAAATAGGAAATGAAGAGAAAGGAAGAAATATAGTGATAAAAAAGGAAGAAATATAATGATAAATATATAAGGTGACAATGCAAGGAGACAAAATAGATAGACAAAGGTATAAGCATAGACTAAAGACTAAATATATAAGGTGGCAATGCATACCATTAGATGAGGAGAGAATATGGAGTAAAGCATAAAAGCATAGACTAGAGTATGAAAATAAGCAAGAATTAAGTACCAAGTTAATTTCGGAAGAATTTATGAATTTATGAAATGCACAGATGATAAATCGTCAGGCGAGGCCGTTATGAGGTTAAAAAGAAGGTATTGAAATAAAAGAGGAATTTATCGACAACATAAGAACAGCACAGCCACATGTATGTAGGAAGTTTGTGTGTTTGATTGCATTAATGCTCTAGTGTTTGTGCGTTTGCTGTCTAAGATTGTTGCAGTTTTCGGCATGTTGTAATATAAAACAGCTGCCTTAGGGAAACACGTGGATAAAACAAATGGAGCAGAAAAGTAAATCAAGTAATATGAAACAGAGAACAGATGTGGAAGCACATTAGGCAGAGCGTCTGCACGACGCCATGCCCGAGATGTCCGGTGATTCCTTCGAGGTACGCAATGAGCTGATAAAACGACAGTGCGAAGGTTGCGAGTCATTAGTTTTGTTCCACTACTCTCTGACTCACTACGTATCGCATCGATTGTTATCGTGATGGCGGCTTCGGAAGCAGCAAAGAAGACGACCAAGAAGAAAGCGCCCGAGCATCCACCGACCCAGGTGATGGTCAATGCTGCTATCGGCGCACTGAAGGAGCGGAATGGATCATCGCTTCAGGCCATTAAGAAGTACATCGCAGCCAACTACAAAGTAGGCGATATGGACCGACAGACCATCTTCATCAAGCGAGCTCTGCGGAAAGGGGTTGCCAACGAGACACTGGTTCAGACGAAAGGTGTCGGGGCATCTGGCTCTTTCAAGCTGAACGTCAAGGCAGCAAAGGCAGAGGCGGCGGAGAAGGCACGAAAAGAGAAGCAGAAGGCAAAGGTCAAGGCTGACCGCGAGAAGGCAAAGGCAAAGGCAGCCGCAAAGAAAGAGAAGGCGGTCGCCAAGAAGGCCAAAGCTGCAGCAGAAAAGAAGGAGAAGAAGAAGAAGGCGACAAAGAAGAAGCCGGCGAAGAAGACAGCAACCAAGTCGGAGAAAACGAAGACGCCCAAGAAGAAGACCGCAGCAAAGAAGCCATCCAAGAAGGCAACCCCGAAGAAAGTGGCGAAGAAGACGACGACCAAATCCAAGGCGGCAAAACCAAAGAAGCCTGCTGCCAAGAAGGGTGCCAAATAAGTTTATTTGCACCTCACACCAAAAATCAAACGGCTCTTTTAAGAGCCACCACAAACCCAAGAAAGAATAATTGTTGCAGTATCAACTAGTCGAGGGAAAGATGCACTGAGAAAAGAAAGAAGAAGAAAAAAAAAAGAAGGAAATACACGAAACGGGGAAATAGAAAGGAATAGTTAAAAGAAAAAACAGAAATTATTCTATATTGGTGAATTTATGTTGAAAAGGAGAGAAATGGTAGATGAATGGAGAAGTTTTATGTGTTACTCAAGAGCAAACAATTCTGTGAGAGCTAGCGAAAATAGGCTAAACAGAATGCGAGCGGGGGGAGGGTGATGGTTTTCGTTTTACTCTGAAAAATCGTTTCAAGCTCGAAATTATGTGAGCGTGAGTGTGTGTATATATGTATATGTATATGTATATGTATATATCTACCACTCCATATCTATGTAGCTTTATGCTGTCAATATTATCATAATATGTGTATTTTATTTGTTCATTTCCTTAGGTAATGTGCGACAGAGTAATGTATGTGATGTGACACAGTGCCCGTCCGACTCGCGGTGCTGGTATGGTCAACGCAACGGACGGCCGTGAGGTGGCGCACTCGATCCAGCCGGATCTCGCGCAGGCGGATCGTGGGCTGGCCGCGGCGGACAGTAGGAGAATGGGGCGTCGCCCTCCATGTCCGCAAAGCGGTTACTTAACCCTGTTCGGTCATTGGGAGCGTCATCATTCGGCTTTTGGATCTCTCATCAGCTAAACCACAATCAACTCACGCCATCATGTCTGGACGCGGTAAAGGAGGCAAAGGACTAGGAAAGGGAGGAGCAAAGCGGCACCGCAAAGTTCTTCGAGATAACATCCAGGGCATCACCAAGCCAGCCATCCGTCGTCTGGCAAGAAGGGGCGGCGTGAAGCGAATCTCGGGCCTCATCTACGAAGAAACCCGCGGAGTCCTGAAAGTCTTCCTTGAGAACGTGATCCGCGATGCAGTGACATACTGCGAGCATGCCAAACGCAAGACGGTTACTGCCATGGACGTCGTCTACGCATTGAAGAGGCAGGGACGAACACTCTACGGATTTGGCGGCTAGAATTTAACGGCCTCCTGCACCACAAAACAACGGCTCTTTTCAGAGCCACCACATTATCAAGAAAGAATACACTTAATGAAACACATTTCTTTCCTTTTCTTTATTACGGAACGTCATCATAAGTAGCACGTTTAAATCAATGCGCAATATATATATGTAACCACACTGTTCGTACATCAGATTTCTGTTTCGTGGCAATGCTCTTAAAACGCCCTCATTACACGCTTTACAGAGTTTACCGGTTGTAATTGAAGGTAATAGAATAATTATTGCATCCATTCGCTGATCACAGCCCCCAGTTGCAAATAGATAGAGAGTGAGAGAGAGAGAGAGAGAGAAAGAGAGATACGTTATTTTCATAAGTAAAGTTGTTGTCATACAATTGTAAAGTTGTTGTCATACAATTGTAAAGTTGTTGCTTTATGTGTAAAGTTGTTGCCTTTTTGGTAAAGTTGTTGCCTTTTTGGTAAAGTTGTTGCTCCCATAGTGGGCGGGTTGTATAAAGCAACAACATTACACATTTCTTTGGTGAAGTTGTTGCCTTTGCTCATAAATATTTCATTAAGAGTTGTGAAGCTCACAATGCACATGCCGCCCCACGCCTGGACATGGACTGGAATTTGGAGATACTACCAAGACAGTATCATTCAGCCAAAAAGATAAAAAAAATAAATAAATAAATAAAAAAAAAATAAAAGAAAATGAAGATAAAAAAGACACGCGCGCGCACACACACACCAAAAAAAAAAAAAAAAAAAACACACAAACAAACAAACAAACCCTGCTAATTATTGACTACATTGTATTATGAATCAAGTAGATTGTTTGGCTTCACCTGGTATTGAGTTAAACTCACTAAAGAGGATAGATTCTATACACTATTTGGCATATAGCCAATTTTACGCAGATTCAATACCCTCAATACAAAATGTGGGTAAGTCTGGACAATATCTTGCTGTCTGACATTGGCTTTTGGTATTGTGCAGTGGGAAACAAGCAAAGCAATCAAATAGGTAAAAAAAAAAAAACAGAGTATCAGCAAAATATGAATGCAAGAAGGTGTTTTTTTTTTTCTAACGCAAAATAAATATTTACAAATAGATTTCAGCTTCAGCGTGTCAGCAAGCGGCGACGAAGGTAGATAACATGTGTAAGCTTAACACGCAATCAAAAGGAATAAGGGAAGTTAGCAGCTTTTTAGCGAGATACGAAACAGAATATATATATAGTTACATGAGATTTTCTAGATCTAGTTTGATTACAAAGAGAAAAGAAAAGAAAAGTAAATGATGATTGAATATTTGCAGAGAATATTATTCACGTTTTTCATTTTTACACGCAATTCAAGAACAAATTAGGGTAAAAATTTGACAAAAATCTGTCTACTGCCATCTGGTGGCAGAAACCGTTATTCCACCACCGCGGCCGGCCGGCCGGCAGGCGGGGCCGTCACGCCCGCCTGAATCGATGCTTCTGCTAATCCTCATCTAATTTGCATGAACTGTGCGAGCGGATCCTCCGAACGCGTATAAAAGAGGAAAGGGGGCAGCTGACCATAACATTTCTCTTTCAAAGCTGCATCGAATTCGCATCCGCCTAGTCTAGTCAACGCTCACAATGGCTCCTCCATCCGGACAAGTTGCCAAGAAGGGTTCCAAGAAAGCTGCCAAGGCTCCCCGGCCCAATGCCGACAAGAAGAGGCGTAGGAAGAGGAAGGAGAGCTACGGTATCTACATCTACAAGGTTCTGAAGCAAGTCCACCCAGATACTGGAATTTCGAGTCGCGCCATGTCCATCATGAACAGCTTCGTCAACGACATTTTCGAACGCATCGCCGCCGAAGCTGCACGTCTCGGTCAGTACAACAAGAAGTCGACCATCAGCAGCCGTGAAGTGCAGACCGCAGTGCGCCTCCTTCTCCCCGGAGAACTGGCAAAGCACGCCGTCAGCGAGGGCACTAAAGCTGTCACCAAGTACACTACATCCAAGTAGATGTCCACAGTCGTCTATATCTCAAACGGCCCTTATCAGGGCCACCACATAACCAAGAAAGAATATCCCACTGTTGTATGAAATCCTAATCATATCCTAATTATAACGAATCGAAAAGCTAGTACTTTACCCACCAGAGAAATACAAATCATCGCTTGTTTATAGTGACTTCACATTGTATGCTTATTTATATTTGCTTCTCGTGTTCACTTAATGTATTCGTTAATTAGTTTAATGACAGCACCACCTGATCGAAACATGGTAAAATTATGCAAACATATTACAGATTAATGTTTAAGACCCGCACAATATAGATTAACTTCCAATCAGCCAGCTCTTCCCTTTCGGGTTAAAGAGTGTATTAAATTACCACACCGCTTTATAGAATCGTCTTCTTAACGAGCTGTTGCTATATGAATCTATTCCAAATACCATCATGCACGTATAGTAATAATATCACTGTTACAGCAGCCTGCATACAGAAAAAAATCGTTCGGAATGATGTTTTCAGTATATTATACGCCGCAATAATCATTGAATTCGCGAGCTGGTATCTCAACGGCGCCATCTACGGGAAGGCGTGAACAGGTTGAGCGGCGTGACCAACCATAGCGGACGGGACGGGTGGGGGCCGCCGCTGCGGGGCTGGTGCGCCCAGATCGGACAAAGGAAATCACTGCTTGACCAATCACAGGCCACGGATTGGATCCGTCCCGGGTCTAGGGATCCATCGTCCGCGATATAAAATGGGAGCTGGATGCCCGGCGGTTTCATTCTCTTCCCAACTCCGCATCGAAAAAACTCCCCACTCGTTACCTGAAGAAAACATGGCTCGCACCAAGCAGACGGCTCGCAAGTCGACTGGAGGCAAGGCTCCTCGCAAGCAACTGGCTACGAAGGCTGCTCGCAAGAGTGCCCCCGCCACCGGAGGAGTGAAGAAACCTCATCGCTATAGGCCCGGCACAGTCGCACTTCGTGAGATTCGCCGCTACCAGAAGAGCACCGAACTTCTCATCCGCAAACTCCCCTTCCAGCGACTTGTTCGTGAGATTGCTCAGGATTTCAAGACCGAGCTGCGCTTCCAAAGTTCTGCTGTCATGGCCCTCCAAGAAGCGAGCGAGGCTTATCTCGTCGGTCTGTTCGAAGACACCAACCTGTGCGCCATCCACGCCAAGCGGGTTACCATCATGCCCAAGGACATTCAGCTGGCCCGTCGCATCCGGGGAGAGAGGGCGTAGAGAGAGGCCTGTCCTCCGTGGTCGCACCACACAACACAACGGCTCTTTTCAGAGCCACCACATTATCAAGAAAGAATATCATGGTTCATACAGGACAATATTCTGTTTGTTATTCTTAGTTTTAAAAAGTAGAGCCTTGGATGATGTTAGATATTTATGTATGTACTTACTTGAATCACACATAAATAGGAAATGAAGAGAAAGGAAGAAATATAGTGATAAAAAAGGAAGAAATATAATGATAAATATATAAGGTGACAATGCAAGGAGACAAAATAGATAGACAAAGGTATAAGCATAGACTAAAGACTAAATATATAAGGTGGCAATGCATACCATTAGATGAGGAGAGAATATGGAGTAAAGCATAAAAGCATAGACTAGAGTATGAAAATAAGCAAGAATTAAGTACCAAGTTAATTTCGGAAGAATTTATGAATTTATGAAATGCACAGATGATAAATCGTCAGGCGAGGCCGTTATGAGGTTAAAAAGAAGGTATTGAAATAAAAGAGGAATTTATCGACAACATAAGAACAGCACAGCCACATGTATGTAGGAAGTTTGTGTGTTTGATTGCATTAATGCTCTAGTGTTTGTGCGTTTGCTGTCTAAGATTGTTGCAGTTTTCGGCATGTTGTAATATAAAACAGCTGCCTTAGGGAAACACGTGGATAAAACAAATGGAGCAGAAAAGTAAATCAAGTAATATGAAACAGAGAACAGATGTGGAAGCACATTAGGCAGAGCGTCTGCACGACGCCATGCCCGAGATGTCCGGTGATTCCTTCGAGGTACGCAATGAGCTGATAAAACGACAGTGCGAAGGTTGCGAGTCATTAGTTTTGTTCCACTACTCTCTGACTCACTACGTATCGCATCGATTGTTATCGTGATGGCGGCTTCGGAAGCAGCAAAGAAGACGACCAAGAAGAAAGCGCCCGAGCATCCACCGACCCAGGTGATGGTCAATGCTGCTATCGGCGCACTGAAGGAGCGGAATGGATCATCGCTTCAGGCCATTAAGAAGTACATCGCAGCCAACTACAAAGTAGGCGATATGGACCGACAGACCATCTTCATCAAGCGAGCTCTGCGGAAAGGGGTTGCCAACGAGACACTGGTTCAGACGAAAGGTGTCGGGGCATCTGGCTCTTTCAAGCTGAACGTCAAGGCAGCAAAGGCAGAGGCGGCGGAGAAGGCACGAAAAGAGAAGCAGAAGGCAAAGGTCAAGGCTGACCGCGAGAAGGCAAAGGCAAAGGCAGCCGCAAAGAAAGAGAAGGCGGTCGCCAAGAAGGCCAAAGCTGCAGCAGAAAAGAAGGAGAAGAAGAAGAAGGCGACAAAGAAGAAGCCGGCGAAGAAGACAGCAACCAAGTCGGAGAAAACGAAGACGCCCAAGAAGAAGACCGCAGCAAAGAAGCCATCCAAGAAGGCAACCCCGAAGAAAGTGGCGAAGAAGACGACGACCAAATCCAAGGCGGCAAAACCAAAGAAGCCTGCTGCCAAGAAGGGTGCCAAATAAGTTTATTTGCACCTCACACCAAAAATCAAACGGCTCTTTTAAGAGCCACCACAAACCCAAGAAAGAATAATTGTTGCAGTATCAACTAGTCGAGGGAAAGATGCACTGAGAAAAGAAAGAAGAAGAAAAAAAAAAGAAGGAAATACACGAAACGGGGAAATAGAAAGGAATAGTTAAAAGAAAAAACAGAAATTATTCTATATTGGTGAATTTATGTTGAAAAGGAGAGAAATGGTAGATGAATGGAGAAGTTTTATGTGTTACTCAAGAGCAAACAATTCTGTGAGAGCTAGCGAAAATAGGCTAAACAGAATGCGAGCGGGGGGAGGGTGATGGTTTTCGTTTTACTCTGAAAAATCGTTTCAAGCTCGAAATTATGTGAGCGTGAGTGTGTGTATATATGTATATGTATATGTATATGTATATATCTACCACTCCATATCTATGTAGCTTTATGCTGTCAATATTATCATAATATGTGTATTTTATTTGTTCATTTCCTTAGGTAATGTGCGACAGAGTAATGTATGTGATGTGACACAGTGCCCGTCCGACTCGCGGTGCTGGTATGGTCAACGCAACGGACGGCCGTGAGGTGGCGCACTCGATCCAGCCGGATCTCGCGCAGGCGGATCGTGGGCTGGCCGCGGCGGACAGTAGGAGAATGGGGCGTCGCCCTCCATGTCCGCAAAGCGGTTACTTAACCCTGTTCGGTCATTGGGAGCGTCATCATTCGGCTTTTGGATCTCTCATCAGCTAAACCACAATCAACTCACGCCATCATGTCTGGACGCGGTAAAGGAGGCAAAGGACTAGGAAAGGGAGGAGCAAAGCGGCACCGCAAAGTTCTTCGAGATAACATCCAGGGCATCACCAAGCCAGCCATCCGTCGTCTGGCAAGAAGGGGCGGCGTGAAGCGAATCTCGGGCCTCATCTACGAAGAAACCCGCGGAGTCCTGAAAGTCTTCCTTGAGAACGTGATCCGCGATGCAGTGACATACTGCGAGCATGCCAAACGCAAGACGGTTACTGCCATGGACGTCGTCTACGCATTGAAGAGGCAGGGACGAACACTCTACGGATTTGGCGGCTAGAATTTAACGGCCTCCTGCACCACAAAACAACGGCTCTTTTCAGAGCCACCACATTATCAAGAAAGAATACACTTAATGAAACACATTTCTTTCCTTTTCTTTATTACGGAACGTCATCATAAGTAGCACGTTTAAATCAATGCGCAATATATATATGTAACCACACTGTTCGTACATCAGATTTCTGTTTCGTGGCAATGCTCTTAAAACGCCCTCATTACACGCTTTACAGAGTTTACCGGTTGTAATTGAAGGTAATAGAATAATTATTGCATCCATTCGCTGATCACAGCCCCCAGTTGCAAATAGATAGAGAGTGAGAGAGAGAGAGAGAGAGAAAGAGAGATACGTTATTTTCATAAGTAAAGTTGTTGTCATACAATTGTAAAGTTGTTGTCATACAATTGTAAAGTTGTTGCTTTATGTGTAAAGTTGTTGCCTTTTTGGTAAAGTTGTTGCCTTTTTGGTAAAGTTGTTGCTCCCATAGTGGGCGGGTTGTATAAAGCAACAACATTACACATTTCTTTGGTGAAGTTGTTGCCTTTGCTCATAAATATTTCATTAAGAGTTGTGAAGCTCACAATGCACATGCCGCCCCACGCCTGGACATGGACTGGAATTTGGAGATACTACCAAGACAGTATCATTCAGCCAAAAAATAAAAAAAATAAATAAATAAATAAAAAAAAAATAAAAGAAAATGAAGATAAAAAAGACACGCGCGCGCACACACACACCAAAAAAAAAAAAAAAAAAAACACACAAACAAACAAACAAACCCTGCTAATTATTGACTACATTGTATTATGAATCAAGTAGATTGTTTGGCTTCACCTGGTATTGAGTTAAACTCACTAAAGAGGATAGATTCTATACACTATTTGGCATATAGCCAATTTTACGCAGATTCAATACCCTCAATACAAAATGTGGGTAAGTCTGGACAATATCTTGCTGTCTGACATTGGCTTTTGGTATTGTGCAGTGGGAAACAAGCAAAGCAATCAAATAGGTAAAAAAAAAAAAACAGAGTATCAGCAAAATATGAATGCAAGAAGGTGTTTTTTTTTTTTCTAACGCAAAATAAATATTTACAAATAGATTTCAGCTTCAGCGTGTCAGCAAGCGGCGACGAAGGTAGATAACATGTGTAAGCTTAACACGCAATCAAAAGGAATAAGGGAAGTTAGCAGCTTTTTAGCGAGATACGAAACAGAATATATATATAGTTACATGAGATTTTCTAGATCTAGTTTGATTACAAAGAGAAAAGAAAAGAAAAGTAAATGATGATTGAATATTTGCAGAGAATATTATTCACGTTTTTCATTTTTACACGCAATTCAAGAACAAATTAGGGTAAAAATTTGACAAAAATCTGTCTACTGCCATCTGGTGGCAGAAACCGTTATTCCACCACCGCGGCCGGCCGGCCGGCAGGCGGGGCCGTCACGCCCGCCTGAATCGATGCTTCTGCTAATCCTCATCTAATTTGCATGAACTGTGCGAGCGGATCCTCCGAACGCGTATAAAAGAGGAAAGGGGGCAGCTGACCATAACATTTCTCTTTCAAAGCTGCATCGAATTCGCATCCGCCTAGTCTAGTCAACGCTCACAATGGCTCCTCCATCCGGACAAGTTGCCAAGAAGGGTTCCAAGAAAGCTGCCAAGGCTCCCCGGCCCAATGCCGACAAGAAGAGGCGTAGGAAGAGGAAGGAGAGCTACGGTATCTACATCTACAAGGTTCTGAAGCAAGTCCACCCAGATACTGGAATTTCGAGTCGCGCCATGTCCATCATGAACAGCTTCGTCAACGACATTTTCGAACGCATCGCCGCCGAAGCTGCACGTCTCGGTCAGTACAACAAGAAGTCGACCATCAGCAGCCGTGAAGTGCAGACCGCAGTGCGCCTCCTTCTCCCCGGAGAACTGGCAAAGCACGCCGTCAGCGAGGGCACTAAAGCTGTCACCAAGTACACTACATCCAAGTAGATGTCCACAGTCGTCTATATCTCAAACGGCCCTTATCAGGGCCACCACATAACCAAGAAAGAATATCCCACTGTTGTATGAAATCCTAATCATATCCTAATTATAACGAATCGAAAAGCTAGTACTTTACCCACCAGAGAAATACAAATCATCGCTTGTTTATAGTGACTTCACATTGTATGCTTATTTATATTTGCTTCTCGTGTTCACTTAATGTATTCGTTAATTAGTTTAATGACAGCACCACCTGATCGAAACATGGTAAAATTATGCAAACATATTACAGATTAATGTTTAAACCCGCACAATATAGATTAACTTCCAATCAGCCAGCTCTTCCCTTTCGGGTTAAAGAGTGTATTAAATTACCACACCGCTTTATAGAATCGTCTTCTTAACGAGCTGTTGCTATATGAATCTATTCCAAATACCATCATGCACGTATAGTAATAATATCACTGTTACAGCAGCCTGCATACAGAAAAAAATCGTTCGGAATGATGTTTTCAGTATATTATACGCCGCAATAATCATTGAATTCGCGAGCTGGTATCTCAACGGCGCCATCTACGGGAAGGCGTTCACTAACCGTGTTACTGCCTGATCGTGGTATACTGGAAGAGCGAATAGACTGCCAAGGTGTGTTGGTCATTAGCACCTTAAAATAATCCTCCGCGAACATGAAATCATCAAATATTTTGACATTTCTTTCTCAAATTGTCAAGGTTGGTGAGAGAAAATGAAAAGAAGCATTTCCTCAATCAAATAAAATAGACTTTACATGAGAGTGATACTGAAATCTACGACTTTATATGGGACTTGACGTGTAGGGCAACCTCATTACGCGTAGGAAATATGCGTATATCACACATCACTTAATGAACTATTGTCACCACAATATCTATCCATATTCATTATCTATTACGTATACATACACAGACAATACCATACTCACACGTACACACCCCACACACAAACACACACACACAGACACAATGCGGAAGTAGTTTCTACATGTACGCCAGACAATATTGACGCACGCACACACACTGCTGGCAGCAGGCTGCAACTGTACAGAAGAGCAGACTGTAACTGCACGTCCGCTAGGCCGAGGCTAGGCGCTGGGCTGCAAGATACTAGTACGTAGTACAGTGTAGTACATGGTTATACCTCGCGTTCGCCGGCGGCGGCGGCCCGGTCCGATCTTTGTACAGAGAGTGTACTACTGATATGCAGTGGGAGATATCTACTAGTACTTGGGAAGCCGAAGTGAATGTAAAGGTACGGTGGGTCTATTCGAGGAAAAAGTCAATGTATGTTGATTGTTTCTTTATAGCATAAGTTGTGGAGGATACGGGTGTTATATTAATGACTGTTACATGGGTGGTTTATATGTTTTTGTTATTGTTCTTCCACTTTTTGTTCTGTTGTTCGGAACCTTAACAGGTAACATTACGACATGTCTAGGCACATTTCCTGAAAAAGAAGATCAACGACCATGTAATCCCAGACTGACTGAAGATTAGATCATTGTAGGACCAGATCTTTGCATCAGCGGCATGATTATTTAAAATTTTGCTGCTAAGAGAATGCGCTGAACCATGTAAATTGTCTAGGTCCGTATTGACCTAGAATCCTGATCTAAAACACTAAATGACTACGGTAGGTAGCCTACATCAAGTTATACAGTAATAATAGCATGATAGGGCCTTATAGGTGAGGCCTATCGAAATCAACGTTGAACCTATCTATTAATGCTAATAGATATCAGTAAAAATAACTACAGTTACAGTCGAACATGAACCCATGTGACAAAATGTTTGATACATCACGGTACATATTGTACAAGGGGTATACTAGAAAAGTTTTAAAAGTACTCAGTACTAGGTCTCACTATAGGCCTACTAAAGTGTAAGAAAAGCAGATTCATACCGAAACGTATCTCGTTAAGTTTACTCTGAAGTTTCATAAAAAGGGACCAAAAAGGATATGAAGTAAGGATCCCTCGGACGTGTTATGTAAAACTATGAACGAAAAAGCATGCTTACAAGTTTCCCTAAAATATGTCCAAGAAAAGATGCTGAATAATTATCTTCATATAGATTTTGTTTTAACCCGCATAATTTGGACAGTGTGTAGAGGAGAAAAGTGATGTCTTCAAGGTAAGACAGAATTAAGAAATTTGAGCCAGTCTAACCAAAAAAGTTACATATTTTGGTCCAGTACAGAGGGTCTTGTTACTGTAAATATGAATTCTGGCGGGTTTCTGAGCTGGGCTTTCACAAATGTAATTTCTGAAATGTTCTTTTTTTTTACGTCTCAAATTTTTATCTCGGAGCTAGAGCGACGCGGAATATGGCGTCAAGACATCAAAGCACATTATTGTACATACTTGTAGGCCTATTAAATGGCAAATGCTTTAAAATCCAAACATGTGACTCCATGGATTAATACGGGGGGGGGGGGGGCAGACATGAAGTTCAAGTAGTAGAGCACATGAGTGAAATTTTGAGGAAAGTCTGACAATCGATGCCAAAGTTAAAGTTTTGGTGTTGGAACCGCTGGATGAGGAGACTATACGTATGTCTGGAATGCATTATTATTGAAAACAAAGGGAATTAAAAAAAAAAATGTTTTCTAGCATAATGAAAGAGCATTTGACTAACCGCTTTCAGAAAGCAAGGGGGATAATTGCTATCCATAAAATATGTCAGTATCAAGTGGATGGAATGGAATGTAATTGTCATAAAAAAATGATTTTTTTTTTGTGTGTGTATGTGGAATTTCCTTTGTATTGTTGTCCACACATGCGTCGTAATATTTAGTAGTCTCCCCATCCAGCCTTTCCAACACGAAAACTTAAAAAATTCATAACTTTTGCTTCGATAGCCCAAATTTCCTCAAACGTTCACGGATGTGTTCGTTGCTGCTTTCACTCAATCCAATTTTTCTTTGGGTTTCGGCAGGACTCCACACTAACTTTTGTTTTTGGTGGCCCAAAGGCAAACATCCGACTTTTTTGGTGGCCCGATCAGGCCACCAAATTCTTAATTTCTGAAATTTTGGTGGCCCGACGTGCGTTTTTGGTGGCCCCGGGCCACCGTTAGTGTCGAGCCCTGGTTTAAGTTTCCTTTAACAAGTCTTTCCAGAAGAATACACAAAGTCACATAAACTACTCACTAAATTACGTGTTTTACAGCTGTACATTCCATTTACCGTGCATTTCTCTTTCTCTCTCACTCTCTCTCTTAAAGGCATACAGTCGTCGCAGGCGATTCGCAGCTCAGTAGAAAAGCACGACAAGCTGCTTCCCCCGTTATAGTACCCCCGTATGTACCGAATGCCGAACACGACGCTACGCAGCGCACCAGCGAAAAACCAGTGGGGCACGAGAGCCGTGCGAGCCGTCCACTGTAATTTCAATATGGACGCCCGAATACCTACCGAATGGGGCCGAATGGGTGCACGCACAAAACCGCACAACCAGCCATGCGCATGAAAATCTCTCCTACCGGTCGCGGCGACACAACAGTATTAGTGTGGTGTACGTACGTACGTATCTGGCTCCAGTCTCTGTTTATTTGCACTATGGTGCCAATTTCAGCAATCTAAGCAATAGTATTTTAAAATGTCTGAAAATATTATATAACAATATTTTAAATTATTCATATATTATTTTGTTTAATATTTGGTATTTATGAATATGCTTTGATGAAGAAATGTTAAAACTCTAAGCTTCATGTATAGCAAGTTGCAATGCATATGGCCATATGGCAGGTTGTTTTGATCTCATCGTGCAATATAGTCTGCTGCGTCAGCTGTGTTATACGTACAGTACGTTGGGCCGGATCGTAACATAACAAAGTTGATATAAAGTCGTCGGTACCGGTATGTTAATATCAATAATGTGTGTGGTATGCGTGTACTGTTTACAATAAAAAAGTGCTGTACTGTTTCGGCTTAGCCTTGGCTTTGGTTTAGTAATGAAACCTCAAAATGGAGATCAAACAGCCGTCCAACTCGAGGAAACGTATCTACTTGTGTGACGCTATCGACGAGTGGAGAACTCAGAGAGACGTGTTCTTAGCATGCTTAGGACAAGTACAAAGAGACCAGTGGCAGAGGGGGAAGCTTCAGCGTCAGCGTGCAGATGAAAAATTTGCTTTTCACTTGCTGGAGTTGCACGAACAGTTTTGCAGGAATTTAGAATGTGCAAATTCGTGTTATGCATGCACGGTGGAATTGTAATGCCACGGCTTACGCCAATCAAGCAACCCCAGCTGGCCAAGTCAACAACTTCAAGGAATCCAGATCCAGATGATGTGTAAGTAACGTTAGAAGTCTATTAGACCTACATGAATCAATGATTGAAGTGGAATGACTTTTTCTAATCTATCAGTAACTTTAGGGCCTTTGGCTTTGCGTTTGATCGACAAGTAGGCCTATTTTTCTATGTATAATTCCGCGAAAAACTTCTCTAAGTTCTCATATGTCAAATTATGATAACGCCGTAATCGAAATGACATTTGCTGGGTCAGTTTATCGCTTCTTAAAAACTGACCCAGCAGTAAGTAGCAAATGTCATTAGTCCCATTAAATGAGTAGTGTTTCATATCAATCATATTATGCAAATTCCCCAAGAATATGATTTAGGATTTGCAAATAGATTTTAAATAATTTAATAGATCTATCGCAAGCTCCATCATACATGTAGTCTAACCCAATAGATCTGGTAAAACTCTAACGTTAAACAGGGGAACTTAGGTTAGATGATAGATCTAACAATAGATTCTAGTTTAGGCCCTACTTTGACTTGAAGTTAAGTTGGCTGGTGCCTGGCGGCCTGCTGTGCGGCCGTACACACCGTGTACGTACGTACAATTGGTATTTTAAGTCGAACGTACACTGTCAGTG
This sequence comes from Diadema setosum, assembly GCA_033980235.1. Lineage (NCBI taxonomy): Eukaryota > Metazoa > Echinodermata > Echinoidea > Diadematoida > Diadematidae > Diadema > Diadema setosum. Next base: position 10,566,401 of record CM067065.1, on the reverse strand, counting down.
TACGTAAAGCAATGTAAAGCACACGTCATAGCCATACATGTACTGTACTACATTGTAGTAATTTGCCAAAAGTACAAGCTACGCTCATGTAGCATAGGTAGAAACCAATCGTAACACAATAGCTCGTCTTTGTGCGTGAACCAAATATGATTATTATTGGTTAAGCTTAAAGTTTACACCCACACGGGAAAATCTCGAATTTCGGGCTTGGGCCTATCGATATTCGGAATATCAGAGAATTTAGAGATATATTTATTTTTGTATTCATGTAGGTACAACTGTACATTCCATTTGGGGGGTTTAGCATGAGGTTTTGTTAATCAGAGTAAGACAGTCAAAACTGGTTGAATTGCTTGAGTGAGCGTGAGTCTCACGCTCAATGTGTGCGAGTTGATTAGATATAGATTTTAGACATATTTACTGACGATGATGAAACGGTATGTCGGTTGGTGCACGGCCCCCTTCTACCATGGCCACAGGTACACTGTGCAGTGCAACTGTGGCCGTTGGCCCTGCACGGGCACAGTCGCTTCCCCGTCCTGAATTTACACACGCCAGAGCAAGTACATGATACAGGGTCTCCGACCCAATCGTCCGCGTTCAGAATAGACAACTCGGCGTTAATATCCGCTACCCATGACGATGTGTCATCGTCCATGATGGCCACCCTATCTATAATGTGGTCTGCACTCACTAGTCTGATCTGATCTGACGATTAATAGATTACAGTATAGTTGACGAGTGACGACGATCGACGATGCGATGAACAGAAGGCGTAGTCGTACGAAGTATAGGCAGCTAGCTAGCTCATGCGAACATCACACAGTACATACAGTATACCATACATTCAATTCACATTACACAAAACGTACTGTCCCGCGCTCAGATCAATCAAGCGAGCAATCGAGATACTATAGCGCGATACATTGCTTTAGGGATGTCTTGCGCACGCACACAATTTCGCTTCGTAGCAACTTCGGAAGCGAGTTTACGTGCTGCCGCCCGCGGCTGAAATATGTCCATGTATCCTCGCGACTGGGTGTCTTTAATTCAAAACGTGTTAATTAAATTCAGAAATCCAACCAAATATTCATTCTTTAAAGGGATGGTTAGTTTTGGTGGAGATGAAGATTGGGCTTTTAAATTTTTGCGAGATATACGTAACTGTCCAAGACACCCATGAAATAACTCAGAGCATATACTATTCTAAGAGGAGTACAAAGGTCATCTGATAAAAATCGGTTTGGGAATGGCTGGAGACATCAAAAAAACAAAGTAGGACAAAGCAATCGCAACAAAAGGTGGGTCACACCTTTTATCAAAATAACTGTGTTTTGGATATTTCAGCCATTTCGAAACCAATTTCATTCTAATAAACGTTCTATTTTTCTTGGAATTACATGCTCTTTCACATTTCAGAAGTGGATTCTTATCATCTCACGAACTGTAGTCTGGGAAGACACGCCCACACAGCGGGCGCTCATATGCATTTGATTCGCGCCCTTATCTTTGCGCGCACTGGCCAGTATAAACACGAAGATGTTTGCACATTTCCTTTATCCCACTAAAATTGAGGTACTGTTATGGGACATAAAATCATATTGCTTTTAACGCTTTTATATTATTAAGCGTCAAAGCATCAAAAGTGGATTTAGCACCTTTTAGCAGAAAGGAATTATTCATACACTGTCATATGGTTAGTTCTTAGTTCTTTATTTCAGAAGATATAGGGTCATGTGTGCCCTTCCCTCTTTTCGAGGAAATATAGGGTGAGGGTGAGGGTTTTTTTTTTTTGTTTTTTGTTTTTTGTTTTTGGGTCAGGCGATGTCAGTAAAGAAGTGTGATCCAAAAATATAATGACGTGTTTTTTGTTGTTGATTTTTTTTTGCTTGTTAGTCGATTAACCCCGAAAGTGGCACCAGAAAATGTGACAAGGAAAATGTCCCCACCCCGCATCATAATAAAGGAATCGAAGTCCTTGTTCCCTTAAAGTCGGCCCCTCACTTTGACAAACTTGTATAGCGCCGTCCCTGAGAACATTCGTTCGTCCTTTCAACAAGTCTGTATATCAGTTTAATTGCTTCTTTATCTTTACAGTATTTCGAAAGCCCGATTCATCGTTTCATACCGCATGGAAAACACAAATAAACTGTATGCCCTGAACCAGTTCTGCCGGTGGGATACCAATGACAGTGGGGAAATATCAAACACATGGAATGTATGTCTGAACTGCGCATGTCTTGGCAAACATTGGCCAAACAGTGGAGGAGGCGACTAGAGATTAAGACAGAGCGAGCCGGAGACTGCTTACTCTGGACCGGGGCTCGGGCCGACCGGAGCCGGGCAAGCGACGGCACCCTCTTCTACGGCTTCATGAAGATCAAACTTCCGCGAGGAAGATCCATCAAAATTCGCGTCCACCGCCTGTCCTTCTTTGTCCACAACTTCGGCAACTTCGACCCGTTTGATGACTCGTCCATTTCCCATCTATGCCACCGCAGTCTCTGCATTCGGCAGGTGCATTTGTCACGAGAACCCCAGCTGGTTAACAACCAGAGAAAAAACTGCAAAGAGCAACGCGTTTGCCATGGGCATTCACCTTATCCATCGTGCATAATTCACTAAACTAATGTGTAGAAAGTAAAACATCAATTACCCATATTTTATGAGTTCTATGTATTTCCTACAAACGAATTTACAAATGGACGAAATTTCATCGAATACATACATGAAAAAAAAAAAAAAAACACGACTGAATGTTAACTCCCCACCCCCACAAAGAATAGCGATTGGTCATTATTTTTTGACATCCTTCTCAAACAAAAGATGATATTATGTTGCATCTCTTTATAAGCCGCTTGTATGCATCAGAAACTTCTTTGTGTTTTGACAATAAATTAAAGGGATACATTCGAAGGAAAGTTTTGTATGGTTGCCACATCCTTGTGCGTTTAACGGTCATACGTGTACACAGACAGATACGCACAAAGGCACACACACTTACACAGGGAAGAATAAGATATACAGATGAAAAGCGAAAATACGAGAGAGAAATAAAAATGACCAACTTGACGATCATATAAGTCATGATTTTGTACCTCTCAGCAATTGTTTAATTTTGATTATGATTCTTCCTATGTTTTAGGAGCCATCAATATGAAGACGTTAAGAAGCTATTACCTTTAACGTCAACAGAATGATTAAAATAATCCGTTGAATAAAAACACGATCAACAGAGAATCGTTTAAAGGGATCGTATATATAGTTTTGGTTGTGTCCTAACAGCAGATTTCTGACATTTTTTTTTTTGGTGAGATAATGAGAAACATCTTAGGAAATACAAGTATGAAAATAATTCCAAGAGGAATTCAACATTTATTTGATGAAAATTGGTTATGAAATGTTTGAGATATCCAAACCACAGCGGTCCTAATAAAAGGTGGGCCTACCTTTCATTATCGCTTTGTTTTACATCGTTTCGGATATCTCAGCATTCCAGAACCGATTTTCATCAAATAAACTTTGCATTCCTCTTAGAATGGTATATGCTCTCTACTATTTCATAAGTGATTTCTTGGTATCTCGCAAAAAATTAAAAGCTCAAACCTCATCTCCACCAATAATATGCCATCCCTTTGACAAAACACAATCGACAGAGAATATCATGGCCTGTATCGTATAAAGGGTATTTCTTTTTTTGAAATATTCTTGTTGTTGTTGCTACCTTTGCATCTACTGTTCTACAGCAAATTGTCTGAATAAATGCAACTAATGCCTAAAAGGGTGTGTACAGTTCTGGTCGAGGTGAGGATTTTTTGCGAGATATTCAGAAACCACTCTATGAGATGTCAAAGAGCATGCAGTTCTAAGAGGTATCAAAAGTTTATTCGATGAAAATCGGTTTTGAAATGGCTGAGATATCCAAAAACAAGGTGAAACAAAGAGATCCTAATGAACTTGTCGCATGTCGCCTTTTATTATTAGCACTTTTTTTTTGGATATGTCAGCCATTTAAAAACAATTTTCATCAAATAAACGTTGAATCCTTCTTAAAATTACATGCTCTTTCATATTTCATAAGAGGCTTTTCATTATGTCACTTAGGAATGTTCAAAACATGAATCCCCACATCAACCAGTACTCTATAGTCCCTTTAATATGAATCGCTGAATTCTTGCATTTTCTCTTTTTGTTTGTTACACGTACCTTTTGCAAAACAACCCCAAACTAAAACATAATATGTATTTATATATATGCACTAAGAAAGATCGATCGATTTGAGTGCAGGGATACTCTACGGAGTCTGTTACGAACTTTCACGCTGAGGGAAGAATTGCTTTTGCTTACAAAAATAATATGGCATTTAATTTAATCACTGACATTTTCGCACTCGACTTATTTGACATGGCAAAGTGCACTTAGATATTATAGAGCTTTTTATGCCATGCAGTTAATGACTAAATGTATGTATTCCATGTACTTCCCCTATCTACTGCACCGATCTTTATTAATGAATATACAAGGATATCGCATAGGCAATTCGCTTTGAGGCCAATCGCCGCCATCTTTCCATGCGCATTGCCCATATAAATGCCGCAGTTCACGCCATCACGTCATATTTATAGAGTGTGTCTGGTAATGCTGCGGCTTCACTTGTTTGTACAACGCGAATGGGCCAATGAGATGTAAAGAAAGTTCCTATAAAGATCATTAAATACACAGTGCACATACAGCCTCTACATAGGCTTCTTCAGGATTTGTAAGATGATCTTAGGTCAGTCACTTAAAGGGTCATTCCAGACATTATGTGCAATTTCATACCCAGTACATGTAGTACATTAATCGATTGTGCCAGGTACAGATTTGTGGAATTTCATGTGGTCCTTGATTATGTAAATAAAGCAGTACTCTGCTGAAAAAAAGAAAACCCCCAAGACATATAACACTGAACGAGGATGACGTTTGATGAAGCTAACACAATCTAGTAGTGTATTTAGTGTACATGTTGTTCCATTACAATATCGCTTTCTAAATCTTAACAGTTCACCTGTGCTAAACTTATGAATGCTTCCTTCTTTTGTTCTGCTTCCTTGAGTACTAGAGTACCCAATTATGCATTCTTATTTGAAGAGCTTATCCTACGCTCGTTCACTGTAATTTGTCTTGAATTTTGAAAACGTTCTTACTCTCATCCCGATCACTATGAATCATATAACTCTGTATGATATGCTGTTTAATAAATTCAAAGCTGTTCAGAGTCTAAAACCCCTCTGGAGGTGTCCTTTAAAAGCAACGGAACTTTCCGTAGACCAGTAAGTTTCTGCCGTCGCAGGCGATTAGCTTTCCGGACGTTGTAACGATGACGCCCGAACGCGACACGTGACCAGGCCATAGTTTCTTAGCCAGCTGTGCAGAGAGCGAAAACGACAGAATGTTGCTTAATTTCTCTATATTTTCGCCTAGCGGCCGAATCACGTACAGTTCCCGCTCTGCGTCGTAACTCGAGACGTAGAGGGCACTCGTCAGGGGATCGATAGCTACATTTCGGATCGTTTCTTCGTGAGCGATCTCCCTCTGAGCGCCGTTGCTGTTGATCACCAGTAAGTTGTTATCAATTGGTACACATTGGGCGATAGTATCGCCAGATGGAAGAACGCCTCGAATCTTGACATTGTCTTTACAAGTTATCGTTTTCACAACCCTGCTATCGGCAGGATCGATGATGTGAATGTTGCTCTGCCCTCTCTCGGCAGCTACTATCGATCCGTCGTGACTCATAGCTTCGACCCTTGTTCTCGAGTCAGTATCTGGTGTATTCTTCGGTATGCTCAAGTCCTTTATGAGTTTCCAAGAATGCCTGTCATATAGGCTAATGCAGGCTTCCAAGTTCAAGCTGTCGGCACATTCCTCTCCATATTTGCTGCACATGATCGTCTGTTCGTCCAACTGCGCGCACGAGACGACGAACTCGTCTTTCCCGCTCTCCATTGCTTTCTCTATTCTGCCGCTGTCAAGGTTTGCCACGAACACGGAGTGCGTCTTACCGAGGATGCGATCGGAGAGAACCACTTCTTCATCATGAAGGGAAACTTGAGGTCCTTCGGAATCGGTAAAGTCTTCAGCAATTCCCATCCATTTTCAGGGAACTCGAGTCTGCTGCTGAGGATGTCTTTCGAGCCACGCTTGACAAGTTCGATCCTTTGAGCAGACCGACTGAGACCCATTGCCTCAATTGCTGCACCTTCATCCATTAGGACTCCCCGTAAAGATGCGATCAGCTCTTTACCGAAAATCAAGCACGCCCTGTCGTCGAGCAAAGTGTCCTCACTTTCAGCCAGTGCGTCATCTAATCGTTTCGTAGACCACTTTACCACACCCCTGTATTTTTCTATCTCTTCGTCATACTGATGTTGTATGTCATCTAACAATTGCAGCAAGTCGCAAGATTTCATGGTGACCCGATTTTGCCGCTCTAAAATTCCCTGCCGACACTCCTGCAATAGCTTCTCTCGTTCGTCATCTAACATCCTGATTTTCTCGTCAATCTCGAGATTTATACGCGCCTCTGCAGCGGCCCCCCTCTCTTCCTCTCTCTGCAGGGAGGCATTTGTCATGCGATTCACTTTATCCCGTAAGGTCTGAAGGTGCTCCTCGGTCACGTGGTCTGCTCGCTCAATCTCCTCTGCGCGATCTTTCCATACCGCTAGTCTGTCCGACGCTTGAGCGGAAAGGATATTTATAAGTTCCCGCCGTTTCGCGATGACGTCACAGACGTCTGTCCGTTTGCAAGAGCTACAGTATAGGGAAAGACAAGATGGACACAGCCCCCTGTCATGTAAGTCACAGTAGTAAATAATGACTGACGAGTGTACCTCACAGAATATACAAGGCGCCCTCTGTGGCCTGGTGAAGTCACGCGAATCGTCAGCTCCACGATTAGCTGCGGCCTTTTCTTCTACTTGGAATGCACCTGCCATGGCTTCTAGTCATCTACCTAGCAGTGAAGTTAGAAAAACAACGACAACCGACTAATTATGATAAAATAAGTGAAGTGAACATAATGATCTCTGTTTCTTGTATCCGTCACCCATTATTATATTCATTCCTGCCAACTGTTCATTTATCCATTTGATTTGTATGTGTGTATGTGTGAAAATCCATCACTTTATTTAAACCTATTGTTGCACGAGGATAATATGGACAGCCTTGGTCGTCATTTTTGAGAGTACTATACATGTTTTAACCCCCATGCTAATATTGCGCAACTATAAATTTTCAGATTATTAATGCAAACACTGCGCATTGTATGTTTTGCAAAACTTATCAATAATGCTAGTATATCCACAAGTGTTAGTGGGCAGGTTTCGACACTACCCCTTTTTTCCACTGACAGACTCTTGCACCTTTTCCACCGGTACACAAAAATCTTTGAAATCAGGTTTTTGGTGGCCCGAAAAAAATTAAAGTAATGTCCGAAAAATTAATGTTATGGTCCGAAATAACAGAAAAAAAAATCAATTAGAATTCTAGTTGCCCGACCGGACAACCAAATGATAATAAATTCAACTTTAAGCTGCCCCGGGCCATAGGGCTATCGCAGAAGCCGAGCCTGCACTGGATGAAAGCAAGTCATTTGGGTATGAATGAACATTTAGACAAAGAAAACAAATATCATAATGTCAAATGTATACACAAACAACTGAAACAAACGAAGAAAAAAATAACATCAACAAAGAAAGATTTTACATGAAAAAAAAATAGAGATCTATCCATAATATTACTACTATGTATTCGATTTGAAAAAAAAATGTCATTTGATGCTGAAAAACAAATGACTCTTTTGATGATTCAAATGTCTCTGTAACGAGTGCAGTATCATTTCCCATTTTGATGACCTTTCTCTACAAAAAATGTAAAAAATATAATTCATCTGCTTTTCCACTCAAACTCTTCAAATGCAACCGTAATTGTATCAATTTTACGTTGTCTTTTTTTTTTTTTCGTAAATCTCAGTTTGATAATGGGATCGAGTTGGCCACAAATTTCAAGAAGAGACCAAATAAATCAAATTTATTCATTTTTGATAAAAATGACATAAGTAAAGTATAAAAACTGAAACGTGAAGCTCCTAAATGAACATTGAATATAGGAGGAGACAAGATATCTTGTTAAAGGTGAGAAAACGAATTTGGCTGAAACTCGCATTTTAGATATTAGTCTGGCTTCCAGACCCTCTGCTCGTACTATTTTGCTATACAGGATGTTTACTCCCTCAACGTTGACAACTGGAATAGGTTTAGGTGGATTTGTTGTGCAGATGCCAGATGGATGGTTCTAAAATGGTGCTTATCCTATATAGTAGTAGTAATAATAGTAATAATAATAATAATAATAATAATAATGATAATAATAATAATAATAATAATGATAATAATAATAACAATAATAATAATAATAATAATAATAATAATAATAATAATAATGATAAGGGTTTATTTACCCAGGGTAGCCTCTTCAGTGTTGCCACTGCTCTACCAGAGGGCCCTGCCATTATCAATACCCTAGCGTTGCCAGGTACCCATTTATACACCTGGGTCGAGAGGAACGTGGTGGTTAAAACATACGTAAGCACATGGGAGGGATATTCGAACTCGGGTCCTCCGATCGGGAGTCGGGAGGCTTACCCACTATGCCGCAGCGCCCCCACAATTAACGCCCCCCATCTTCTGTCGGACTTGAAAAAAAAAAAGTTTAAAGTCAGCTCAATCCCTGTCCTCACTTACGGCGGTCATCGAGAAATCGAGAAATATCCTCCGGACAAATATCCCTGGATAAAAAAAGTAGTACCCCCTGGGCAACTACCCCTACCCTCGGGATAGCTACCCCCCCCCCCCCCCAGAAACTATCATAGCACAACTATCCCCCTGACTACTATCAGGACACTTACATGTGCATAATCATATACGTACATGTACTAGTAGTTGAAGGCGTCGGTGCAATAAAACTCAAACCCACACTTTTGTCAAAATTGAGTTACATGCATTTTCATAATCCTTAGCCTTCACTCTAACCTCCATGAAAATATCATATTTGAATTCAACCTATAAGATGGTAAAAAATGCATGCATTCATGTTTTATTAATGTACAATGTATGGACTTTCCAAACATTCAACAGCGATTATCTCAAATTGACTATTTGTATGGGTTAGCACTATATTGCACCGACCCCTTAAGTTGTCTGGTGGTATTGTTGTCCAGTGTAAGTAAAATGTCCGGGGGATATTTTTCCGGATACTGATTAATCAATTTGTAAGAACACTGTATCGACCAGAACCAGTGAAACCTGTCCTTACCTCTTTACGTTACTCTGCTTCGGACACGTGCACGCAGACCAATGCACCGGGAGGGTTCCGCGGGGAGGATCTGGAGAGGGCCAAGGAACGAAACTGCCTCACTCTTGGTTTTTGACACGTCACATTATTTTGTGCTAGACGCGCCTGTAAACTCAGAACGCAGAACGGGACAGAATGGAAGCAGCCTCTGCTTGTTCTCACGGCGGATTTGAAGATTATCTAAAAGGGCGTTCCTAGCTATACGATGTCCACTCGTCTCACAAGCTTTCAAGTTCACGAAATGCGCGAGAGTATTAGTACTATGAAAGGGATGGGTGAATTGTATAGTCGACAGGCGTGTGTTATGTGTAGCCACAATGTAAATAATTGTGCAATAAGGGCGCATTCCGTGAAACTCAGTTTGGCAAACATTTACAGAACCGCTAAATCAGTGCGAACTTCTAACCTAGCTGTCGAGGACAAAGTTTACTTGCAGTGAGAGAAATAAAAGTAACAAGTGTGTGTGTGCGGGGGGGGGGGGGGGGGACAGCAAAATAAATGGTGGCGGCCGGTATGAGGTATCGTCATTGCCAAAATCACCTTCATACAATGACGTCATAGAAGGGGAATCCCCGAGGTGAATTTCTGATTAGCTCACTCCCACGCCCATCAGCTGTACATTGTATGTCTATACTTATACGTGCAAAAAATTACGCGTACATTGTGTATGTGCGTTATGGGTTGTGCGAGTCTTGAGTGTGCACATGATTGTGTGAATGAGTTTACAGAATGAAAGAGTTCAATGCACAGAACATTTCATGAAAAACTAGATATATCGCTACGGCGACTGATATGCCTCCGCCATAATGCATGGTTCTCCTAATAGGTCTATAGCACAATGTCTTGACAATGTGTGATGACAGTTCACACAATTGGCAAAATATTAAAATGACAGGTTTGCCACAAATGTGCTGAATGTTCACTTTCCTAGAACTAGGTTCAATTGGATGAATGATTGGGGAACTGATGATTTTTACTTGACTTTTGACCCTTTTATAAGTTTATGCATTGAGTAATTTCCAAGGTATTGAGAAAAAGTATAATTTCAGTATCAAATGGGAAAATAGCATTATCTAAACCTGGCCTTTGACCTAAAGGCTTTGACCTCACAGTTCCAATGAGAATCACTGTTAGGTTGAACATGCATAAATATGTGAGTTTCATGATGATACCTTGAGTTACTTTTGAGATATGGAGGAAAAAGTGCAATTCAACACTTTCACTTGACCTTTGACCTTTTGACCTTTGACCTTTTGGCAAGAAACTTCCCACAGAATATATATCGGGTAATACATGCATACATCAAGTTAAAAAAAAAAAAACACCTTCAGGCATTGCATAAATATAAGGAAAGAAGTGATATTTTGAGGAGTTGACCTTGACGTTTGACCCCTGACCTTTGAACCATGACCCCAACTTCCCTAGATAATCACTGCCTATTGGAACAAGCATATATACTAAGTTCAATGAAGATACCTTGAACCATTTGCGAGATATGGAGAAAAACATGAAATCTCTTTTTTTTTTCAAAAAATATCCTGTGACCTTTGACCTTTGACCCTGTGACCCTAAAATCCACACAAAGTATCATCCCCCAAGGATATACCCTCATACCAAGTTTGATGTAAAACCACCACACGGTTCTTGAGATATCGACAAAAACAAAACGTGACGGACGGACGTACGGACGGACGGACGGACGGACGGACGGACGGACGACCCGAAAACATAATGCCTCCGGCCACTTCGTTGCGGAGGCATAAAAAATGGCCATGATGGGAGAAGCAGAAGAGAAAGAGAGCTATAAAGGAAAATTAATCACGAATCATCTGCAGTTTGATGTCACTGTGAAGACTGACTACATGTATTGTGCGCAAATTCAGTAGTCCTCTATGCAAGAAGACACTCAAGCGCCCTCTTTCGGACACTGGTGCTTAAACCGTGCAACGACAGCGTACTGCTGTGCGATGAATTGTCACTTAGGAAGAACGATATAAAGAAAAAATTCAACAGAATTCCTGTGACTTCCATACGGACCTATGTAAATGGTAATACTGGTTCTCCCTTCAGATTTCATCAAATTTGCATTCGATTTAACGATGCGATCATTTTAGTTTGAGTGAATTTGAATGATAATTGACGTCAACATTCAAAAAGCAAATTAGCCTATTTAATTCAATTTGATTTCATCAGCATTCTATTTCATTATATCTTACGTGAATGTGAATAAAAGAGCGCGTTCAAATTAAACTAATTGTACGCGAAACGCATTAAAATTCGCATTTGCACCGCCTTGACGAATGTAAAGAAATAAAAATTCAGGGAAAGGCAAGCATAATGCATCATGCCATTCCGCGCAGTGTTTTTCGTTACTGCTTATGATTTTTTTTTTTTTGTAGCTGTTTGTTTGTAGTAGTTTATTTGTTTAACAAATGGTGTAAGCTTTATGTACTTTGGAATGAGATCTTTGACTTAAAGGACAAGTTCACCTTCATAGACATGTGGGTTGATTGAATGCAGCAGTATTAGTAGAACACATCATTGAGAGTTTGAGGAAAATCGGACAATCCGTTCAAAAGCTATGAATTTTTGAAGTTTCTGCTCACTCAAGGCTGGATGAGAAGACTACTATAGCTTGTGATGTCACACGAGTACAACGATATAAAGAAGGAATAAAGAAAATTCAACATATTTTCTCTTTTCTCGCATAACAAAAGAACACTTGACTTCTCTCTTTCAGAAGGCAGGGGGCAGTGTGGGGGGAACAGGTAATATTACCCTTAACATATTACGTCAGTAACAAGTCGAAGAAATTTGCACTTTATTCAAAAAGTAAAGTTTTGTGAAATCCTCTTTTTATTTTCTTATATCGTTGTACGCATAATGATTACCATACACTGTAGTAGTCTTCTCATCCAGCAGTGACTACGCAGATACTTTAAAAATTCATAACTTTTGAACGGATTGTCCGATTTTCCCCAAACTTTCACTGATGTGTTCTACTAATATTGTTGCATTCACTCAATCCACATGAAGGTGAACATGTCCTTTAAAGCCTACTGAAATGTTACAATCCTCCGACAAATCGTCATCCCGATCGAAGCAACGACTTCCATACGCGCATGTATGCATGCACGACTTTGGCGGCTGCTCGAGGGTCAAATTACGTTAAATATTTTTGAATATGGACAGAACAGTAGGAGCTGAAGCATTGATTTTGAAAACCAGCAAGATCATTACAAACTGTCGATATACTCCTGGAAAAAAAGGCTACGGTGGGTCGAGCAACGTATTATGTAAATTTCATGCGAGGAAAATCGGCAAAGGGGAGGGTACAAAAGGTAAACATGGATCTGGACGTGTAAACAAGTTGAGCGAGATGGTCGTTTTCTAAGTGTTTTACATCCATATTGTTGACAACGAAAAAGGGGAAACTGGTGAAAAGATGAAATGAATCAAATCATGAAATGGGAATTCGACGTGCATGGATAAATGCGGTATGAATCATAGTATTATTCAAAACAGAACTTTTTTTTTATATATTGATTGAATTTGAATGTTTAAAGTTCGAGATTGTGTGCCTATAAATGAAACTGAAATGGGTTACTTGGGACAAAATTATTGCACGTCTGTCCAGCTGGCGCAACATTGAGTGCCAACTTTGCGTCGTTAAATTGAATGAATCTCTCTCTAAAACTGAATGCAATAGAATCTAGAACCTCGCACTTCCATTGATGTGTTCTCTCGTGTTGCCTCTGCAATACGGCTGCACTCAATCGACATTAGGGTTTCACTCTCCCTTAAAGGGACTGTACAGTACTGGTTGAGGTGAAGATTCATGTATGTAACATTTTTAGGTGAAATAATGACAAACCTCTTATGAAATATGAAAGAGCATGTAATTTCAAGAAGGATTCAACGTTTATTTGATGAAAATTAGCCTTGAAATGGCCGAGATATTAAAAAAAAAAAAACACGATCCTAATAAAAATGACAGTCCACGTCTTTCATTAGGGTCTCTTTGTTTTTCCTTTTTTTTTTCATATCTCGGTCATTTCAAACCCGATTTTCATCAAATAAACGTTTGCTCTTTAACATTTCATAGAGTGGTTTGTAAATACATGTATCTCGCAAGACGTTACAAGCTTAATCCTCACCTCAACCAATAATGTACAGTTCCTTTAACATGCCTTTTCTGGGGAAAGGGGGGGGGGGGTAATGACTGAGTACAGCAGGCGGCCGTTATAAACAGGTGGCCGCTATGCAATGTTTGACTGTACATGCATCTCCCTCAATTCCAAACAGTGAATGCAACACACAGCTACACTATATCAGATAATGGACGAAGCAGGCTACATATTTTCCAAAAGGCTCATTTTATTGAAAAAATAAAAGAAAACATACAAAATACAAACCATCTGGTGTGAGAAATTGAAAAACGACTGGTAAACCATTGCAAAGATGCAATACATTTACAATCCCACACAATCATAAGTAAATAAGTACATGTATAACCTCATGCATACATGTATAAGGAAATCAGATACATGTACTAAACAAACCCTCCTATAGCAAGGTGAATTTGCAGATAATTCCTAATTCTTCATATTTCTTTGTTTAGTACCCTGATATAGTAAGAAACCTAATACAGTATACAAGTGTGCTAGTACAGTGTACCCAGGTAAATGTTACGGGTTTTACGTCATCATCATAAAGAGTTTCCCCTGTTCACAACAGTGAACCCTGTAGATGGCACCATTAAACTCTATCACTGGTAGGTACAATACAATGTATATTAACTAAGTAACCCTCTCCCCGCAATCATTTTAGAATACCATTGGGGTAGTATGAAAACAAGTTCCATGTCACATTACATAACTCTGTATATAATAATAATAAAAAAAAACCACACACACACACACAAACAGTACAGTGCACTCCCTTTATAACGGACACGGTTATAACAAAATTCCGGTTACAACGAAGTAAAAATTCAGTCCTCAACATCATCATCGCTATGTTCTTTTATTGTTTATTTGTTTCGTTTGTAACGAAATTTCGATATAACGAAAGAAAACTGCTGGTCCCCGAGGACTTCGTTATAACGGGAGTTCACTGTATTGGCGTTTGTAAACATAACAACAATGGCAACAAGCACAACCAGACTTCCCAACCTTTCTGAATGATAAATAGCGATGATTTTGCTCAAAATAAGAAAACAAAAATAGGAAAGAAAGAGCAGTTTCCACCGGAGTGTATAGTAAAATCATCAAGAAAGATACGGAACTCCTATTGAAACAAGAGTTGGGAATGGTCAAAATTCAGATTCTTTCCTCCAAAGTACAGAATGGTTCGAAGGTCTGCACAACAGACCTTTCGCAATAATTTTGCTGCCCTATATAAAGGAAAAATTTCTTTAAAGATGCATAGTCCCGGTAGTGTAGGTGGCGCTGTTGATGATACTGCCGATCACCGTTAGCATTGGTACGAAGATTACCGAAGTTGAGCTGTAATCAAGAGTAAAGTGTGAAGGTGTTGCTAAGTCAAATGTGTCAAAAAAAAAGTCAAAAAAAGCGGGTGGTCAAATGTTCCCGTTTCAATATTATCAGCATTTTTTTTTTCCAGGCATTTTCATGGCGCATTCAACAATGAAAAACTTTCCATGCCAAAGTCAAACATGAATACAGAATACCTGCAGTATAAACCAGTGATCTCTATACAAAATATCTGGATTCTCATCAGAATCAGAATTTTAGTGGTGTCATGTATAAAACCATCGTCATAAGTGATATGAAAAAAACATCAGTCACATCTATGGCAACAGCTACTTGGTTTCTACCAAATATGTCTCCATGGTGATTGTCAAAGTTGAACTACATTGTATTGTCATTTTGGTGACACGCTTTAATATAAAAAAATACGGTAGTGTATCTTTCACCTTTACATACAGCTATAATACTATCATATTCACATCCATCACCCAATATCAGGTCATCAGCTGAGACAAAACAAAAACTTGATTGCCATGGACTACACATAAGTCTAAGTATCTTCCACTGAACACAACCATAATCTTTGATTGAACCATTAGATGTTCATACCCATCGCCTCAAATTAGAATATCGGATGAGACAATGAATGTGTTACTTGTGGATTTCTATGAATACTTTCCACATTATACAAACACAATCTTTGCTTGAGTCATGTATCAAACCCACCACCCAAAATAAGAATATCTAATGACATACAAGGCATAATGACCAAATAATGACACAATAATTATCTCGTAATGACCGCAGAATCTAGGGGTTTGTTGCATGAAGAGTTATGAATGAACTTATGCTTGATTTATCATGCCAGTGAATTGAGCGCAAGATCAATATTGATCATATACGTCTGTATCTTAAATATCCCTTATGCTTGATTGAAATCACATGCTTCTTGGCAGATGAAGTGTTACATTTTTAGAGCAATCTTTATGAAAAAAAAAAAAAAAAACACCCTAGATATTTTATCTCTATTCTGGCAACAGTAGCAGCATAAATGACTCTTTAATCATGCTTGATTTTAAAAGCACAAGTTTCAAAGCAGATCAAGTGTTAGATCATTGGATCAATCTTTATGAAAAATGCCCATATATTTTATCTCTACTCTAGTGACAGTAGCAGCATAAATGACTCTCTTTATGTAATGATGGTAAATTCATCAATGTCACGTGAAGTAGACCGCGGCCTCCACACGCTTTTGGTATCACATTAAAATTCGGTTGGGTTTCAGTTCTGAAATGGCATTAAAACCATCAAGCGAACCCTACACCACACTGCTATAGGCCCGTGAGGGTCCCTGTGTGTAAGTGGCAACTTCTTCTATAAAACTGGATTCTTCAATCAATCAGACCAGCCTGCCAAGTTGGTACAAAAAGAAAGTAAGACAAGATTCTTGAAGGACCTGATATTCAGCACTGAAGTGTACATAATGAAATTTCTATATTGACATCAGAGAGATGAATGAAAATGAAACATAGGATATTATCACCTACTACTGTATCTTATCAGGTTCCACTTCCACTTTGAAGAAATTATTTCCTTAGAGCTTACACAAATGCTCTCAAACAATAAGGCAGTCCAGACGTATCTCATGTGCACATTGGTACAAATGATCATCCTTTTTTCTTCTCAGTTGGTTACTAGTATTTGGTTGGCACTTCACTCATTTCAAAGCGACATCCAGATTATATGAATAACAAGCTATTAAATCACAGAGAATAACAAACTATTAAATCACAGATGCTTACACCTCCAACTGAATCCTAACACCAACAGGTCTGTTACTACATAATGAACTTTTTCTGCTCACATGAAGACTGGAATCCCAAACTTGCTTATTACCATGCACAAGGTAGCAAATACATGTATCACAACAGATCCATAGGAGTCTGTTGGAAAAAGCTTACTTTTAAGCCGATGACAATTGGGTAAAACTATAAAGAGACAACTAGCTGAATTGACAGAATTATTTAGATACACAGCGATGTACTAGCGAGGCTTCCTTCCTGCTTTGGGTGCTGTCACACTGTCCCTTAAAGGACAAGTTCACCTTCATTAACATAAGGATTGAGAGAATGTAGCAATGTTAGTAGAACACAACAATGAAAGTTTGAGGAAAATCGGACAATCCGTTCAAAAGCTATGAATTTTTGAAGTTTTTGTGCAGTCACCGCTGGATGAGAAGACTACTGCAGTGTATGATGTCACATGCGTACAACAATATAAGGAAAATATAAAGAGAATTTCACAAAATTTCATCTTTTGAAAAAAGTACACATTCCCTCGACTCGTTACTGACATATTATGTTATGGGTAATATTATTCCCATTGCCTTTAGAAAGAGGCAAGTCATGTGCTCTTTTATTATGAAAAAAGTGAAAATATGTTGAATTTTCTTTACATTTTCTTTATACTGTTGTACTCATATGACATCACAAGCCTTAGTAGTCTCCTCATCCAGCGGTTCCAACACAAAAATTTTAAGAATTCATAACTTTTGCATCGATTGTCCAATTTTCCTCAAACTTTCACTGATGTGTTCTACTAGTATTGCTGCATTCTCTCAGTCCTTATGTTTATGAAGGTGCACTTGTCCTTCAAAGGCATAATTTACCATTTGCAGCTGAAACAAAAACCCACCATTAGTGCTTCAAAATAGTTCTAAAATGTGAGTTAGGGATAGAAACAACCAATGTAAAAATTCGAATCAGTATAATCTACATTTGATATGCAAAATGTGAAAAACAGTTATAATAAAAATGTTTCTTAGGCTAAATTGTTTATAGTTATGGTTTATTGAGAAAAAACAGTGATATATCCTTATATTTTAGCTTTATTGCAAAATTTTCATATGGTAGGGTGTTTTGTGATACAACTGACCAACACATATGCATAAAATATGATATCTGTAATTTTTTTTAATCACTCCTCCCAAAGGTAAACAGGACATTTAACTGACATAAGATTACGAATATCAAATTTTCAATTTTGCTGAGAAGTTGCACCTGAACATTTTCAAAAGCCAAGATTATATTGGTGATCTATTTGCTTTCCACTGGAGTACATTCGAAAAACCACAAAAAGTGAAGGCCTGCAAATAGAATAGAATTACCCTTCAGTGAAAATTTGCATCAAAGCGCATGTCCATTCAGTAATGTTCAACCCCAGTCAAGAGTCTTTGGCTATGTGTTTACTCACACAGAGATTAGTGATAGAGCTTTACATGATTTGTCACGAGGACTTCAAAAGATATATTTGAGTTGGGCAGGCCATTGCATAATTATCATGGTATCCTCATGCTAATGGGCAGGCACACAAACAAAAAAATATTGATTGACTGCAGATCCACTGATAATTAGTGGAATGTTGATGTATACACTGCAACAGGTAAGATATCTGCTACCTATTTACTTCAGTAGAAATTGTAAGCATGTTGTAAAAAGAAAATACAGTTAGACTGTGTATGACATTCTTTTGCATAGGGAAATGATACGTATTCAAAAAACATACATATGGAACATAGATACAGCAGTTGATTTCAGTGGTGTTTCGCTTAATTCATGCACAATGTTTTGATGATAGAAATGGAATGCAGAAATGATATTGGTATGAAAGACAATTAGTTGAAAATACACAAGACAAGCTGGTACCCAATGGGTCATAAATGCACTTACAATATTTTGCATCTCAAGCTATATTCATACACATTGAATACATACAAGAAGTACTGGAGGCGGAAGGCAAAAGGTAATAACTCAAAACATATATCTATATACAAGGTTGTAGAAGACTGTACACAATACTGAATCTCTCAGAACTGCATGGATGCATAGCTCTACACTTGGTAATCAAAGTACTATTTTCGCAAATACATGTAAATTTTTCATCTATAGGCATTTTTTTTTTTTTTTTTGGTTGGTTGGGGAAAATACAAGAATATTTTATCGAAGTACAGTTTGGAAATGGTTCACTGATCATATGATTGCAATGGGGCATAAAAAAACTTACCTCTCATTATCAAATTTTGGTATGTTAACCTGAGCAAATTTCAGATATGTATCCTGTGAAAACCCAGCCTACTCAATTATAATAATACAAATATGTGCATAGAACTGATAAGACAAGACAAATTCTGAACATATTTTTCATTTTGACATGCTAAAAAAAAGAAATAATGTTGTATCAACAGTAAGAGCACAATGACTGTATGTCACTACAGACTTTTTCCGCTTTGCTGAAGAATAACAAATGTAGAGGAATACAAAATGAGTACAAATTACAACACAAATGTGAGGTAAAAAAGTATCAGACATTACATGACGTGAAATGCATTTCACAAAATGAGCATAGAATATGAAAAACTACGAAGCAGCATTGCAGACATTTGATGCCTTACAAAAAAGAAAAGAAACACAAATTAAACATTACAAAATATTTGAAAATCAATGCGCATCAACTTGCACCTTCTACTGTCCCTCAAAAACTCACTGTTCTATCACCCTGTGGCAAAATAATAGCCAGTCATCACATTTCACCAATACACTAGTAGCAATAGCTACAGAAATGGAAAACACACCAAGTACATGTACTAATACCTAAAGAAATAAAAAACACAAAAATCTATACCCACTTGAAGAATACAGGGGGAAAGGAATGCTTAGTTGTGAGAGCAGCATGCCACACTCTGACAGGATTTCAGTCTGATTTAGTGTGAAAAAGAAAAGCTGTGTATCTTGACATAACAACAAAGAAAAGAAACATTTTAGTCTCTACAACAGTGGTCCAACATTTCTCTTTCACCCTGAGTTATTACAAAAATATGATGTATTTATGGTACATGTACTACCTAAAATTTCCTCTCAAATGATGTACAAAGTTGCTGTTCACTTGCTGTTGAACACATCTAGCCCTCTCCACTTTGGGCTATTGTATGGTTGCGCTGTATCTTTTTTATAATCATGATGTATAACAAGGTTTGACATTATCGGTGGCCTAGTGGCCCAGGGTCACCAGAAATAGATGTTGGTTCACCACTTTTTAAGGAAAGGTATGTTTTGGTGGCCCTATCAGGCCATCAAAAGAAAAAGTGAGCGATGAACTTTGGAAACATACATACATAGTTTTTCCTTTTTTTGACATATACATCTGTCAGGCATATGAAATAATGTTTATTTCAGTTGAGGATTATCAAAAGCTTCCTTCTTATAACTGCTCAATCTATTATAGAACAGCTCCGTAATTTGGCACCATATTTGAGGATTACAAATATTGTTTGTTTGTTTTGTTTTTTTTTTTTGCTCTCAAAATGGGAATTCTATTCCCCTGAATTTGTGTAGATTTGCCGAATTTAACGAGTCATATATATAATCTACCGTAATTTTTCTTCAACAGAAAGAATATGAAGCAAAAATTTAGAGTTATCCATTGAGATGACACAATGGTAAATTGAACTACAGCAAATTTATATAGGTTATAGGTTGGTTACTGTTGGTCATCAGATATACCAAGCAAAGCAGCCAGATCACGTAAATGTAAACATGGAAATATGCATGGTAAATTAATTTTTGCATATTTCATGCAACTTTTTGCTCCAGAGCATGAATTAAATAACCCACAAAAATGTCTTTGCCAATTTCTCTGCACATAACGTGCTTCGTCTGCGATGCCTCCCTGGTATGTGTGTGTGTGTGTATGAGTACATGTGCCCTAGTACTATTAGTAGTACGGTATTCAACTGAACGCATGTGTGTATGCAGTAGTTTGGGTGAAGGCTATACCTTCAAATGGATCGGGCAGGACATGTCGATACAGTGCACTCCCGTTATAACGAAATTCCGGTTACAACGAAGTAAAAATTCAGGCCGCAACATTATTCGGTCTATGTATTCATATTGTTTATTTGTTCGGTTATACATGTAACGAAATTTCGATATAACAAAAGGAAACTGCCTGTCCCCGAGGACTTCCTTATAACGGGAGTCCACTATATTCACACACTTTCTGAGAAGTGGATGAAAACACAAGTTTTGCATGCAAATTTTGCAGCACGGATTCAAGAATTCCACATGTTTTTTTGAGCTACACAACCTAAAAAATACACTTTGCTTGACACTTGATAGTATGGACACTTGATAGTGAAGGGTGTGGTACGCAGAGATCCTTCACTCTAATACCAGGATGTAGTTGGCGGGAAATATACCGGTCTGGCCCCTCACGGTGCCTTCCCACCAGTCAAATTGCTTTTCGGTCCTCGTCAGGATGACGATCTTGTCGCCAACCTCGAAGGTCAGGTCGCAGCGCAGGATGGCCGTGAATGGCTGGACGGCCTGACCAATCAGAGGCTTGTTCCACGCACTGTTTGGATTCCACGAGCCTGTTAGAGGGAAAGACATAGAGCGAGTCATTCTTTTTTTTTCACTTCAGCAGCAACTTCTAATTAACATTTTTCAAAATTAAATTCAGCTTCATTATATCTCATGGATGATAGAATATCCCCCAGTTTACCATTGACAAGTTTTATTTTATAAGTTAATAATATGATACAAGAAATTTCTGTGAAGGGATACGAGGGGTAAATTTCAACAGCAACAAATGTCATGCGAATATGACACGATGATTTGTAAATACAAAAGCATGCATTTCAAGATACCTACATGTAAAAATGTCATCTTGATTGCATGTAAGAAACATGAACTTGAACATTGCTTTTCGTATTAAAGTCTCCTACATAAAACTACAATATTAGTTATACATAGCTAGAAAAAAGACCAAAAAAGAGAAGAGAGGGAGAGAGAGAGGGAGAGAGATTTTATAAAGAGGAGAGAAGAGACAGGAGAAGCAGGAGTTAGGGAGAGAAGAGAGAGAGAGAGAGGGAGAGAGAGAGAGAAGAGAAGAGAAGAGATGAAGGAAAGAAAGGGAGAATTAAAGGGACTGTACAGTACTGGTTGAGGTGAGGATTCAGGTTTGTAACATTCCTAAGTGAGAAAAATGCTTCTTATGAAATATGAAAGAGCATGTAATTTTAAGAATGATTCAACATTTATTAGATGAAATTTGGCTTTCAAATGGATGAGATATCCAAAAAAAGTGATAATAAAAAAGGCGACATGTTTCACCTTCTTTTTGATATCCCAGCCATTTCAAAACTGATTTTCATCAAACAAACTTTTGATTCCCCTTAGAACTGCATGCTCTTTGACATGTCATAGAGTGGTTTCTGAATATCTCACAAAACGTTAAAAGCTAAATCTTCACCTGAACCAGAACTGTACAGTCCCTTTAAAACAAAAGGATGTAAGAATGAGGAGGATACTGAGACAGAAAGATACTGTATACAACAAATATTTCGCGAGGTTTTTATTTGCATATTTTGGGAGTCGGGTGCTATTTGCAAAATTAAAGACATGCGAAAATATTGACTCTGATCCCGATGTGAATGTTACGTACGTGTATTTCTCTGTTTAGTACAGGACTCCACGATCGCGAATTTAACCACTCGCGAAATCATCAGGAATTCCCAATTCGCGAAAATTTAGACTCGCCAAATATATGGCGTATACAGTATACAGAAGAAGGAAAAAACTAGAAATGTCGCTATGGCGACTGGTATGCCTCCGCCATAATGCATGATTCTCCTAATAGGTCTAGATAGTACATGTGGACAATGTGTGATTACATTTTCACAAAATTGGCAAAATATCAAAATGACAAGTTTGTCACAAATGTGTTGAATGTTCACCTTCCTTGACCTAGGTTTAATTGGATGAATAGGAGAGCATGTATTTGGGGATTTAAGGACTTTAACTTGACTCTGACTCATTCATACATTTATACATTGAGTAATTTTCAAGGTACCGGTATGGAGAAAAAGTGCAATTTCTGTATTGAATAGTAAATTGTTACCATTTTCATCTGGCCTTTGACCCTAAAATTCATAAGATAATCACTTTCAGGTAGAACATGCATAAATATGTAGTAAGTTTCAAGATAACTTGAGTCACTTCCGAGATATGGAGGAAAAAGTTAGTTCAGCACTGTCACTTGATCTTTGACCTTTTGACCTTTCAGGCAAAAAAAAAAAAAAGAAAGAAAGAAAAAAAAAAAAAACTTTCCAGAGAATTTCTGTTAGGTTACACATTTTGAAATTATTTTTATATTTACTGTGTATCGAAGATGGTTTGGGGTATGTTGATGATACTGCTGGCTTCATACACTGTAGTGTAGTAGTTAGAGGGGATATTTGTTGTTGTTGAGATGTACTCTGATAACACTTTTTTGTATACTGGATTTTTTTTTTCTTTTTTACGGGGGGTGGAATGTATACCCATTTGCCAAAATATTTTTAGCTTGTTTGAAGAAAAAAATCCATCTGGTGTACACGCTTAATTCAAATTGTATTATTTCTTTTCTTTTATGTTCAACAACTCCCTGATGTGCTTCCTCAAGTTGGTTGGAGAGGCCCAAGGGTCATAGTGATTTTGATTGCTTTTTTCCAACCCGGCTCCTTCGGGAAGCTCAACAGGGAAAGCCTGACACTTTGTTTTCATGTGTTTTGTTTGTTTTTTCTGTTTCTCTGTTATCACTTGTATTGTTTTGCAAATGCCGAATAAATAATAATAATAATAATAATAATAACATGTGCATACACCAAGTGTAAAAAAAAAAAAAAAAATTCTGCTGGCATTGCATAAACATGAAGGAAATAGTAAAATTTTGAAGTGTTGCACTTGACCTTTGACCCCATGAACCCTCCATTCTCTAGATAATCACTGCCAGTCAGTACATGTATATACTATGTTCCATGAATATACCTTGAACAATTTTCCAAGGTACAGAGAAAAACAAAGAAGCTTTAATGTTTTTACTTGACCTTCTGACCTTTGACCTCATTACCCAAACTTTCACCAGAGAATCTTAATTGGGTAATACATAAAGTATACACTAAGTTTCAAGAAAATATCTTCAGGCATTGCATAGATATGGTGGAAATAGTGAAATTTTATGTATTTGACCTTGACCTTTTGACCTTTGACCTTGAGCATGTGCACAAAAAAGTTGATAGGCACTACTTCACCCCCTCATACACGTACATGCCAAGTTTCATTAGGATACCTCAACAGGTTTTGATAGTTACCTTGTCCACAAAATTCATTACGGACGGACGGAAGGACGGACGGACGGACAACTCGAAAACATAATGCCTCCGGCACAACTTTGTGGCGGAGGCATAAAAATGACAGAATGAGAGAGAATGTGAAGTGCCAGATAAAATGGAAAAGAAAGAAAATGAGAGAGAAAATATTGAGACATAGAGAAATGAAGAGGGAGAAAGAGAAAAAAGAGAACCTCATATCATCAAGATAGATTTGATGTTGAATTTCTGTGTATGCTGTAAGAGACTGACATCGTTGCGTTCTACAAGAGACAGGAAGTCAACCAGATCAAATTCACAAAGATCAAACAAACAATCCAGCTCATATCTCTATCAACACAAAATATGACTCAGTCTAAACATCCTCTTTTTCATTTCCTGTCTTTTGGAAATTTGAGCTGCGTATGAAACATGCAAGACTGTAAAAAACAAGCTCATTTGACCCTTTTTGACTAAGAAGTTTCACTCTTCCTCAAAGATGATTCACTCTTCCTCAAAGATAACATAACCTCTCCATAAAGATCAATTTCTTGTTTTTTCTCAAAGTAGAATTTTGTCAATCAAAATATTTTCCACTGGAGAGAACAGCAATGTGATTGCTCTATTCCATCAAATACAATCGAAGCCTTGTTGATGCAACGTGCATTTTCTAATGTTTTAGCCTTTAGAAGTACTTGTTTATGAGCAAGAATTTATGTCTGCCATACACTTTTCGCAGTTTTAACAATACATCCAGCATATTGACTTTTACAACCAAAATTATTGGAAAAAAAGGAAATATTGTAGCAACATCACCGTTACATGCTGCAACTAATATCTCTCATGTATAATTGAAATACATTGCTACCCTCTACATGTGTGAAGGCATCAATGCAGTTCATATTATAGTGTTCAGACTGGACAATCGGGTGAAAATTTATGACTGTTCAGTCTTGGTTTTAAATCTACATGTCTAGACTTACAAGTTCTTTGTAGATTTGAACTTGTCAACAACTCATGATGTCACAATACAACTACAATAAAGATAACTGAAATAAAAGTCCTTTTGAAGCTCAGTATGAACATTAACCTGCTCTTTCAATATAAACTGTTGTTTAAAGGTAGGGAATTCCATTTACATGCCTTAAACGAAGAGTTGTATAAATACAAAGGTATGTTGAAGAGAGTATCATTTTAGAAACTCCCATAAAGTATTGAAAGTGGAAGGTAACATTAAGTACATTTTTATTGACCGTTAGATTTTGAACTGAATTTTTTTCGGGGCTCACCGTAAATTCCAGTACAGTACTAGGCTACCTTTGCAGACCCATGCACTGCATGTGTGTCCATCATGTATATTTTGTGAAGAAAGTTCAACAAAACTTACAAACATTTCTATATTCTTGCCACACACGCTATGTTATTACATCAGCTCTTATACTTTTAGATTTGTGTTTAGTTGATAGATAAAAAATACAGAAGACTGCAACAAAAAGGCTTAAGTGTGGCTGACACACAGAACTACTGAGTAGTTGAGTTTTGTGCATTATTCAAATTGTAGATAACCGTTGACTTCCAAATTTCTTAGCAGTGGACTAAACAAGCCCCATGAGGTTCATATTTAATGTTTTGCTGCATTTTGGGAGGTCTGTAAAAGGTATCCCCTACCTTTAAGAGGGCAAATATCGTTCCACACATTTCTGTCCCAACTGGTGTTTTGAGAAATTTTATTTTTTTTTCCAATTGTCCAAAGTTCTTCCAGATTTCAGTGCATGCTTCACAAATCTTTCTGCATTTAATGAACCCTCATATCCATGTTGGTGGAAACTTTCTCTGCCTGTAACATGCAAATCTTTGTTTTGAAATTGAAATTTGAAGTTCAGTGCATTCTACCTGTACCTGTTCTGATTAATCAAGACCTGAACTCAGAACCACTTGGGACCCCACTTTTTTTTCCCCTCTCAGAAATGGCACCAGGAAAATGTGGTTAAGGTTTTTGTTTTTGTTTGCTTTGAAGTCGATTAACTCAGGAAGTTGTACCAGAAAATTGGCACTGAAGGATTTATTATTATTATTATTATTATTATTATTATTATTATTATTATTATCATTATTATTTATTTATTTTTTTTTTGTGGCTTGTCAGCTGATGAAACCTGGAAGTGACACAAAATATCAAACTGTCCTCACTATGTTAAAAAACGTGGCTCTGGCCCTGTTTGTTAACAACATGCAGCTTCTAGTCCCATTTCCAGCGAAACTTTGCACTCAATTTTAAGTTGCTTTTGCAAGGAGTGACATCGAATACATAGAACAGTGAGACTCGTGAGAAAAGCTATCAAAGGCAGTAGATGTTTTAAAAAAATGTTTGAGTTATTACATTCAATGCATGTCATGTGTAGGTCAGTTGTGTCACAAAATATCCTACCATATAAAAATTTGCAGTGTAAAGCCTCAAATATAAGGAGATATTACTATTTTTCTCAATAAAACCACAACTACACAGTTTATTCTAGAAGCAATTCCATCATAACTATTCTTCACATTTTGTATTATAATCAAGTTAACATTAATTGTAAATGCCAGCTGATTACAACATTATTGGTTGTTTTTATCCCCAACTCACATTTGAGAACTATTTTGCAGACTCACTAATGATGGGTTTTTGTTTCATCTTCAAATGGTAAATTAATACCTTTGAAATTCTTTGAGTGCTTGGAGTGATGATAGGATAACAAACAAACACAAAAATAAAAATAAATAGCACTGTCCTAGACACTATCCAAAGTTCCTGGCACAGAAACGGTTAAGAGTGTAAAATTGATCTTTACATTTTCTTCTGGAGAAGGATTTAATCTGTCGAGAGTGTCATTGAAGCATAACATACCAAGGTACATGTATGCAAATTTAATGGGGTGATGATGTATGCCCTTTAAGAGCGCTTTCACTGAGTTTGTTGTTGTTTGATTTAAAGGGATGGTAAAGTTTTGGTTGATATGGGGGATTAAAATTCTAATGAAATATTAAAGGATATGAAATTCCAAGACAAAAAAAAAAGCTTCATTTGATGAAAACTGGTTTTAGAATTTGCTAAGATATGCACAAAAGTGAACCAAAATGGTCCTCATAACTAGCAGGCCCCACCTTTAACAGTGGCAGATCCAGAGGGGGCACAACTGGTGCACGCCCCCCTTTATTTTTTGTTTAAAAAAAAAATGAAATGAAACTCGGAAGTGGCACCAGAAATATTAGTTGCGCCCCCCCCCCCCCCCCCCTTCCTTTACAGAATATCTGAATCCGCCCGTTTTATTAGGACCTTTTGTTTTTGGATATTATCTCATCCATTTCCAAATCAATGTTAAGTTTTGAATTTGTCTTAGAATCATATAAATGTAAGTTCTTTAAGAGGATTCTACTTATCTC
Source organism: Diadema setosum (assembly GCA_033980235.1). NCBI lineage: Eukaryota > Metazoa > Echinodermata > Echinoidea > Diadematoida > Diadematidae > Diadema > Diadema setosum. The sequence continues at coordinate 10,538,909 of CM067065.1, read as the reverse complement.
ACAAAAAGTTGGAAACCTGAAGTCCCTTCTAAACCAAAATCATACCATCCCATTAAATTTAGCTATCATTAACATCCTGATAGCAGCTTCACTTTCAGAGTGAAACATTGTACAGTGTATCACCGAATCAATATATCTAAACTCTGCCCTTAACCACACAACCTAAGATGCCTCTTCCGATACGAGGCCATAAACTGTAAATAGAGCTTTCAGAAAATTCTTGGAAACGCAGCCCGGCAACTGAGACTTACGAGACCCAGTGGTTTGGAGAGAGAGGACAAGTATCGCCAATACCTAGGTGCTGTGTGCAGAGCAGCATTACAGATGCGTTGAAATGGGATCTAGTTCAAGGAACAACTTTTCCGCCCTTATCCAGCCTGGGTATTTTTGTTGTTGTTGTTGTTGTTGTTGTTGTTGAAGATTTCTTTGCTTCCCATTACGTGCACAACACAATGAAGCCTCACAGTAGTAAACCATGACTCATGTGACAGCAAATCGGTAAAATTTAGACATTTAAACTCCTTTTTAGATGAACTCTAACTGAAGAAAAAACTCTAACTGAAGAAAAAAAATGCAGGAATGAAAGCCATGCACAGACAAAATTTGTACTGAATCACATTGGAACTACTTTAAGGCACGTGCAAGACAACCGGAAGTGACAATGGCACCGAGGAATCCCACAGTGCATCTGTGTGACAGGGTTCTTCTGCGTGCTCAGGAGTTTCTGCGCATTGGCGATACCGAGAATTGTACATCCACTTCATCAGCTGCCAACTGAAAATGAATTTTTACTATCATAACTATTACTATTACCTGAAGCGGGGGATTTCTTGATTCTTGAGGGTGCCCTTTCACCCGTATTCACAAGTGATTTCGGTCTGCTTGTCGTGGAGGCACTTCTCATTTCAGAAGAGGAACGGACACCGGAAGAACGGGACTGATGTGAGAGCGATGCATCGGAAATCGACTGCGGCCTTGCGCTCACCTTCTTTGCTGCTTAAAAAAAACAATGCAGTCATAAGACGGCAAGAACAATAATAATAATAGATAACACTCTAAACAAACTATCATTAGCAAAAACTCTGGATTTGTTATGGGAGTGCACTGTACTTGTATTAATCAGTCTGGTATATTACTAGTCTAACTACAGTAAACTACTTTGGGGACGGAAGCCAAAAATCACAACTTCTTTTCTTCTTATTGCTGCAATAATAATTCAAATTGCAATAAACAGCAACCCAAATAAGATTCATACAGTGGACATGGTGGAAATTGCATGATAGATGGGCTTTACATTTTCACAGATATATTTGTCACCATTGAGTAGCCAGGATGCAATGGAGAGCAGTTGCTCTCTTTACATAACTCAGTGAAAAAAAAAAAAAGGTTGTCAATGCCAGATCTTGCTGACATTTCAAATTAATGACTCAAAAACAAACCTTTTCTGAAGCTGATGTTTCTGAGGCTAAACCTCCTCCTTTCTTTATCCGCCATTCCATGTGATTGTTGGATTTCTCAGCAACATCAACCGATATAGTTAGAGGACAGGCAAATAGGCCTAAGTGAGAACTACGACGAAAATGTTCAACAGAAAACTGTCGTAGAGGTATTGTCTATTGAACATGAACATGTCATTGAAACGATGCTGTGGTGGATCTATCGGTTCCTTAGCGACTCCTTCCCCGGGGCGTCCGGCCTGTGCCGCAGCTACCTGACCGTTACTGTGAAAAAGCAGTGCTGCAGCAGTATCAGGCCGTCACGCTATCAAGGATCTACGATCGTATCTTGTGAATTAGCTGTGTGTATCCATTTCCTTCATGTGCGAAAACTCCACACTTTGCTCAGGTATCGTTGACTATAATAGTAGCCGTACATTCAGTCTTGTGCCACCATCGTCGGTGTAAAACAAGCTCCTTTATCATCTAGCTACCTCAGTTTCGCTTTGACTTTACGTTTTGCAGCAACCTCACTTCTCGATTATTTATGTTCGTGATCGTCGTGCGTGTGATAAGAATTCGAGTTTTTTTGTTCCACCTCCCTGGGTAGATTCATCGCGGACTAGCGCCATCTCTCGTGGAAACTTTGTTTCTTGATTCTTGTTATCTGTTTGGAAAAATCTATTTTTATAGAGGAGATAAGTAGATTAAGGTTTCTCAAAATACTTACTTGAAATATAACAATGCATAACAATACTGAAAATCAATAGTAATTTGATTTTATTAAAAAAAACCCTGTACACTATAACGATTTATTCTTAAACATAGAAAAAAAAACTTCATTACGAATTTTACACCCCTTCTAGAAACATCGACTCGACTGTTTATTTCTGCCAGGTACCTCTCGCCCACAGCAGGTGGATTCCGTACAAGTGTGGTGGTGTACGTACGTACGTGGGATTGAATGGGTATGATTCATGATATGAACCAAAATGGCGACTGAGGATACAGCGTTCCCGTAACCAAGGAGGAATCTAACGCAAAATGTATCCTGCCAAGGAGGTAAGTTACAATCTTTCTAGTTTCTTTTTACTCTACCAATTATGATCTGCGTGGAAACGATGCACGCGCGTCGTGATCATGAACTCTTTTGCTGGAATCTTGTTTCGATGTGGTATCCAGGATCAGGACGGGAATCGTAAGTTTCTCAGTGCATGCGCCTTAGTTTTGGCGTTGATTACACACACAAAATGTAGGGCCTACATCACACAAAGCTCACAAAGCAAGCTTCATATAGACGTCTAGCTAGCTTCAGCCACACGTACGGTACTTCAATTTCACATTGACGCATTACGCCTTCTCTGTTAAATTGTATCGATGAAAGTGCCAGAGAATTTGGCTGAGACTCGGAAAAAATAAGCAACATGGACACACCAGTCGAAGTCCGGGAAACCCACTCATGACTCAGCTAGCAGCTCACGAGGCCTGCTCTCCCGTATCGTACGAGCACTCCTCCGCCTCACGAGGCCTCCGGAGACCCTCAGGAGAGCCTCATGACGCTTCCGGGAAGAGACACTCGTGAAGCTCCCTGTTCACTTTTTATTCATCTCACATCTGACGTAAATTGTCACAACTTTGCAAGGTGATTTTTTTTTTGTTACACACACATGCCCACTATCCATAATGAAAACAGGAAAAAATTCTGTCTGTTTTTTTGTTTTTGTTTGAACGCACCGAAGGATACGAGTATAGACAGTCTGTCTGTATGTGCTGGAATCCTGGATGCGTGATGTGAGGTGACGTTGCGTCGTGGGATTCCAGAAAAAGCACCCAAAGGTTAGCAAACGGCCGAATTGATGAAGAAAGCGAACAACCTGTCAATAGTCCTACCTAAAAGTGATTAGTTTGCTAACAAACTGGAGTACCCACCTACTCTATCAGTGTGGAATAGTAATTTGGAATAGTGGTTCTATATGCACGAGCATGATCAGGTTTAGTAGTAATAGTAGGCCCTACTGATTTGATTTTTCTCGTTACGAATTTATGTAAAAAGATGTCAGACTTCAGCTTCACGAGGCTAATTTGTGCGTGGAGAGGTGAGAGCCGCAGAAAAAAGCACGGAAAATATACAATCGGATCAGGCCGCTACGCCAGGTGTGGCAGCCTTGCATTGAGCAAACCCACTTGCGCCCGTGTTTCAATGGGTCGCTGTGCATCGGTTGATTAAAACTCAATTGTTGTAAAAAAAAAAAGACAGAATTTTTTCTTCTTTTCATCATGGATAGTGGGCATGTGTGTGTAACAAAAACTCACTGTGCAAAGGTGCGACAATTTATCAGATGTGAGATGAATAAAAAGTGAACAGGGAGCTTCATGAGTCTCTCCGGGGGCCTCGTGAGGCAGAGGAGTGCTTGTACGGGGGAGCAGGCGTCGTGAGCGGGTTTGTTTCCCGGACCGATACACACAGACTGCGCAGACCTACACACACCATCTAACCCCTCCTATCTGAATCGAGATCGAGATGCTGAAACTATACTAGTCACAGACAGCTCGACAGTTTCTGAATTCTTATCCTCTTTTTTAATATTTCCCAGTCCTGAAGATATTTCTAAAGACAAATTGTATGCCTCTATGATTGTATCTCAGCTCTAATGGTAATGATGATGATGATGACTGATGTCTGATGATAATAGCGTTGATACTTATACACTGTAATTTATTGTCATTACAATTGTATTGAAATTGCTTTCATTATTCAATTAATTTTCTTCATGTTGAAATAATTTATTTTTACTAAGAAATAAATTGTCACAAATCCACTACAACGTATTTGATTTATGGCCCGTATTTTTTTTTTCTTGGTTTTTACACTTCCATATCAAAATGTTATGAGGAGTCACAATACAAACATTACAGTGTTACTTGTATTGCATTTAGAGGGCACATTTATATAAATCTACCGGTACTGCATCATACCAACAAGGATTCCAAATTCTGCTATTGTGTGGCCTGTTTCCAAAGTTGTGACAATAATTGATATTATTTCAATTATCGTTCACAGTGTCAGACCCACAGTAGTGTGGTGATTGAATCATGGGCATTGAAATAAAGAAACAAAACAAAACCCCAAAAAAAACACACACACACAAACACAAATAGCACCATACATGTACACATCCATCCGATCAGTGCACCACACCGAAATTTACTACTCAACAGTAATGGTCCACTCCATTTTGTTGAGATTCTTAGGAACTGCTCTGTCGATGTGTGCATCATGGGCACTTTAATACATATAGCTCGATGGTCAACTCCAGTAAAGACTCTTTGGCTCTGTGTTTACTGTACTCTATGGACGTGGGTGATAAAGCTGTACACAGCTACAACAATGCAGGTATACATGTATGTATGTGTTATAGGAAGTTCCATTGGCCGAGAGAAAGCCTAATAACCTGTGCACCTTCTCTCCTGAAAAATTGAGTATTGTACTGTAATTTCTGGTGTACTAAGCCGTGCCCCCCTTTTTACATTCCCATTGGAGAGGAAAATGAAGCTCAGAAATCTTCAAAGCAAGTCCATGTGAGTTAATTTCTTAATCCTTCAGATTTCTTTTTTTTTTTCAAAGACTTTCCATTGTTGGAGTTTGAGTAATTGCTACTAGTATAGTATGGTTTTATGAATTATGGTACACTTTTTAAAAATTATTTTTCTAGTAGCACATTCTTTTAGATCGGCTGCAGGTCATCAAAGCAGAGGCTGTGATAGAGGGGTCACTTGTGCACATTTGTTTGAAATGCTGAGTATTATAAGAGCAAATGACATGGGGAAAAAATAGTAGGCAGCCTATATAAAATATTCATACATATATAGTTTATTGTTGTTAGTTGCAAGAAATGTACATGGAGGTACACGTGGATTGCTCCTGAAGGTGTTTTAGACTAACTTTACTTATTTAAAGCCGCATCCCATTTTTCAGCATGTAATCCACTGGAAAAGAGTCTCAATAGGAAACATGCATTAGATCAGTGTGGTCTTATCAAATTTGAACTCTTCTTTGCCGATTCTAGTCATTATGAATATGTTTGCTGCCAAACACTAGCTGTCCTGACAAATTATTTTCGTTATGATTTGAAGGAGACCATTGAGTGGGGTCTCCAATGACTTTGGTCCTCTTGCTGGGTCTCCAATGACTTTGGTCCTCTTGCTGGGTCTTGGTCCTTTGCTGGTGGACTGTCATGGCTGAGTGGTAAAAGGGATGGTATAGTTTGACTGAGATGGGGGATTCAGATTTCAACTTTTGTGTTATAAGTTAGAAAGCACTTTATTTGATGAAATATTAACGAGAGCAGGTAAAATTCTAAGAGGAATTCAAATTTTATATGATGAAAATCTGTTTTGAAATGGCTCAGATATCCAAAAATAAAGTAGTTATATAATCAAAGTGTTAAGCCACTACACAGGCAAAGGTGGGTGCCACCTTTTTATAAGGACCTCTTTGTTTTTGGATGTATCTTCTCGGCCATTAAAAAAAAAATTCATCAGATCAACGATGAGTTCCTCTTAGAGCTCTTCATATGATAATAATAATGTATAATACAGTACATTTGTTAGGCGCTTATACGTATGCTTCTATGCACACATATTTCATTATAGGAATTTTCTTATTATCTCAACAAAAAAAAAAAAAAAAAATTGGAAACCGCTTAGAGTCCCCTGGTCATCTATCCCGAGGTCGCTGTACGTTTCTATGGAAACCAGTGAGCGGGTGCTTCTTCTCGGGAGGCAGCAGTTTCTTGCAAGCACATATTACATACACTCTGCCACAAACAGTGCAGGTCACCTTACTCGCATGCTGTGTTCACCCGTAGACTGTGGGAGAGTCTCCTCATGTACAACTATGTAGCTTGGGTCCAGCATACACTGTAAAGTTCTTCATAACAATTTCACAAATGCAGTGCTACATTTTTGTGTAGAATGCCAGGCTATATTCATACTTACTCACTATTGTATTCTTATCACAAAAGCATGAAAAAAGAAAATGACTTTTCCTCTTTTTACACGTATACTGTACTTTTAACAAACTCAGAACAAGTGAATTGAAAAATACTCCTAAATTTAGTCACTCTTTCTTTTGTAAGCTCGATGCTCACTGTCATCACAGGCATGGCTGTATTCCATTTTGAAAGAGCTACTCGCATCCAGTTACCATGGAAACCTATTTATGACTCCATGATGGTGGTGCAGGGCAGGAATGGCAGGTGTTTCTCTGCCGACATTGCTTGAAAACCAAACACTCAATGCCTCTTGGAATGCAGAGCTTTTGATTGAAACAGAAGAATTATATTGATGCCGAGACACCATAGATCCATTGATTGCACAATTGAATGTGCATATTGAAGAGGCAGCTATTCTTTAACATTATATAGGTCTGGTAATCTCAGTTTACTCAATACAGTACTGATTTTAAAGGACAAGTTCACCTTCATTAAACATATTGTAAAGATTGAGAGAAGGTAGCAATATTAGTAGAATACATCATTGAAAGTTTGAGGAAAATCTGACAATCTGTTCAAAAGCTATGAATTTTTGAAATTTTTGTGCAGTCACCGCTGGATGAGAGGTACAAATTGTATCCATCATGAATAGATGCTCATGGTGCAAGAAAGAGAGGCAGAAAGAAAATACCAGTGAAAAAGAGGTATGAGAAAAGGAATAAATTAAATGTTTACAAAAAAGCTTGTCTAAATAACCAGATTTTAAGTGAGCTCTTAAAGATAATAAAAAGTTTTGGTACCTCAAAAGTGTCCTTGAATTTCCTTGTCTTAGTTTGTGTTTCAGGTTAAAGTACCTTTCATATAACTAACACTGTGAGACTTACTCGCCCCAAAGTGCTCTCATGTCTTAGTAATCATGCAATTAACTGCGATCAGCAGCCCCATACGCATAGCGACCAGCAGTCCCATACGCATAGCGTAATCGGGCTTCGCATTGTAGCATTCAGGATCATGACAGATTTAGTATCGCAGGGTAAATGTCAACTTAAAATCCCATAAATTCTTCAATTTGAAGACTTACCAATTAACTTGAAGTATTGAAAACAGGCTTCGGGCAACGTTTGTTTCTGCCTATAGTCCCTTTCTGTTCGAATTGATGACTGAATGTGACTCGGTCGACAGGACCTTAGGAGAGCTACATACAGTACACTGAATACTACAGCCAGTGCATGCGAACACATCACATGCACACAAATTTCAAATCCATGAACGGATAAGATGTTTGTGTGCGCATGCGCTGGCCATGGTATCCAGTGTATGTAGCTCTCCCAAGGTCCTCTCGACCGAGTCACATTCAGTCATCAATTCGAACAGAAAGGGACTATTGGCAGAACCAAACGTTGTTCGAAGCCTGTTTTCAATACTTCAACTTAATTGGTAAGTCTTCAAATCGAAAATTTTTTTTGATTTTAAGTTGACATTTACCCGCGATACTAATTCTGTCATGATCCTAAATGCTACATTGCGAAGCCCCATTACGCTATGCGTATGGGGCTGCTGGTCGCAGTTAGCTATGCGTACAATGGGCTGCACGCTGCTGGTCGCAGTCAGTGGTTTCGTACAATATTTATCGACGCTGGTCAGCGTCGGCTCTGGTACGAAACCATTATTGCATGATTACTAAGACATGAGAGCACTTTGGGGCGAGTAATTCTCACAGACAACGTACTTTAACATGAAACACAAACCAAGACAAGGAAATTCAGGGAAGCTTTTGAGGTACCAAAACTTTTTATTATCTTTAAACTGACTTAGAAAGGACAGTGGAAAAGTGAGGGTGATCCCTTGCATTTATCCCCAAGTTGAATTATCCTTCGGGTTTATGCCAGGTTCAAGTGTGTGCGTGTGTGTCACACACAAACACACTGATATATCTTCTGACCACCCGAGCATTGAGAATTAAGGGTTTCTGGGACGAACACTGTACTAGGGCTTTCTATAGCTCAGTCGGTAGAGCAGCGGTCTAGCAATCCGGAGGTCTCGGGTTCGAATCCCGATGGAATCCCATTTTCTTTGCTCACTTTTCCACTAATAATTTATATTCTTTCTGGTCAGTTTATTCTGTCTTTATTTGTTAGAAAGGACAGATTATAAATGTTTTGTGGGAGTCTGTTCCTTAGGAAAGGGCCAGCATACAGAAATGATCGATCACCCCAAGAATTATGAGTTTGTGGTACAGCAAGTAGAGATGAGTTTGAAGACCTAAGGCGCCTAGAAGGATTGTAAGGGGTAATCAAGCTACAGTTATAGTGAGGAGCAGTTCCATGTAATAAATGAAAAACAAATAGCAGTAACTTGAACATGATTCGATAATGAATGGGTAGCCAGTGTAGAGAGATGAGTAAGGGTGTTACATGTTTTCTCGTAGGTGACAATAAAACTGAATGGGCAGCATTATTTTGAAGCTTTTGAAGATGGTCTAGTTGTGATTTTGATGTGTGTTATACAGTAGAGCATTAAAGAAATCCAAACGAGAAGTACAGTAATAAGTGCATGCACTTCAAGATACAAAGTTATTGTACAGAAAAGATTTTCCTTTGCTCCTCTATTGACACTTGATCGGTGTTAGATTTAACACCCATGGTGTTAAATCTAACACCGACGTTTTAACAGTGCATATCAATGTGTAAAATTGTAATTAGGTGATCCGAGTATCCTTCGGATCACCTTCTGTATCTGTACGGATTCTTTTTCCTTCTTTATTTCTGGACAAAATTTGTGTAGAGATTAGCTCAGAAAGTGCATTGCCTATGAATATCAAACTTATACCATAAATGTATCATGTCCCAAAGACGACGGGTCAAGTAAAATCGTAGTGATCAGTCGACCGTGACGTCACTATGACGTCATCATTTTCAATCATATCTCATTAATGAAATGGAATTTTTCAATGAAATTTACGTCACGTAAATTTCAATTCAAGGGAATTCTACTCATGTTTTCAAAATTCATCGCATCGTTAAAACGTGCGCGCACGCGTGCGTTGAAATATTTGTATGCTCAAATCGCGCTCAATTTTTTTTTGCATACGTTTCAGACCATTTGGAGCATTTTTTGAAAAATTGAAAAAATCGGACGGACGCGTACGCGCGCGCACATATACGCACGCACAGCTCATATACAACAGAAATTTCCCGTTTTTTCACTTTGATCGGATGTCTGAAATGTCAAGGAATATTTCTGCCAAGTTTCAAGTCAATCCGACTCAATATGACGTCATACAGGCCCGTCAAAGTTGAAATTCCGCGCGCGCGTCAATGGCGATATACAGTGCAACTATGCCAAAAAACCGCCAATTTTAAATCCGATTTTAATCGTCAGGATGGACGGTGACCCCCCATTTTCTTTACATATTCTGAAAGCTGATGAGTTGTACATGTCATTTCATGGGTTGGCGATGCTGAAAAAATGATTAAAAGATATCAGATTTCTTAATAAAATAAAAAAAGTAAATTTTCAAAATGACGTCATCAAATTTCAAGTTCACTCGAGCGTATCTCACTTATCCTTTGTTAATTTTCTCCCAGATTTCAGTATGTTGTAGCTTATTTAATGTTCTTTTAAAAGTGTATTACAATATTTTTAATGGATGACGTTATCACCTCGTAAAAACGGATTGAAAGTAATGTTGTCAAATTTCACCAGTTTACGTGTTATCTCTATGGGAGTGCAGTTTTTCTTGGAATGAAAATTGACATGACTACCTTTATTGAGCACTAGCTCACTTACACTACGATGAATTTCTCCCAGATTTTAATATGTTGTAGCTGAGACTTTGGGCTATCGCAAGTGTGTCCTCCATTTTTTTCATACGATGTCGGGATCACATTAAAAAACTTGGTTAAAATTAAAGCTTATCTTCGATGTATTGAGATGTTTCTTTCTTTCTGCAACTTTCTTTGCAATAAGTCAAGAAAAACAGCCCCTATCACCCCGAAATTTTGCACATGTTTAGTTCATGTCATGTACATTATTTCATAAAATAACAACTTCTTGATCAGACACCATATTCGGTATGTAAATTAGGGTCAAAGGTCATAAATGTTTCATCCTGTATCTTGGTGAATACATGTTCTATCTCTCCCATATTTTGCACACGTAAAGACCATGTTACAAGAATCATTTCACAAAATAACTACGTTTTGCTCAGATGCCATCTTGTCTGTGCAAAGTGGGGTCAATTCTTTCTCTATCTTTGTTATGACGTGTTATCTCTATGGGAGTGCAGTTTTTTCTGCAAATGAAAATTGACATGACTATCTTTTTCGAGGACTAGATCACTTATGCTTCGGTGAATTTCTCCCTGATTTTAATATGTTGTAGCTGAGACTTTGCACTATCATTACTGTACACATTGTTTTTTCATACAATGTCGGGATCACGTTAAAAAACTTGGTTGAAATTAAAGCTTATCTTCGATGTATTGAGATTTTCTTTCTTTCTGCAACTTTCTTTGCAATAACTCAAGAAAAACAGCCCCTATCACCCCCATATTTTGCACATGTTTAGTTCATGTCACGTACATTATTTAATAAAATAACAACTACTTGATCTTACACCATCTTGGGTATGTCAAATAGGGTCAAAGGTCATAAATGTTTCATCCTGTATCTTGGTGAATACATGTCCTATCTTTCCCATATTTTGCACACGCAAAGACCATGTTACAAGGATCATTTCACAAAATCACCACTTTTTGCTCAGATACCATCTTGGCTGTGGAAAGTGGGGTCAAAGGTCAAATATACTTCATTCTGTATCTTCGTTAGTGTATACGGAATTCGGTACCAAAGATGGCAGGTCTGACTCCCTTTTCTAAATGAGAATCCAAACATCACACAGCAAATATCCCCTAAACGCAGATGAAACATTTATGGCCATGCCTATTGGGATCAGGATTTGAATCGTTGATTTCCAAATAGATCGGATCACCTAATTTGTCAGTGTTGACAAATTCCAAGTCTAGTTCATAATGAGGAATTATTCTGTTAAAAAAGCACACAGTATTGAAACAGTGGAAACCATGTGAACTTTTCATCTTATCTGACTAACTATTGAATGTCTCACCAGTATGATAAACTTGCACTCAATTACCATATTTTCCAATATATCTAAAAAATCCTGTTAAGATTGAACAAGTCCCATGATCTGTAGATGTTTTAACATTAGAAATAATTCATGACGACAGAATGTTCAACCCTCTTATAGGCTTTTAAGTCTGAGCCCCCCCCCCCCAAAAAAAAAAAAAATATTGGAATTCTCAAGATCATAATACCTTCAATACAGTAGATACCATTTACTTTCAAGACTCAAGGGCCCGAATTCACGAAGGTGGTACAAATGAAACCATGGTTTAAACCGTGGACAAAAACCATGGAGCGCCAAGTGTTGCACGGAATATTTCATTACGAAATCAGTCATTTCGTCGACAATCAAGTGACCATTTCGTTAACGAAACTATCATTTCGTGGACGAAATGTTCTAGTTACAAAATGTTGTCATTTCGTTACAAAATAATAATTTCTTCGACAAAAAGACTGATTTTGTAACGAAATATTCCGTGCGACACTTGGCGCTCCATGGTTTTTGTCCATGGTTTAAACCATGGTTTCATTTGTACCACCTTCGTGAATTCGGGCCATTATGTCTATTAACTAGAACAGTTAGTGGTGTAATGCTCCCAAACATTTAATGATTCATGGATAATGGGCATGATAAAGTCTGTGAAGACTTAAACTGTCAGAGAAGACAACAGTACTTGAATGAACCTGTTATCTGCTGTAAATCAAGGGCTATTTTTGATAAGGATCGAAAAAGAGCCTTCTGTCCTTGTAATTTATCGACATAAAACCTTTCTTCTTCAAAGGAGTTTGACTCAATGTAAAGTGTACACGGACTAGATAAGACCATGATAACAAGTAGCTACAAAATCTATCCCCCTTGTATGCAATAGTGCAGTATATTGCCAAGGAGAGATTAGCAATGAATTTAATCCCCCATATTATCTCCCATTAGCTGAGCCTCCTTTGTCCAGACCCCTTTAGCTATCAACTTCCTGTCCTCATGATGCTACCATAAAGGGAGACAAAAGGAGGTCATGCAGTAGATGGCTATTGAAAGAAAGAGGGGGGGGGGGAGGGGAGTGTGAGAAAAGAGAGCTTTTTGTTCAAATGTGTGAATAGTCCCAAGAGCTAGGGGCAAGTTCAAAGCTGTACTGAGCACAGTGTCCCTGCCCACACTTCCCCATTCTGCATCTGAACACCTGCTGCAGGGAGGACTGTGGTTAATTGTCAATGGCTCCAAGATAGTGAAGTGTCTGCAAAAATGTTTTGATTCCAGTAGGACTTTGTGATACTAAGCTTGTGGAAGGATGCGCCTTTGAAGCATCGCTTTGGGCTGCAGTTTGGCAAGACTGTGACAGTTTATGAAGATTACCGATCGGTTGCAAACTGGTTTGATTCTGATGTGATTCGAACCTGGTCAAGGAACGCATTTGAAGGATCACAGAAAGGGGAAAAGCTGGAATATTAGTTTATATGGTGTACGTCACTTTCTTGTAAGTATTTCATAAATTTATTCCCCCCCCCCCAGCACTCTCTACTAGAAGTTGAAATTGAGTTCATTCCTGAAAACTAATTGTTGTCCAAATTCCAATGCTTTTATTTTCTTGGATGTGTGCAAATATTTGTAAAGTCTGTAAAAATGATGTTTAATCAATTCCAAACTCAGAGACGTGCACGAAAAGAAATAGAGTAGGTGAATGTGCTCGAAGTGATACCATGGACTTTGGCCTCACTTTAGAGTGAATATACAATGTACCATGAGCTATTCAACAATCTTGGAGTTTAAGATTGTGTGATATTCTGAAGCATTACAAGTTTTGATATCACAACGAACTACAATTCATGTCTACATGTTCATTTCATACAGTCTGTGTAATTACCATGATGTTAGCTTTTTACCATCCTTTTTTTTTCTATACTTATTGAACTGCTGTATAAAATTATCCAAATTCAGCAGGTATGATATCCTTGATTTTTGTTGAGTGTTGGGGGGGGGGGGTGTCATCCCCCTCCCCCATGGGATGATACACTTGTGGACAATCAACAGCTCAGCAGTCACACAGTATTTTAAATTTATTGGTAATTGATTCTGAATGATTTGAACTGTAAATCACAAGTGACATCGTACCAGCAGGAATTTAGTGAAATGATTGTAGATGGTAGGACCAGGAAGGGAGATTTTATACAAGAATGAGATACCGGTACCTGCTAATGTAGAACACTAAGACCCATCATAGTTCTAAAGTATACTGTAATGCACATATTCGATACCTAACTACATGTAAGTATAGATTTGTACATTGTAATATTGTAGATCTTCATTAACCCGTTAAAGACGGTTTGATTTTGCTACAATACGCCACTCCCATGTAGACGCTTGCCCGAGTATACGTGGGACTCGTCCTCAACCGGTACGTGTAAGTACATAAGTCATTGAATTCATTGTAAATAGATAGGCATGTACTGTCATAAATGCAGTATCAGATAGACTCAATAGATTGATCGATTGGCACATTGTAGAGAGATAGATCTGAATAGATATTATTTCTTAAAGATAGAAGATAGAAGTATAGAAAGACAAATAGATCATAGATAGATGATAGAAAATATCTATCGATGACCAATACATTGTTGTCTATGGATAGAGCCAGTGAGTAGATAGAAGAAGACAGGGAGAAATGGGACCTGTACTCAAAAAGATAAAAATATATTACAAGCACATACAGTATCTAAGATTTGTACACTGTAATTTAGTAAATAGATACCTTCTAAAATTCATCTATAGATCTATAGATTGATAGGTAGAGGTAGATAGATAGGTCTACAGATAGGTAGATGAAAAGGTAGATACAATTGTAGATAGGTCTATTTAGATAAAAAGAGATACAGGACAATAGGTACATGTAGATAGAAAGATAGATAGGTAGATAGATAGATTATGTAGATAGATAGATGCATGATAGATAGATAGATATTATAGATAGTATAGATCTAGATAGATAGATCCATAGACAGAGAGATAGAGAGAATGTGTGTGCTTGTGTAAGAACGTGTAGGGGGTAGGGTAAAGAGTGGGGGAAATGAATCCAAGTGTAAACATCTAAAAATGAATTTAAGAGAAACAGTGGGAAGAGCAGTGATCACTGTTTGTTCAGTGAATTACGCCGAGCTGCTGGCACACAGTGCTTGTGAATACATTCATAGTAAACAAGCTTGTGCCCTGTTTACCTCATTTGCATAGTAAAGACACATTTTATTGTCCTATAGCCTTGCAGATCCATGGCTGCTTACTTTTCATCTTCCTCCTATACTTGTGGAGTTCAAGACCACACTAGCAGAGTTCAAGATCGTTCTTTATTGATGCCTTGTAGACTCTTGACCCCCCAAAGGTGGTCTTTTCTCTGTGTAGTCATTCAAACTGTGCACAGTGTAACTTACCGGGATATTCAACTTTTGCAGTGTCCAGTAAATACACGTACTTGTACATTGTACAATGTATTTTACACTGTGATGTATGTACATATTTCTGATAACATTTCCATGTGTCTCCAAGTAGTGGTACATAAATGAAAGTGTTTCTCAAGAAAAAAAAAAATGGTTACTAAATAATGTAGGGCCTACTTGTATGTCACAAAGACTGGATTGATCGATGTACAGTTCAAGCAATTTGTGACTCTGCCATTGCTCTGCATGTTGGCCTTTGTACACACAACTGGACTGTTGCAGCTATACTTGTAGTTTGATTGAAGGTACACATATTTCCTGTTTCATCACCAAGTGTGAAAACTATTATCAAAAGTCTAAATCATTAATGCTATTCCTGAGGTTGAAGGACTTCAAAATAATGATCAGTCAGATTTTTATCATGCTAAATCTCTATTTCAGATTGGGACTTAATTGCATATAAATGAAAAAGAATGAAATCTAATGTACATTGTTTTTTTCAATATTATACTGTATGTCAAATTGTGAGGAGATGACGTTACCAATTCAGTATTTGCATAACCAGCTGAGGACAAGTCCCGAGTATACTCGGGCAGGTGGCCAGGGCAAATGCGTGTTGTAGCAAAATGCTCATATTCTGAGTAAATATTGACTAATGATTCAAGAATTGTTATGAAAATCAATGTATCTATACACGACACTAATTGTCATAGCTTCTTTTATTTTCTCCCAATGCTGGTCAAGCTTTACACTGTTCTTGTAAGATTTTACTCTTTGTTTAGACTAACTTTCATCTGCTCGGATGGTGAGACTTGCTAGTGTACGGTGTATTCCTGATATGGATGGACAATCCATTTCCTCATCTTGGTCTGTGGTCATTTGATAAGACCAGGACTTCAGCTAGATGCATAATATATCGTGTACTTCCTGTTCAATTCCCCAGGTTCCACTATTCTTTGTTTAAATAGTGCACATTTCAGTAACCAGGAAATCATGCATGCCCTGAAATCCCTCAAATTGAGGTAGCTAACTCTGTCATGCACCATGCAGTCCTTGGACAGCGTTGCATTGGACTGTAGATTTTCTTCTCTCTGTATTTAAAGGGAAGGTAAACCCAAAGAGCAATGTGGATTGAGTGAAAGCAGCAACATTAGTAGAACACATCAGTGAAAGTTTTAGGAAAATTGGACAATCGATGGAAAAGTTATGAATTTTTAAAGTTTTTGTGTTGGAACCACTGAAAGAGGAGACTACTAGAGGTTATGACGTATGAGTGGACCACAGCACAAAGAAAATATAAAGAAAATTCAACAAAATTTCACTTTTCTAGCATTATGAAAGAGCACTTGAATGACCGCTTTCAGAAAGCAGGGGGAATAATTGCTACCCTTAACGTATATGTCAGTACCAAGTTGATGGAATTTGTAATTTTCATGAAAAATGAATTTTTGTTGAATTTTCTTTATATTTTCTTTATATTGTTGTCCACTCACACGTCATAACCTCTAGTAGTCTCCTCAACCAGCGGTTCCAACACCAAAACTTTAAAAATTCATAACTTTTGCATCGATTGTCCGATTTTCCTCAAACTTTCACTGATGTGTTCTACTAATGTTGCTGCTTTCACTCAATCCACATTGCTCTTTGGGTTTGCGTTCCCTTTAATAACCAGTGAAATACACATATGTCGTGTGTTTATCTGTTGGCTGGACTTAACAGCACTTTGTTTTTGTAAACCTAGTATTTCAGAATTTTATCAATGAAGTGGATTTTTGAACTCCTAAAGTGCTCCCACAATCCATACCAAGAATTTTTGTTTGGGCCGAAGGATTTTGCCGAGTCTTTGTCATTCGGGTGTCCCACAAGGAAATGTTAATCACCAGAGTTTGCTGTCAGCTCTCAGTCCAAAACCTCCCGCAGTGTCCCATGAGTCCTCTGTGTTTTATTTGGTAACGCTTACCTGTGTCAAGCTCCAAACCTTTTCATCTCTTTGGTAAGTTCTTGCTTTTAAATTTAAATGCATTTTTTGACCTGGGAAGATATTACTGAAGTAAAACAAATTCTCTTGTGCTACACTGTACATACAGTAGTTATAAAGGAAGCAAATTGAAATCTACACTGTAATAAGATGTCTACCTGTCTGTTGGTATAGATCTACAAATTGTAGCTTATAATGTCTTGAAGGCGCAAGGAGAATGTGGTATTAAAAAGCAGTTATTTTTTTTCAAACCTGTGAGATGATTTCTGCATTCGGGAGCATGTAGGGAATTTTAATAATCACATATTTTTGAATGTTATCTCAGTAACAATACTTCAGTGTACAGTGTATCTTTGTTTATGACAAACTATATTTAATAATCTGAGCACCTCATTGTATGGGGATGAATACAGTCAACCTTGCTTTTCCAAAAGTCGACCTCGCATTTATAAGTCGAAAAAATTGCCTAAAAGTTGAAGGTCTTTCACAGTCTTCTTCTTTTCATTTGGTCATGAAATACACTTTCAATATTGAGACTAAGAAAAAAGCTGCACTTTGTCACACACACAAAAATCCCTTTTGTCTGTGCAGTCCCCCTCCTGCTCCAGCAAATGTCGTACCCATTCATTGCAAGGAAAGGGGAATGGGGGGGGGGGGGGGGAACGGGATAAGCTACACTAGTTTATTTTATCCTTGAACTCTGTATCAATGGGTGTGGCTTTCTTATTTTTTTTAGTCTGTGACTTATTGAGTTGTTGTTTCTCTATAGTTCATTGTTAAATCTGCAGCAGTCCTTTAATGCTGTGTACAACTTTGTATGTTGCTCATATTGTCTGTATTCAGACATACAGACACACACCTACACATACACACACATACACACACACAATAATGAGTTCACAAAAATAATGTATGGGTTAGTAGCAATGGAAAACATTCAAGAAAAAGTACATACATACATGTACACAATACACTGTATGGTATTCCAGTTGGGGAAGGCTACAGTTTTTCTGTTTAGTAATTGATTGGGTGCCTGTGAATGTATGAATATTAATGAGGCAATCTGCATGCAGCTGTATTGATTAAGCCATCAGTGTTTGATGGCGATGATGAGATTATAACAGATACAGTACACTGTGCACTAGAAATAATCAGACTTTCTGTAGTACTACAAAGTAATGAGAAGCTTTTTGTGTGTTGATGTTGACCGTGTTCAAAAGTGCACATGCATGATGATTGAAAAATTAAGAACGGCTATATTGAGATCAACATTTGCATTCAACTGTCCTTTAATTATCCCTGACACTCGCAGGGATTAATTATTCTCAGCAGCTATATCTAATATCTCTGCTAGAGGAAATCTGTGCATGTTATTGTTTGAGTTAATCCGTGCAATTTAGGGCTAAGTGTGCAAAAGCAGTGTGGATTCCAGATTGTGCAGATTTTTCTCGAGAGATTATTAGCATCTATGACTTTCATATCTTCCTGATGATTAATGTAAATGTGGAAATTTCATTTCGAATAATTTTTGTAAGTGTGTTTTAGCATTCGGCAGGGTAAAATAAATTATATCACATGTTTTAAAGCTTGCACAGAATCACATTTGTTCATGCGTACATGATTCACATAATAACGGAAAAATTGCCTTCTTTTGATTTTGCTCTGTTTTTCCACACTGAAAAACCCAAATCCACATTCTATTGGTTTGTGGTCCTAAAAATGTTATGAATTTATACTCAGCCAGTTGATGTGTGGGGAAAAAAATAAGATAAAAGTAATCTCAACTTTGCCTCATTGAAAAGCATGATCTTTTTTCTAGCCCTCATGAAATATTCGACCATTCCAGTTTAGTTTTTATCATCATTATTTCCATTCCTTAATTAATGATATTGATCTGCACTTGTACAAAGTTGTATACATGTAGGTTACAAGACTTTAAATTACCATTTTTAAGTTGTTAATTTTTTGGAAAATATACTTCAGAGCGTAGTGAGTAAAAAGTGGTGCCTTCTTGGTGTAATACACAGTATACACGGTGTATGTAGCAGAATTTTAGGTATTTTGAAGTACGTTACTTTGTAATACAAGTGTGCATATCATTGAGTGGCTTTTTTTCTGACTTGTTTGTGTGCATTGCATACAGAACTCTGTAAATGAGTTACAGTATAGTGTTTAGTTTAGTTTTTTTTTTACATTTTTTATAAAGAATTTCAACAAAATTTGTATCAAGGAGTTTTAAGGCATTGAATTGTAAGTACCGATGAAAGGATTGATACAGAATTTTCTCTTCATGATAATAGATGTTTTACAAACTTTACATCAAGTGTAATAGCCTGCAGGCCCTATTCAGTTTATCTGCACTCACTATTAAAGGCATAATTTCCCATTTGCAGATGAAACAAAAACCCAGCATTAATTAGTGCTTTAAAATAGTTTTAAAATGTGAGTTAGGGATAGAAACAACCACTGTAAAAATTTGAATCAGTAAAATCGATGTTAAGTATTGTTAAATACAAAATGTGAACAGTAGTTAAAATAAAATTAGTTCCAGACTAAACCGTCTACAGTTACGGTTTTTTGAGAAAAACACCGATGGCTTTATCGCAAAAATTTTACTTGATAGGATGTTTTGTGGTGCAACAGACCTACGAAGTACACTTCAAAATGCATTAAATGTCATATCTTGGCAATTTTTAAAATCACTGTTCCCAAAGGTAAACAGGACCTTTAAAGTCACAGAACTACTTAGTATTGTAGATTTACTGGATGTTCCAGTCTCAGGTGATGAAATTCAGAATTACATTGAACTACAAATAAATTAAATGTACATTATTGTGAATCCTGCATAAAGCATACTTTACTGTGTATGCCTGCTAATGATTCAATAATAAAGAACCTGATGTGCTGGAATGAAATATGCCTACATAGAGTACTTTGTTCTATAATTGTGATAGATCCATAGGCATGCATTTTTAGAATTCTCTCAGTATAAGGTTTGTACAGAGCTATCTTAAAGGTCCAGTTTACCTTTGGGAGTAGTGAATTCAAAAAATTTCAAGATATCACATTTAATGCGTATGTGTAGTTCTGTGGTATCACAAAACATCCTTCCATTTTATATTTTTTTTGCAATAAAGCCTAAAGTATGAGGAGATATCAGAGTTTTTCTCAATAAACCGTAACTGTAGACGGTTTAATCCGGAAACATTTTTATTATAACTATTGTTCACATTTTGTGTATTTAACAACACTTAACATTGATTATACGGATTCATATTTTTACAGTGATTGTTTCTAGCCCTAACTCACATTTTAGAACTTTTTTTGAAGCACTAATGCTGGGTTTTTGTTTCATCTGCAAATGGTAAATTATGCCTTTAAGTTTATTGTACGTTTCTTTGTGAGATGTGATTTCTTCGCTACATGTATAACCATATAATGTGACAATAGTAAGCGGTGTGATGTACACGTACAGTGTACATGAGCTAAATGTTCTAGTCAGTACAATGTACTGGCACTTACAATGTATTACAAAAACAACACACCTGGTCAACCATTTGACAGTCAATCCTTCTTTGGGTCTGAAAAACAAGACTAGCCCAGCTGGTCAGCTCATTCAATATATTCATATCATATTCCTCGTACCGCTCTATGCTCCCCCCCCCCCCCCCCCCCCTTTCTCCCCATCCCCCATCCCAACGCCCAGCTCTTGCTGCCAGGGACATTTGGCATCATCTGGGCATGCATCAGCAACGAGCTGTTAATCATGCACTCTGTGTATGTGGCGTGCAATCTCTTTGTCCGTACATGTGTGTGTGTGTGTGTGCGTCTGTGTGTATGCGCGTTGGAGAGCGTGCGCACATTAAATGGAGAAGCGGCAACTTACAAATGTAAACTGCAGCATCATCTGCTCGGACTTTCATGGACATAGACCGCAGTTGAATTTATTGACTGAGACGACTGTGAATATAGTGCTTACTAGATACCATATCTTCCCCCTGCAGAATATTATAATGCACATGTGTGTGTACATATCGTCTGTTGAGAATGAGAAGGGCATTAAGTTGTCTCGAACACTATGGGTTTAGTGACAACTTAACGCCCTTATCATTCTCAACCGACGATATGAAGTGGAGATAGAAATATGACAGTGACTGCCATATATTTCTGCTTCTACGTGCCAAGAAAGTGGAATTGTTTATAGTGCTCAGCTGCAGTGAGAATCTATTAATCTTGTCTATTGGAGCATTCAGTTTGGAGAGGTTGCGTGTTCACAATTGCAGTGTTTATCACGGGGCTGTGATTCAGCGGTGTTTTGATCAATGTGGATTGCTCATTTGGAATAATATTGGCTACAGGGTGAGTTATTATTGTATGCTGGGCTGCCTGCATAGTAATGTATGCATAACTGAAAGAATTATTCCTGGGATAGGAGCTTGGACCCTTGGTGAAGCTAGAGACGTTGCTGGTAATTTGGTAAGGGTGGAATTGAATCCTGTGTGATTGATAGATTTTCTTCCTCAATTTCATCTGTTACATGCAGGTACGTATTGTAAATGGTATATGAAAATTGAATGGGCAATGCATAATACTCTCTTTATCTAGATCTGTTTTATACAATGTAGCTGCACATGTAGTTATCAAACAGACACAGTGTGCCACTCAAGAAAAAGATCTTCTGAAAATACTGAGTATTCATCATTTCAAATATATTTGTGCACATACGGATCTAAATCTTATTTCTAATGTGAGCAAAATATCAATGTGGGGACATACACATACATTAATTGTATGTATACAATGTGTGTGTGTGTGTATACAGCGGTAAGTGTGTGTATAAATTCCATGAAGTCCTCCTTTTTGAATGTCAGAAGCAGTTTTAAAGATACAAACTTTGAGAATTATTACTCTATTGTCTACAAAATCAAGTCACTTCACAATGATGCACAACATTGTAGATAAACATTTGAGTCACATCAAATTAACATTACCATTGCATGCTCAATGTATGCATACCACTTTGCGACGGAGAACTTTCAGGTACCTTTAGGTACCTCAAGATGGTTGAAATCCTGAATTAAGTCCTAGAAATTGATTTTGCTGCACATTCATGATAACTCTTTGAAAGTTGAACAGATACATGTGTACATGTACACTTTGTAATCTCATTAGGGATTTGAATTATAGGCGTTTTCACATCAGCGCGATAAAAATCCAAGCTTGAAATATTTTTCGCGATTGCGAATTAGAGCGCTATTTCATTTCTTATTCACATCAGCCCGAAGAGAATTAGTCCGCATATTTTTCGAGCTAATTCGACAGCTAAGTATGTGCAAACAGCATCAGTAATGTGTGTGCCCTCTCAAAAATTTCTCATGATTTGTGTGCAGTTTGCCTCGATCGATCGGGTCACACACGCTAGGCATGATGGGATTCATCGCGCTAATTTCTCGAGTCATTTTCACATTATCAAATAGCGCGCTACTATCCCGCTATTTCAGAAATTTCCCGAGTTGGAGTCGAGAAATTTTCTCGATCAGAGCGATACAATCAGCGGACTAATTTGTGTTCACATTATCAAATAGCGCGCTATTTCGCTTTCGGGAAAATTTCCCAAGTCAGAAAATAGCGCGCTAAATATTTCGAAACATCGGGCTGATGTGAAAACGCCTTATGTTTTCAGGAGAAAATGAATGAAAAAAATTAGTAGGCCACAGAAGAAAAATAGGTTATGGTAATACAGTTGTATACAAATATGATCAGGCTAAAGTAGATCTGCAGTGTACACTTGCAAAATTGTAATTGTTCAGAGTGACATGATATTCAGAGAGAAATATTTCAAAGTTAAAGGGACTGTACAGTTCTGGTTGAGTTGAGGATTCAGCTTGTAATGTTTAGCGAGATATTTAGAAACCTCTTGATGAAAAGAGCATACAATTGTATTAAAGGAGAATCAAAAGTTCATTCGATGAAAATCAGTTTTGAAATGACTGAAAAATCTATTAAAGAACAATTAAGGTAAAACAAAGAGATACTAAAAGTCTTGGCTTATTTTTTTTTTTTTTTTATTGGGATCGTTTTTTTTGGGATATCTCAGCCATTTCAAGACCAATTTTCATGATCAAATGAAGGATTTTATTGCAAAACTAGCTACATCCCCATATATGTAAAGTTCTCCATTCTTGTTAAGTTGCAATATTTGTAATTAAAGCTGCTAAAAATTAAAGAAAATGATAGGAAAATACCAGATATTTTTAATCATAACTTAAAGAATATTCTTTGTTACTAAATGTAACAAGTGAGGTATCACTGGAGAGGTTTAAATTTGCTCTATCTGATCAATGATGGACTTACTTTGAAAAGTTTAAAAATGGCGCTTAGCTCATTTTGCAATAAAACTCCTCAAATAAACATTGAATCCTTCTTGAAATTAGATGCTCTATCATATTTCATATAGGTTTCTCATTTATCTCATACGTTATACACAAAAAATGTTATTATCCTGACATTAGGCCTCGACCAAAACTACATTGTAGAAACCGGTACTGGTGCTAACTAATCTTTAATTTTCGAATGTTTTACTTCATTCTGTTTTCATTTTAGAAAATATACTGTGTCAGAAGAAATTGTGTTGAGTGGGCCAGTCCCCTTCATAATTGGTCCTTTATCTAGGAGTCATACATGATAGGGAGAAGAATAAAAAGAGGAGAAAAGAAAAAGGAAGAAAAGAGAAAGAAGAAGGTTTGTGTATATTGGAGAGTGTATTGTAGCATTATGTAATGGGAAGAGTGAATTCATTGGGAGACAGTAAGTTAAAATTTACATGCAGTATCAGGGAATTATTTTCCTTGTATCACCTATGTACCTCCTTGGTATCACATCGCAATTTGCCAGCATTTTTACACCGCTGCTATGCAAACCAGCTTTTGTGTAGCATATTTTTTCCGTAGACATGTACAGGATATATGTTACCATTTGAAATGCTGTTCATCTGCTGAGATTGATCAAATTTGAGTTTGAAAGTTATTCTCTGCACTATTGTATATTTTGCTTTATAACATATAAATTGTCCTCTGTTTTCACACGAAGGAGCGAATGTGCCTTACGTTACCATCTCTCTCTTGTCTATCTCTATAGGTGAACACACTTCAGCAATGATTTTATTCAAGACATGTGTCCTGCTGGTCTATTCAAACCTTTTGTTTTGAAACTTGCATTGCACTGGTTTTGTGTACAGCTTTACATTGTACTTACCCTTTTCATCCAAATAGGAGCCTATCCCCCTTCCATGTGAATTGTAAACCTATCCCCAACGGTTCCATTCATTCGGAATCAATATACACACACACCCTTGCATGCACCATCACACACACTCGTAAATACACACAAGAGCCCTTTCAACACACATGCACACATGTACACATTGCGTCCCTGAATAACAAAAGATTCAGCCTTTTCTGTACAATCCACGCATGTTTACCCCCAAACACAGACCTTATGGCATGTTAATTGTTATGCAAATCAATTTACTTTATAGTCCTAGTTTGAACATGGTGCAGACTCGCTCACCCCTGTCTGTACTTTGACCAGATTGCTGAATGAAGTGCTATCAGGTGTAGATCTATATAGCTAGTAATAAAGAGTGAAGTATGCTTAGTCTCTGTATCAGTTTACTATCACTACTGACTCACTGTATAGACTACACGATGTAGGTAACTCATCTGCAATATTGTATTACAGATATAGAATAAAATGTTTGTGTGTTAATGTATTATGTTTGTACTGTAGTAATTGACAGATTGTTAGACAGATAGGACCCAGATAGATAGTGTTAGTTGATATAAAATTGATGGCTTGTCACACATTGGCCTACCAGTAGAGTACAGGCTAGGGTATTAGGGACAGTCTACATTTGAACAGATTCACATTTACTATTAAATATGAAATATATTGTCTGTATTTTGTTCAGATTGCTGGATTTGTGTGTGTGTGTGTGTGTGTGTGTGTGTGTGTGTGTGTGTGTGTTTGTGTGTGTTTGTTTCCTCTGATAGCATTGGATATATGAAAAGTTGTCATCTCCCTAGTTTGGTATTCTAAACTATTTAGTTGACATTTGTATTAATTGATAATAAATAATAAATTTCATATTTTGCCTTCTGGAGCATGGCAGACTTTTCAACTCCCTTTTACAAAGATTGTTAAATGCATCTGCCTGTCTACCGAAGTGTCACCTATTGTACATTATGTAGATCCTAATTATCCCTTTTGACCCCAATCTGCCCCTCTGAGTGATAAACTAGTAAATCATGGAAGCCGTGCATAAATATACCGTGACTGAAAGACTCGTGATAGTGTACCAAAATTTACAATGTTACATAAATTTACAATTAGCAATGTTACGTACAAATTGTATGTACATGTATGTTAGATAAGACAGGGTTCAATATATACAGAAATACTTTGTTTTTTCCCCCTCGGAAATTACAAAACATGTGACAATGAATAATAAACAATTTACTGTACCCAGGGAGGTGGGACGAGACGTTCTTCCCACCTCCCTGCTGTACCGTACTGAATATATGGTTTCTGGAGCTTGTTGCATTAATCTCTCGCACAATGTCATGATTATGAACTACCGCTGATGTTAGCATTTACTGCTTTTTTAGTCGAAACAGTTTGGTATTTCAAAGAACACAAAGGATCCTGAAAAGATCTGTGATTGACATGTTCTATCTAACTGTAGACTGGACATTTAAACCAATACTGAAATCACACTAATTGCTCCAATTTGATGCACCTTGAAAATGTCCAGTAAAAATACCACCCCCTCCCCCCTCCCAAAAAAAAAAAGAAGAAAAAAATCATATCACTACACTAGGGGTAGATTTTTTATGAAAGTGCCTTGTGCAGAATGGTGTGTATCATGACTCACATTTCTTCGAGAGTATTGTATATCTGTTGCCATCAGCAATGTACAGATCTATGTGTAGGGGGTACATGTGTATTACAAAATTCTCTAAATTCCTGGCATATTTCTGGCTGTATCCCATACCTCCCCTGGTCCTGGGAATTAGGCATGCCAGATAAAACTTTCACCCTGGACTCGTGCAGTGACAAATTGTTCGAAGCAAAGATTTCTGTTTTTCACAGCTAGAGGGAACCCTCCAGGCTGTACATCATCATGATCTCAATAGGCATTGAAATATGTACAGCAAAGATGATTCCAGTGAAAGTTACATTGTACTCTATCATTTAGTGTCAACTCTAATGTTTCTTCTGAATGCAAACACAATATGTAAGGTATGCTTGAATACTGACTGATTTCCTTCCACCTTCTGTAGTCAGGTTGAGGCTCAGAAAGTCTGCAAGTCTGATGGTGGGGGGGGGGGGGAGTGGGGGGTTATACCTTTTCCATTTCTATCTATTCCTCTTTGCTATGCTTTCTATCTCTCTCTTTCTCTCTCTATCTTCTATTTATCTTTCTATCTCTTAAACTTGTATACAAAGTACAAGCTCCCAACACAGGTATAAGGTATTTTTGTAATTTATACATCTTTTTTTATTTTCATTCACACACTCAGGTTTACAGCCTCCCATTAGACTGCCTGTCGCCATGGAAACGGTGAGAGAGCCGACTAGTCTTATCCCAGCCACCCTCAATGTATTCCTCCGGCAAGCTTGGTCCTGCCATGGCCACTGATGTTATCCGGTCTTCATCAGGTAAGATAACCAGAAACAAACCAAAAAACATGCAAACAAACAAACAAACAATTACAAACAAACGAACAAACTTGCTATTAGACAAAAATTAATTAAAAACAAACAAACAAGCGAGTGAAACTGATGACAGCAGCAAGAAGTGTCAAAGAACTTTCTTTTTGATTTGAAGACTGTTATCAAGCTGCCCCAAGCCTTTCAATGTTGTACAATATCTTTCATCGCACCAAAAATATTACTTTTTTTTTTTTTTTTTTTTTTTAGGGAAACTAAGTAAGTACATTGAACAATTTCCATTAAAACATGTTGTATTATATATCATCGTGGAAATACAGGGGATATTGTGGAAGTACAGTTGAACCTCTATTATCCGGCCTCCCTTTATCCGGATCTCTCTATTATCCGGACGCAATCTCGCCGTGATTTTTTAATCTTTTTTTAATAATTACGGGAAGAAAGGGGGATTCCCAACTCCTTGAGAACTCCTACCCAAACACACATGAATTACATATTACTTCCAATATGATTAACATACATTGCATCAAATTTCCTTCCAAATTGCTTACCTTCAGACATTTCAACATCCCGAAACATCCCCAAATGTAACAATGAAAAGGTTGCAGTATACACATTACTACATGTGGTACTACAATGGGCTACATCAGTGTACATGTATAAAGCATTGAGTCTCCCGTATCCGGCCAAATCCCTTATCCGGATGAGCCCCGGTCCCGACTTGTCCGGATACGAGAGGTTCAACTGTATGATAAACTGGAAAGAAAATAAAATGAATAGTTTATTGAACCAAACTTCTACAAAGTACATCAAAGTTTTCTGAAAGAAATATTACAATCAATGTTTTGCTGGAAACCCAACCACACTGTTGACAGGGAAAAAGAAACAATTTAATACCAAAAGGTAGGGAGTAGTAAATTATATGGAGAACTTTGCAAAGAAATGAAAGGGAATCTTGATGCAGATGTCCAGTTTATGGCCAACGTCTATCAGTGCTGAGAAAATATGAGTGTTAATACTGTTATGCTTGCAGCTAGATTCAGGGGAGTCTACAGCTCCAGATAATGTGTCTTATGACTGTTAAAGGGATGGTACAGTTTTGGTTTTGATGGGGCTGCTGATTTTCAACTTTTTTGGGTTTTTGTCAAGTATATATACACTGTAGATAATAAGAAACCTCAAAGAGCATGTTATGTCTGATGGAATTAAAAGTCAATTTCCCTTGATGGAAATTAGTTGTGAAATGGCTGAGATATCCCCACAAAGTGATCCTGATAAAATGTGACAGGCCACAACTTCTATTAGGATCTCTTTGTTTTCTCATTGTCTTGGATATCTCAGTCAATTGAAAACCCATTTTCATTGAATAAACTTAATTCCCTTTTAAAGAATTTTCTGCTCTTTAGCATTTCAAAGAGTGGTTTCTACGATGTACAATGTAAAAAAGCTGAATTGTCACCTCAACCAATACTATACAAATATCCATCCCTTTAAATGTATAATAACTCACAGTAAAGTGAAAACAGGACTCCTTATTTGGTGAAGCCGATTACTGTTTATTGGCAACGGTCTTGTTTTTCTCCCTTTTCTCTTTCATACATTGCTTTCTTGTAACAGCCCTCCCCCCCCCCATGATCAGTCATGCACATTTGTACTTTGTACCATCCAGTCATGAGTTCTTTAATCTTTTCACAAAGGTGTAGTTCTCATTGTAGTAGGGATAATTCAGTCATACAAAGTACATTGTACAGTCAAAGCTGTCTATAGTGACCACCTGTTTATAGCGGCCACTGAGAAATCCGTCCGAGAGAAAAACCCTGTTAAAGACCCTGTGTATAGCGGCCACCTGTCTAACGCAGCCAGCGGCCACACATTTTGTTTCCCGCGGTAGATTTTAATCTGTCTATAGCGGCCAAAAACCCAATTGAGCCGTAGCCGAGCAGATAATTCAGCGTGTTTTCTGCTTTGCAGCGTGCGGGCAACGTTCAGTGATCGCCACCGCTCCATTCATCCCTCATTTAGTCATAATAATGCACTAGTGTAAAGCTTTTTTCATGACAAAAACACATACTACTGTGCAACAATTTCATATTCACCGGCATGGTTAAATGCATGAAACACACGGTGTGTGCATACATGTACGTACACACATACACGTACATGTACTGATACAACGCTGATACATGTACATGGAAGCAATGCACACAAAGTTGAATACCTGTCTATAGCGGCCACCTGTCTATAACGGTCACTTTTCCGTTTCCCTTGGGTGGCTGTAATTGACAGGTTTGACTGTAGTAAGTTTCCCTGATGCAGTAAACTGTGGGAAAGATATATTGTGGAGAACCATTTTTTTTTGGTCAGATTTGTCATCTGACAATTGTGTCAGATGTCAGGTATAAGTTATAGTTTCATACCTTGAAATTGTATTTTGATTGATTCACTATTTTTAAAGGTATCACAGCAGAAAGTCCTGTTGTATTTTTTTGGGGGGAGACATATGGTACAGTGTACCAAGAAGAAACAATGTCTAATGGACTGTGGGTCATTGAATCCATGCTTCCAGGAACCCAGCCAGGGCCCAACTCAGCACGCCGGGCCCCGCGGGGGTCCGAGCCGACCAGTCCCCTGTCCAGCGCGGGGTCCAGCGGCTCGCACCGCAACAAGCAGCTGCTGAAGTCCTACCACGAGTTCACCATGCAGCTGTTTAGCTCCAGCCAGCTGTACGGGGAGGGCGATGCACTCTTCGTGGCTGCCGTCCGCAGCGGGGACTACGAAAGAGTGGAGAACATGCTGCATCGGCGCAATCATGAGGTCCGGTGACAATCCTCTTTTTCTTTTCTGCTTACTCGTTTTTTAAAGTAGCCATGAAAATAATTTGTGAGCAGTGATTTTGATGTAGATATTACCACTGATTTCTTTAATTTTTGAAGAGTTGGAAACCATGAAAGATATTAGAATGGCAGTATATTTATTTTTGTTTCAAATTAGGTCAATCATTAAATTGAGAAGAAATGAAAACTTTTCAATGATGCTGTACTTTTAACAAAATAAATATTTTTGAAGGTATGATTATAAAATTTCATCAATCATGACATGCATTGTAATTACTGTCTTTGGTTTTCTGCAGATTTAATCTTAAATATCTTAAGTTGTTAAAGTGGATTGTTTTGTCTGTCCATGTCAGGTGGTCAACATTGACGCACGCGACAAGGAGACCGGTACCACCGCCCTCATGTGGGCTGTCGGGATCGGCAGCATTAAGATCGTGCGGCTGCTGCTCAAGTACGGCGCGGACGTCACGCTGCGCAACGGCAGGAACGAGACGGCCATTGACCTGGCAGGTGACGCCGAGATGCGGAAGGTCCTCCTGGAGTCGGTGATGCGGACGGGCGTGTCCCCCCGCCATCTACTGCAGGCCGCCTGGCAGGGCAACGCCAAGGTGGTCAGACGGCTCTTGGTAGGTGGAGAGTGACGGAACGTGTGTGAGGAAAGAAGAGAAGACTGCTTGAAAGAAAGACAGAATACTTGGTAGAAAGAAAGACAAACAGGCTGCATGAAAATTAAGAAATCATGAAAGAAAACTTATCGTCAACTGAAATGAGAAGGACATTGAGTTGCCTAAGGGAAGGGATATTTATTCTCACTAGCGTTCTACCGCGGGATCCCGCAAATTTGCGGTAGGACGATTTGCCGAACGCGTAATACGCGCTGAACGTTTTTTTCTACGCGCAGCGGCAGGGGGAAAAAATTGTGCGGAGGAACGCAGCAGGACGCTGATCGTCCTGCCGCGGTAGGACGGGCATGATTCATTCTTCGTGTGCACGCAACTACGGGCAGATACTGAAGTGGTGCACGCACATCCTTTCCCCGTCGATCGGATCATTTGATCTCTGTGGCACAACCTTTCTAACGTTTGATGTATGCACGATACACTCGTCACAATACATGTATCATGTTGTATTTGGGCGGATCGTGTGTTTCACGCCGGGTTAGTAACGGTGCGTTTCAATTTTTGAGTTCTCACGATCGTATTGATAAACATTATACACGTTCTTTCGATCTCAACATCAGCAAAACTGCGTTTGACTTGTTTGCACTTTACGAATTCTTTGAGCTCTGTCACAGCACGATCATGACAAAGTTTTGTCAAATTCTTTCGAAATCATGCTCAGCAAAACTGCGTGTGATTTGTCTACAAATACACAATCTAGCAAATTCTTTGGGCTCTCTCCAGCACGATCATGACATTTTTCATCTAATTTTATCTTTTTAATGTTTTTGTTCGATCTCACTTTCAGGAAAATTGCGAGTAATTTTTTCTTTTCTTTGAGTTTGTACAGTACGATCATGACATGTGAAGCAATCTATGACACACTTTCTCATAACTAGTAGTAAAGTTGGGCAAGCGTTTTGGAACAAGGAAAAAAAAATGCTTGACCGAATCGGGCAAGCAAATTATTTTGAAGTCATCCTTTTCCCCCACATTTTCCCTGAGCTCCAATATCAATAAACCCATAAAAATCGAGCATACGGAAGCCCTAAACTAACGACTGTCTAGCGCTGCTACGCAGTTTCAACAACTTTCTAACACTTACTTTTCGATGAAACACGAACACTCGAGAGATCGCTATGATCGGAAGTACGAGTAGTTATACAATGTACTTGAATATTCCATTGCAATTTGTGTGTGAATAGTATTCCGTAGTGACAAAGCCCAATATTTTGGCAGTAAAAGTAACCACCAGCAGAGGAAACTGGCGTTTTCTGCTCGCCGTAAGCTGTTTGCAGGTGAGTATAGGTGACCCCCCTCGTAAACAGCCATACAGTATTGGTTTGTGCACCACGTGTCTGTAGAGCACGCGGCGAATTCGGAGAAACAAAACAGAACGCAGTCACGTAGACGAAGTTGTGAACACCAACTTGACCAAGAAGGAAAACATGAAAAATCCCACGATGGCAAGGTGCCAGACTTGGGGAAGGGTGGGGCGGTAGAACAGAGAGCATTCAACAAAGGAAACCGCGCGCACTGGTGCATTCCTGGAGGTTATAAACAGTCTGGAGCCTGGGGGACCCGGGATGGACAGGTAAGGAAAGCAAGTCGAAGACCGAGGGCGAAGACCAAGGATGTCAAACATTTAATACGATTTGTTATCACAGGCTATTTTTTCTTTTTCCTCTCATTTCTTATCTGTATGATCTTTCATTTATCGGTAAAAAGAAAAACAGTATTTGATGTCAGGATTCAAATAACTTGTTTTTTTTTTTTGTGCCTTATTCTCTTTTCTACTAAATTATATCTTACCTGAATTATCACCACTGATCGGGGAAAAACAACAGTATGAACTGTTCGTTTCTCACAGTTCACAATCCGAAGTTTTTTGTTTTGTTTTTGTTTGTTGTTGTTGTTTTTTTTTTAATAAAGAAAAACTAGATATATCGCTACGGCGACTGATATGCCTCCGCCATTATGCATGGTTCTCCTAATAGGTCTATAGTACAATGTCTTGACAATGTGTGATGACAGTTTCACACAATTGGCAAAATATTAAAATGACAGGTTTGCCACAAATGTGCTGAATGTTCACTTTCCTAGAACTAGGTTCAATTGGATGAATTATTCAAATGTCAGAGTGCAGGTATTTGGGGAACTAATGATTTCTACTTGACTTTTGACCCTTTTATAAGTTTATGCTTTGAGTAATTTTCAAGGTATTGAGAAAAAGTATAATTTCAGTATCAAATGGGAAAATAGCATTATCTAAACCTGGTCTTTGACCGTTGACCTCACATTTCCACAGAGAATCACTGTTAGGTAGAACATGCATAAATATGTAAGTTTCATGATGATACCTTGAGTTACTTTCGAGATATGGAGGAAAAAGTGCAATTTAGTACTTTCACTTGACCTTTGACCTTTGACCTTTTGGCAAGAAACTTCCCCCAAAATATATATTGGGTAATACATGCCATACATCCAGTTTAAAAAAAAAAAAAAAAAAAAACCTTCAGGCATATTGCATTTTAAGGAAAGTAGTGATATTTTGAGGAGTTGACCTTGACCTTTGACCCCCCTGACCTTTGACCCATGACCCCCAACTTCCCTAGATAATCACTGCCCATCGGTACAAGCATATACTAAGTTCTATGAAGATACCTTGAACCATCTGCGAGATATGGAGAAATATGTGGAATTTCAATTTTTTTTTCACAAAATAACCTGTGACCTTTGACCTTTGACCCTGTGACCCTAAAATCCACACAAAGTATTAGCCCCCAAGGATATACCCTCATACCAAGTTTGATGTAAAACCACCCCACGGTTCTTGAGATATCGACAAAAACAAAACGGGACGGACGGACGTACGGACGGACGTACGGACGGACGTACGGACGGACGGACGGACGGACGGACGTACGGACGGACGGACGGACGGACGACCCGAAAACATAATGCCTCCGGCCACTTCGTTGCGGAGGCATAAAAAAATGAAAGAGAGAGAAAAAAAAGTTTCGGTATCCGAAGGTTCGCTTTACCAAATATGAAAAAAAGAAGAAGAAAAAGTTAAGTAATTTTGAAGGTTTGTTGATTCGAAAGCGAAACACAATGTGTAATTCTGAAGATTCCGCAATCCCGAAACTAATAGGCCATAAGTTTCGTACCACGCAGACCTATACATGAGAGTTCGTTCTAAGATTAACAAACTTTTTCTCAGATTTACAAACCCTGGGGATAATGCCACATTAATATTCGTATTTACGAATCCTTACATTTTCTTTAACAAACATCTGGAGATTTTCAGTGTTTCAGATTCGAAATAACGGGGTCATCCTACGAGACCGACACCCACGACTCATACAGCCCACGAGTTCGACATTGAAAACAGGTCCATGAGTCATACAGGTCACGAGTCATAGAGCCCACGAGTTCGACGCCAGGCAAATGAAGTTCAGGAGTTCGACACTCGGTAAAAACGGCTCACGAGTTCGACATAAATAAAAACAGCCCACGAGTTCGATGGATCACAACACGGGATTTAATGTGTCGGTCTCGTAGGCCTTTTTTGCTGTAAGTCCTCGACTTCGTCTCGGCACTTATAACCTCCCTCAATAGCATTTCAAACCCTTCGGATGGAACATTCGGTATTTTCCCTCCCCCGCCAGTGGACATCATCTATGTCGAACTCAGGGCTGTATGACTCGTGAGGTGTATGACTCCTGGACTGTATATTATGTAAATATGACTCGTGGGTGTCGGTATCGTGACGTACATGCATCCGAAATATCGAAACATCAGAATTTCCTTTCAACGGAATAATGCATACCGTGCCTGAAAGTAATCAACCATTCTAAACCAAAAGATATGTGTACTTATTTGTTACGATTATACCTCCTTGTAA
The DNA here is from genome assembly GCA_033980235.1 of Diadema setosum. Lineage (NCBI taxonomy): Eukaryota > Metazoa > Echinodermata > Echinoidea > Diadematoida > Diadematidae > Diadema > Diadema setosum. The sequence continues at coordinate 10,504,802 of CM067065.1, read as the reverse complement.
GGTATCACTCACTGCTATATGAATACTCCTCGATAAAAAGTGAGCTATGTCGAACCATGTAGTTAACTTATCTTGCCTTAAAGATTTTGTCTTTTCTTGATTATCCCTAATAACCAGAAGGTTCGATAATAAAAAAGAAATAAATATATAAAAAAAATGAGAGGAAGAAAGGATCGTAGGTTCGTTCATTTGATAACGAAAATTGATTCGGTATACTGCAAGTTCGTTTATCAGAAAAAGTTTCGTACGACGTGATTCATTCTCTGATCAACGAATCTTATTTCATTTCCAGAGAAACGAAACTTCGGAATAATGCCACTAGTCGGATAAACGAACCTTGCTGATTATTTTCGGATTGACAAACTTCTATAGTCGCCAGTGGGAATCTGCGTGTATCGGATTTGCAATAACGAACCATCGGCATAACGAACCTCCTTCTTCTTCTTCTTCTTTTTTTTTGTCGGAAAATGAACACCACGCCTAGAAATCATCGATAGTGTCGAATAAGAATGAAACTGATTTCTTATACTTCAAAGACTATTCTTTTCTGAACTTTCTCCCAATGCCCGAATAAAAAGAGTGGTTTTTAGAGCGTGTTGCTCTGAAAGTGCTTTATTCCAAAGGTTCGTGAATCCGAAAATGATGAATGATAATACACTATGGCCTATTAAATTCTCCGAAGGTTTGCCAATCCGAAATGAAGGTTCGATTTTCTGATGGTTCGTTTGGTAGTTCATAATAATAATAATAATAATAATAATAATAGTAATAATATATATATATATATATATATATATATATATATATATATATATATAAAAGGGTACTGTTCGTTATTCCGAAGGTTCGTTAATCCGAACATTTGTGGCGTTATTTCGAAGGTTCGGTAATCCAAAAATGAAATACATAGGGTTCGTTATTCCGAAGGTCCGTTGATCCGAAAATGAAATAGGGTCCGTAACGAACCTTCGGAATAACGAGCTTTTATTTCATTTTCGGATTAATGAACCTTCGGAAGAACGAACCTTTGGAATAACGAATCTTCGGAACAACGAATCTTCGGACTAAAGAACCTTCGGAAAACGAATTGTAACCATATGTTATGTTGAAAAAATGGTGTTATGTTGAGGCGCATGTAAACACATAATTAAAAACACAAGAACACACGATTCACAAACTGGAATACAATCGTAATCTCTATTTGTGGAGTTGATGAAAATGAAAAAGGGTTCGTTAATCCGAACATTTGTGGCGGTATTATGAAGGTTCGTTATTCCGAATGTTCGTTAATCCGAAAATGAAATAGGGTTCGTTGTTCTGAATGTCCGTTTATCCGAAAATGAAATTCCTTCGGGATAACGAGCTTTGTTTTATTTTCTGATTAACGAACCTTATTTCATTTTCGGATTAATGAACCTTCGGAATAACAAACCTTATCACTTTTTTCGGATTATCGAACCTTTGGAATAACGAACCTTCGGACTAAAGAACCTTCGGAATAACGGACCTTCGGAATAACGAACTACAGTCGGCAGGCGTAAATTCACACACGAATACACAATATACACCAAGAGACGAACTGGAATATAATCGTAATCTGAATATGTGGAATTGATTTAATCATCATTATTTTCATTTTTTCCTCTTCCTCTCCCTTCTTACGAAACTGTGATGATGAAGATGAATAATTTCTGCTTTCTTGTATATAGGTTACTTCATTATTCCACACTTGTGTGCGAAGGTAAGGTGACGGGTATCGAGTGGTCAAGTGTCGGGGTCATCCAACGAGACATTGGACATTGGAGTACAGATGAGGCTTATAAATATGTCTTACGGTATTTTTTGAAAAAGTGGACCTTCCAGACTTTTATTTCATATCTATTTATTTATCTATTTACAATGTATTCATTTTTGGGGGATGGCGTATAATGTATACGCACCCTACTTCCACCCCCGCTACAGGCCTGCTGATCCTGATCATCCTCTTTGAAATAATGGGCTGCGTGTTCCCCTTGTCATATCAGCCCCTTCTCATCATCATATAACGATGACCCCCCCCCCCCCCCCCCGTCTTCGCTGCAGGTTATTCACTGCTGTATAAGTTTATTTTAATTTGATTAAATGAGTGGTATAATATATTGGGTGATTTTTTTTTCATAGCAATATACTCACAAACAACCTTTATGAAATGTTGAAGAACATACAATTCTAAGAGGAATTGAACATTCATTTGAGGAAAATCTGTTTTGAAATGGCTGATATAAAAACAGTGTAAAACAAACGATCGTCAAAGTGGGTCTAACTTTTATTGAACTGCTTTATTCCACCTCCCTGATATCTCAGCCATTTAAAAAACAATTTTCATCAATAAACTTTGAATTCCACATAGAATTATGTGTTCTCTATTATTTCATTAGAGATGTCTCATCTAAAAGAAAAAAAATCTAGTCCCATCTCAAACAAAACTGTACCATCGCTTTATCGAACCTTTCCCTGTGGAATAATGAACTGTCGGAAAACTCCACAGAGTCCGGATATAATATAGAATTCCGCAAAATACTAGTACGTGGTGGCCATACTTTACTCTTTCTTTACAGACCGATCTGCAATTCCAAACGGTAAAAACAAATGCCAGTCCCTTCCAGTCAAAATGGGATGATGTTCGTTATTCCGAAGGTTCGTATTCAAAACAAATTTTCATCAAATACAACTTTGAATTCCTCACAGAATTATGTGCTCGTAAGCAGAAATCAGTAGGGACGTACTCAGCAGCTCCAAAATTCGTATTTCGCCCTAAAGAATAAAGATTCATATGTTCAGCGTTCATTGATTGCTTTATATTATACCAAGGACGCAATATCTGATCTCCAAAAGCTTCGGAAGGGGGGGGGGGGTGCGGAAACTCCAACTGCCTTTCAGGGGAGGGGGATACTTTGATCTTCTCAAGCGAGCCTTTGTGAGAGCGAATGCAAAACTTTGTTGGGTATTTTTAATTATCGTTTACTATAAAACATAGACATTCGTGTCAAGCTTTAACTTTAAACATCACCATTTCCGAAGTATATTATTCCAGTTTCTTTTCTCCTAACTATAATCTGAAAGTCTGCCACATGCATGATCGCTAAACGCCACGCTTTGCGTGGATGTGCCGAAGTACGAAACGGTTATAGCTCGTTATTCCGAAGGTTCGTTATTCCGAAGGCTCTTTAGTCCGAAGATTCGTTATTCGTTATTCCGAAGGTTCGTTGCTCCGAATTTCATTTTCGGATTAACGAGCCTCTAGGTATAGGGAATTTGCGTGTTTCGGATTAACGAACCTTCGGCATAACGAACAGTACCCGTACGAAACACGTGGTTTCACTCAATTCAAAGGAATGAGGTTATTGCAAGTTCGATGGACCGAATGCCCCTCATAAATCAAGAAGTCTTTTACGAGCAAAGAAATAAAAATGAGAATGAAGAAAAGAAAAACCTTGAACGAAAGTTGCTAGCCAAAATATCTCAGTAAAATTTAGTGGAAATTTACAGTATATATATATATATATATATATATATATATATATACATTTTTTTTCACATGTGAAGTTCCTTCGAACTTTGAATAAGGATACGCAGTTTTGAGGGGCATGAAATTGTCATGATTTTGCTGTCTAATCGGGTACATTGTAGCTCTCAATAAGCATGCGGCTGCATAACATTGTCGTAGTGAATTTGTCTCGGCATACGAGACCCTTCATACTAGTAATATTTCTGTTATTCCATTTTTGATTGAGTGATATCATTAATCAATCCCTTTTATAGTTCAGTGAGCATTAAAAATACTGGTATTCAAGTATATATAATCGACTGTTCGATGTTGTCTAGTATGGGCCAAAAGAAAGGCTATACACAATCATGGTGTGTCATGATCTTTGCCAATTACAAGCTGATCGTTGTCCATCGATATTTCCAGGCTATACAAATACGCTGTTTTGAAGTGCGCGCATTCTTTCGTCTAGCACCTGGAGTCTGGCAACTGTTTTTGTGGAAATGCCCACAAGTGTGTGTGTGTGTGTGTGTGTGTGTGTGTGTGTGTGTGTGTGTGTGTGTTGGGGGGGGGGGGGGTCAAGTTTCTTCTATCCGAAGAGACTGCATATACGCACAATCAGCTCTTCGCTTTTATTTTACTGTCGTCAATGTTTTTTCCCCTTATTCTTTGCTGGTAATAGCATTCGTAATTTAACCGAAAATAAAAAAGGTCAAACGGTTGGTTACTAGTATTCGGCAATTCCATCCAAGTATCATAAAGAGCAATACATGTACATGTACTAGTATTTGACAATTACAACAGTGAAAGAAATGATCAAATTTGATCCTGAAATTTGATCCTAATGGCGATGTAGAAGGGAGGGAAACGTGGCAGATGGAAGGATTTCTTTTATTACCATTGAATTTTAAGAAAATTACCGATCACCAGTATATTTCATTTCGTCAAAACTATATCGTGTTTCTGTGTTTATGTCAGTGCGTGTATGTGGGCATATGTTTACTTGCGTGTTTTAATTCCACTCTCATCGTGTAATATCCCATAATTATAATTACAGCAATCTGCGCATCCCGAGAAAAAAACTGAAAGATGTAGCATCTCCTTGCTCAAAGTCTTGTACTACGCCTCCCCCTCCACCACCCCCACCCCTCGGAAACCAACCTAGTTTGAAAACGCCGCTGTGCTTCTCAAAAAAAAAAAGAAGAAGTAATAAAAGAATCTAATAGAGAAGAAAACAACTGTACATTTCGCGTCGTAACGTGTTGATTGCACGTCGGTCTCCGGCCACCACTCGAAGAACATCTTACACAGTCAGTCCGCAGCGTCGTATGCTAATGAGCAAATCCACCGAATTTATTCCACGCGCAGGAATTCTGCGCATGTGTCTGGCGACGAGGCTTTTCGTCGACGCAAAATGTATATCCCCAACATCGCTCGTTGTTACGTTGCCATGAACCTGTTTCCGGAGCCGTGACCGGGTAAGTCATGCAGTCCAATAAAAGACGATTAATTCCATACTTTTTTTAGCCGAATTTGACACCTTTTGAGGGAGATACAATGGATATAAGAAGCTGCTTGCGATAGAATCTGATTTTGACATGCGCTGATACATTGCTGGATCCTGACCCATCTACAACTCCTATGGTTATTTTAATCAGTTATTTGAATAGATGAGATTCTAGCGGAAATTTTGATACCAGCCTCATTTTGGCTCAAAAATAAACGAAGTGATCAAAATTGCACCCAAAGTCGAAGCAAATTTCCGAAAATATTGGTTTTGCGATGCCATCTGTATGCATGTAGGGTCACGTGACCTTCACGTTAACGAGAATTCCGGACTCGATTTTGTCTCTGCAGTGGCAAGTTTTGATCGCGCACGCACTGGCCGTAGTCCCGTATGTACAATTAGATGTCCTGTTCTGTAAAATAGTCGTCCACGGTATCGTATCACAGCTAGCGCTACTACTGGTTAGAACTAAAAGTACAGAGATCGATATAGATCATGACAGAGTACGATCTACTACTAGTAACATGTACATGACATCAGTCAATTTCCCTTGTTGTATTTGGCATAGACCTTGGCCCTGCACTATTTTATTATCATTATTATCATTATTTTTAATAGAACCAACAGTTAAGTTCTACATTCTATAGTTTGATGAATTCAAAATACATTATGATGGTATGGGAATATGTACAATCATAATAATGTACCACCTCATACTAGTCATACTATTACAGTCGTAGCATTAGCATTTTGACAATTTGAATACAATGGGGTGATGTACCAATGTTTTTGTGACAAATGAAATATTTACTTCTGGTTCCACTGTGTTTTAAGACTTGACAAATGCATGTTTCGTATACTACGTTCATGCCAAATGTCATTTTATTTTCATCTCAATTGTTGCTATTTCACTTTTTTCTTTGCCTCTTTGTAAAATTTCTATAATGATCTTTGAACAATAGAAAGACAATGCTCTCCTTTATAAATGCCATTGGAATTGAACTGTATAAATTCCAGTTGTATACATTTTTGCAATTAGTTTCATTCCTGACAAATATTTAGAATAATTATAATTGTTGTGTAATTGAATTGTACTGTAGTCCTTCTCAAAGTATATATATTTTTTGAACTCTGAATTAACCTTTCAGCACCAACCCCTTGCGAGATGTGTGCCACAAAAGTAGCTTCTTGCCAAAGGTGTATGAAGACACCAACCAAACACCATCTCCTGCCCCAAGCCAACAATGCCCCACCAAGCCAGCCACGCCCCACCAAGCCAGCCACTGCGGGGACACCAACCCAGTCAGCTCCTGCTCTACGCCAAGAGTGCTCAAGACACAGAACATCCAAGCGTGTGACCCTCCCGCAGGAACTGGTAAATTGGATACAGGATTGCATCTGTAAATTATAATTCTTGCTCTTTTCAACTTGCACTCAAGTTCCTCAAACAGGGATTAATAAATTGAAATTTTAGTTGGTACAGTTGTATTGTAAATTTTTGTTAATGATTATTGAGCAATAGAAAAAGTGTAATGTTCTTATTTAAGATGCCACTGAACGTTAAGTCATGAAATTTAATTGTACACATTTTAAGAGTAGTCAAATGAATTATGGGCAGTAGCTTGAATGACTGTAATCCTTCTCTGGCTGTCATGTAATTGTAGTTCTTCTTGAAGATTATTTTTTAAACTCTGATTTGCCTTTCAGCACCAACCCCTTACCAGATATGTGCCACAAAAGCAGCTTCTTGCCAAAGGTGTATGAAGACACCAACCAAACACCATCTCCCCTGCCCCAAGCCAACAATGCCCCACCAAGCCAGCCACTGCATGGATACCAACCCAGTCACTGCAGGGATACCAACCCAGTCACTGCAGGGATACCAACCCAGTCAGCTCTTGCTCAACGCCAAGAGTGCTCAAGAGATGGAACATGCCGGAAATGCTCCATTACAGCTTGTTTGTATGACCCTCCCGCAGGAACTGGTACAGGATTGCATCTGTAAATTATTATTCTAGTTACACCCATTTTGTTTGGTCAGTATAACACTCAAGGTGTATCCCCAAGTCAGTAGAATGCTCATGAAGATCAACTGCTGCCCCCTCATTCTGCTCTTAGGTTTCACAGGTTGTAATCATGCTGGGTGAGAACTGTCTGGGCAAATGCCCCAGACATGTCCCACTATTCATGTATCCAGACATCACTCAATATGGCTGCTTTTCAGTTATTCAGGAAAAACTCAGGACTTTTTTGGGATTTACAAGAGACATTGAACAAAGAAGAAATAATGTTGCATATTTAACAAGACAATGTTGATGTAAGAAAAATAAGTGTGTGAATAAGCAGTGCAAATGTAAAAAACAGGGGCAAAATTGTGGTCCTGGTTGTACATGCAGGAATTTTACAAATTTAGATAACCATGTAATTATGGAAAGTGAAGGTAGTGATAGTGACAATGTAAAATCTAGACACTGCAGATTTGTCTGAAAATGGTATAGCCTTGCTTGCATTGTGATCAAAGTTGCACAAACCAAGCATATGTGCATTTATACCTGTTTACAGAAACTTCTTTTTATTTCTTCTGTTTCAACAAAAAATTAAGGGGGGGTGTGCGCCGGTTGCAGTCCTCCCTGGATCCGCCACTGTGAAGATGTGTCAGTCAGTTTTGATAAGTTATTTTGTCTAATGCAGTGTGTGAAGAATGTGTGTGAATAATGAACATGTATTCATCTAAGAGCAATCCTACCTCTGCATACTACTAGTATACTGATTCTTTGTTTTAGCTTTCTCGTTTAAAGCCTGTATTGTAGTTTATACATTTATAAATTATGTTATTTGCCCTAGGTTTGTGTGGCAAACTAAAGTTTTGATGGGCAGAATGTGACCAAATACCTACCCTCATCAAATTTGAAGTTCCACATACTGTAACAGTGGATATTTTCGCGCTTGGCTGGGTAAGAAGAGTTTCGCGTGATTTTAATTCCACGGAATCAAGACATCCCACAAAGGAATATATGGCAAGCAAAAATATCCACATACTTTTATTTTCGCGCTAGTTTTTTGGTTGCGCGATATGCACGAAAATTTCAACAACGCGAAAATTTCCACTTTTACAGTAATCATTCTCTTACAAAGCTTTTATGTATGTGAAAAGGAAAGTACAAATACAGGTGTATCACTGAAAGTAGCTGTGTATGACAAAGGAGGTACTAAGCCTCCTTGGTATGGTATTATATTGTATGTATAATAGATACCAGGCATGCAGCCAACATTTTTAAAGACACGTATAAGATTGGGAGAGAACTGGAATAACGAAATGTTGGACATCAGATACCTCAGTCTATGAAAATGTGAGTTATATACAGCTGAGTTATTACACTGAGAAATACGCGTGTTGTCACAATCATTCCTATGACTACCACTTGTGTATGATACACTTACATGCGTTGATGATCTGATTGGTTAAGCATGTACAAATTCATGTGGTTGCTATCATTATTACATCATAATAATACAAATTGATCTTGACTGCAAGTCAGCATGCTCATAAGAAACGCACAATGCCTCTACTCAGATACCACACTCGGGCATTGCCATAAGCATTCCCCATGACTACCACTTTAAAGGAAATATTCATTTTGTTTATTTTAATAATTGTTATTGTGAACCCTGAGGAAGACATTCATGTATTCTTCGAAAATTCAGCCTGAATAAATAGCGCTGTTGGACTGAAATGCATTACTACTCTACTTCGCCATCTTTCATATACTGTATAATAGTCCGTCGCTGGGGTGACAAGACCTTGTATCTGCAATTTTGGTGAAAATGACTTTTTTGGATTAATGGTCAAATAATGGGTTAAGTGATGTCCTGTCCAAATCCCAACTGTCTTACTCCAAAAATGAAGCCACCACGGCATGTCAAAGGAAAGGCTATCCCATTCGCTACAGTGCTTTGGCCGCCATGTTTTTTGGCTCTCCTGAACCTTTGACATTTTGTAGATACGTGGTCTTGTCGCCCCAGCGACAATATATATATATATATATATATATATATATATATATATATATATATTATTATTATTATTATATATATATATATATATATATATATATATATATATATATATATATATATATAGCATATATATATGCTGTTCTTGCCAAATACATGTAGTACTAGTGGTACATGTGCCTTAAAAGATGTAAACAACCAACCTTGCCAACAGAAATGTTTTTGTTTTGTTTGTTTTTTTGCATCACATCCTGTTTAACAAAGAGCAATAATGTTTACAATATTTTGTTAGTTTGTTATGAACTTTAGGGTAATCCGTATGATAATGAAAAGTTTTTTCCTGTCGTCCTATACTGCCAAGTAGTTGAAAAGATAATGCAGAATAACTGAAGAGCGTTGTGGAAACTGGGTAGAGGAGAAAGAAAGAGAGAGAGATGTCCAGTTTAAGGAGGGGAAAACAAGCAAGAGTGTGAAAGTCGTGTCTTGTGGAATTTGAATGTGGATTTCAAATCAGTGTAAATTAATGAATGCTACACTGATGATTACTTTTTTCTGTTTTGATAAAAAGGCTCGAGTACACATACATGTACATCAATCTGTACAATCCATAGTAGATTTTCAGCTTTTGTTCTCTTGTCTTGCTAGCAGCTTGCTTCCATCCACCAGAGACAAAAGATGAAATGTAAAAAATAATAATAATAATAATAATAATAAAATGTGAAAGATACATACATTGTATTTAAATATCTAAGAACATAACAGATCTGCAAGGAAGCCAGCTTGCTTTGACTATCGTCATTCTCTGAGTCCCATCAGTGATTAGTTACCACAGCCTATGTACCGTCTTGTCATCTGGACACTACAATGACCAATGCAACCATTCACACAAGTGTCCAGAGAAATACAAGTACACCTATGCTGGACTAGTACTACCACTGGCTGCTGCTGCTGCTGGCACTACTGGTATGGTATTACAAGTGTACTAGTAGTAGTACTACTAATGTACTAGTAGTCCACTACTACTATAGCTACTACAGTGTACTAGTACTACTATTAGTGCTACTACTACTACTATAGCTACTTACTACAGTGTACTACTACTAGTTCATAACAATCATAGGCACGTATAGATATACACGTGATACTTCTTACGGAAATACCTGCTTCTGTGGTTCACCGCAGCGAGTGTTCGGTGCAGTTACCGTTTTTGCTGCAATCGCAACACTGCAAAACGAATACTTGGGACTACACTGACGGGTTCGTGTTTGCACTCTTTATATATTCACATTCTTCTGTCGATTCCTTCATTTATTTTGATCGATTGGACTCATCAAAAGACGAGATACATACTGAAATGTGATAATAAGTGTTCAAATCAACTTCAAAATGGTTTGATGTTAGTCTATAAACAGTTAGTTTTACGTCGGGCCCGGCAAAAGCAGAAGCCGTAAGTGGAGATTCACTATGACGTCATTCATGGCAGCCTCTGCAGACGGTAATCGACCAATCACAGCACAAGGAAATCGGATTGTCTTCATCAGGGCTAGTTGACAGTGTAGTTGCTCTAGATTTTGCTGGATCCTGACCCATCTACACGAAATGACCCATAAAGAGTTACATTTTTCGATTGATTGATACATTTCCCCCCATTTCGTGATGCTTTTTTATTAACTCATTGTCTAGAAAAGTGAAATTTACCGGATGATTTTGAATTGAATTATTTTTTTTTCAACACGATTTTTGATGTGAAATTATAAAATGTTATCGCAGTCTTTTCTACTTGATATTATGATTTCTGAAAAATTCAGAATTTCGCTGATCATCTGCAAAAAAACCTGGTTTGATATCATGCACATGAAGTGAAATATCGCAGATTGAAAACCAGTCCTCGAACACGGCACGAGAGACCATTTCAAGGTCACACCGCTGCGCTGTAGAATGATTTAGACACATTTTCGCGACGCTGCCGGCTGGCTGTACATGACACCGTGGGAGCTGAACATGAAAGTTGCGTTCTTCCCAGGCACGCACATGTTGAATGACAGCACGTGGTTATTGCGCACCTTGCATTGGACACAATGTCATACTGAGTAGACTTCTTCTGCAATAGACTGTTCACAGATTCTTGCAGACTGACTTGATTACAGTTGTTCTCATCAACTAGTGTACGCGTTTCTCTTCATATTTTTATATTATGCTGTTAATAGCCTGCAGGGAAAACAACAGCGTGTTTGAAATGGAATTGTTGGGAATATATCACAGGTTACTACTGATTTGAGAAGAATTTGCTTTCCTGTCTTCCAAAGTGGTATGTACAGGCAATCTCCCCAGAAGCCTAACCAATTTAACGTAAAATCCAGCGGTTTTCTTGGGATTGCAACGGTATTTCAGCACCAGCCGATACTCCTGTACTGTAATGATAGGGAGATCAGGAACGAAATTGCACATCGTTTAATACAACCTTGGGCGTCCTTACACACGGAATGAGTTGCCCGTCGAGGCGTGGTAAATATTCTGTGGACTGTAGGTGTATGTACCATTATATACCAGATTAAGAACTAATTTCCGTAAAACAGTATCCCGACAGTGAAAAGAACTGCCGTGTCGGTAAAATAATGTCAATGTGACGATCAAGCTGTAATAACAATGTACAAAATACAATCTACAAACTAAAAGAAAGACATGATATTACATTCGTTCATCAGAAGTGAAATTTATCCACCAAAATTTACGTCTAAAAAGGCGAGTCTCAGCAAGGTGTGTGACCGTGGCACATATGCCGTATGTAATTCATAACAGTTGTCAAAATGCAGCTTCACGCCACCCCGATGTCCTTTTTGTGACGTGTTTTGTTTTGTCGGGGTTTTTTTTTGTGTTTTTTTTTTCTTAACAAAGTAGCTTCGATATTTGAAGCTCACTTTTCCCATTGGTGGCATTGGCATTTTAACATGTCAAACGTTGCACTCTCGCTATTCAATTGCCTGACAATTAAATGATACTAGGAGTCACGACTCGCGTATAGATATATTTTTTTTCCAGTGATTTCGTTCATTTATATCAACACAAGACTCGCGAAGTGTCATGTCACATTAGTCATTATATAGCTCATTTCACTGTCGTTAAATCAGGATTCAGGTACTACTAGTAGACCTACTTTAATCATAATCACTTCATCCTTGAATGTAAATTAGGGCCTACACTTTATTTTTTGAGTCAATGAGTGATCCCGATAGAATAGTGTCTCAGCTTGAAGGTTGCTCGACGATATTTTTCCACCTCATTTGTGATTAAACTGGCATCCATACGGCCACAAACGATTTCAAGCCGTGTAATTCTATCCTTTACGTTATAAAAATCGCCATACGCATCGTAGTACACCCAGCTTCTGGCTCTCCTTGGTTGCGTTGCTGCTCGAATTCTCTCTTCTGTTGATTGGGATCACACGGCGTACAACCAAACCGGGCTCCCACACACACGCATTGCACAAAGCATGAGACGTGACCAATACTAGTACCGTGTATGTGGCGGTAGAACGCGGAGGGACGCCAGTCGTCCTACCGCGGTAGGACGATTTCTCTCTTACAGAAAAAAATCACCAGCGCGCACATCATGTCAGATGCGCCTATATACGCGTAAAATCGTCCTCGAGCGTTCCATGCGTCCTCCTGCGGTAGAACGCTAGTGAGAATAAATATCCCTTCCCTAAAGGCTATGGGTTTAATGGGACTTTAACACCCTTATCATTCTCACGTGACAAAATTTAACGCACAAAATAATAAATGCATGAAAGAAAGAAAGAAAGATTATGAGAAAGAGTGAAAGAATTCTTGAAATAAACAAATAGAGTGCATAAGGAACATGGTTACAATGAAATTCCAGATACAATGAATTACAAATTCAGGCTGCAACATTATCCTCCCTATGTTTTTGTATTGTTTATTTATTTTAATTCAGTATTATGAAATTCAATATAGCGTAACTAGGAAACCTGCCGGTCCTGAGGACTTCGTTATACCAGGATTCCACTGTATTTAATATGAGGAAAAAAGAAGTGCCACATTTAACTGTCACTAGACAAATTGTGTTGTAAATAATGAAAGTACTCTTGGGACATTACTAATCAAAATTTGCAAGTGTATTGCATTGACATTTATCTTTCAGGACCTTTCTCTTTCTAACATTTTCCTACACTTCTATGGGCTGGATGCACACTAAGGATGAGAGATTACAAACTAATCTTTATTCGTAAATGACCTCTACTTGTTAAGATAGCAGTAATTCTATAACAACTATGCACTTCTCTGTGCAAAAATAGGCAAATTTTGGAATGCGAGAAGTTGCCAAGATGTTGTATATTAGGAATTGAACAAAATTTTAAAAATGATTAATGATACCCCCCCCCCCCCCCCCCCCCCCCCCCCCCCCCCCGAAGAAGGTATGTGGCAAAAGAAACTTACGGTTTTCTAGACCAGTGATCTTATACAGACTGATTGATGGAGTGCCATAGTATGGTATCCATCCCAGGAACCCTATTAATTTTTGTTTTAATCTAGACTGGTCAGGGACAAATCTCGAATGAAATCCCATTTTCTGTTCTATCTTAATTCATATCATTATATTTATGGCCAGTTCAGCTATTTGAATTTATAACAATGATAAAAATAGTGTGAAACTTGGTAAGATTAAAAAAAAAAAATGATGGAAATTGCATCTTTTGTGCCCTGAACAATGTCCAGTGTGCTCAGACTCTTCACAATCTCATACAATATATGGGCTGTTTCTTTTACAGGATCTTCTTTCGCCCACGGGAGCCAGTTGATAATTGGGTAAACATTGTTTCCATCGAGTTTATTTCCAGATTTTGTTTCTCAGTCAAGTAAACATCCTGATCTACTATGACTGGATGAATGAGAAGAATGTTATTATCAGTGATAAAATGAAATTTTGTTTGGTCTTTGTTTGTAGGGAGAGAGCAAGGTACTGGACATCAACTGTCGTAATGCCGATGGCTACACCCCACTGCTGCTGGTCACCAGGGATGTGCAGCTTTTTGAGAGCAGTAAGACCTTTTTTTTAATTCAAGATTGTCAAGGGGTGCATTCGAGCGCTCTAAAGCGAACCACATTGTACGGAAGCAAAGCAAACCATACCGAACTGTGCCAGATTTCGAGCGTTCCAGTATTCTGTTGAGAAACCGTACCCCATGAGTTATTTATAGAAAAGGTTATGCATTTGCAAGAATGTCATTCACCTGGGCCTTAAACTACTTACAGCTGTCCCAAACAAAGAGAATGATGTCTTAGCATTGTGACGTATGCGCACGATACGCGCATGCTTTACAGCGAACTTTTGCTACCCTTTTGGTACGCTTTTAGAACACATCGGGAAGTCTTCCACTTTTGGCTAGATACAATACAGTATGGTACACTTTAGGAGCGTTCGAGCGTTCCTCTGGCGCGGGTATGGTACTGTACAGTTCGCTTTAGGAGAGCGTTCGAACGCACCCAATGTTTAATAGATGAGGTTCTGTGACATCAAAAAATGTGCTGTCTGAGGGGCAAAGACCCAACACGAGTGCATGAAAAGCGCATGGCCTCTAGCTTGCGCAAGGCGTACCATATACCCGCCTGCCTCTTTGGCCTGGTAAAATCGCACATGATGATGGGACGTGGGATGTAACAAATATGCGCTTGCCCCCCCCCCCCCCCCCCCCCCCCACACACACACACACACACACACACACACACACACACACGCGCGCACAGTTTTTGCCCCTTGGCAAGTTGAGCCGTGGCATGATGATGTCATACGAATCTAGGCTCTGGATTCACCTGCCCTAATGCTGGATTCCTACTGTCATGAGATCCACTACGCACACCACGATTAGCCGTTATTAGCTGATTGTTGAATTTTTGCCTATGTCTATGACAATTTGTGCCACGATTGAAATCATTGTCCTAATCGTGGATCGGTTGTCATGGTGATCTCTTCAGGTGTCATCAGACCTTGAGGTCCGTCGTTTCAGGCACGTTGATCGTAGAAAAGTTTTGGAAGGTTCAAAAATAGTGATCGATGCGATTGCCATGATTGGTCTCAAGATCTGATTAGATCTGATATTAAAGATAATATAAAGTTTTGGTATTACCTCAAAAGTTTCCCTGAATTTCCTTGTCTTAGTTTGTGTTTCAGGTTAAAATACCTTTCATATAACTAACACTGTGAGACTTACTTGCCCCAAAGTGCTCTCATGTCTTAGTAATCATGCAATAATGGTTTCGTACCAGAGCCGCCGCCGTACGGCGGCGGCGAGGTAGTACACGTATTGTGCGAAACCATTATTGCATGATAACTGCGACCAGCAGCGTGCAGCCCCATACGCATACTGTGTAGCTTACTGCGACCAGCAGCCCCATACGCATAGCTAAATGAGGCTTCGCATTGTAGCTGACAGGATCATGACAGATTTAGTATCGCGGGTAAATATCAACTTAAAATCCACAAAATTCTTCAATTTGAAGACTTACCAGTTAAGTTGAAGTATTGAAAACAGGCTTTGGGCAACGTTTGGTTTTGCCAATAGTCCCTTTCTGTTCAAATTGATGACTGAATGTGACTCGGTCGAGAGGACCTTGGGAGAGCTACACTGAATTGATGGCCAGCGCATGCGCACAAAAACATCTTATCCGTTCATGGATTTGAAATTTGTTCGCATGTGATGTGTGCGTATGCGCTGGCCGTAGTAATCAGTGTATGTAGCTCTCCCAAGGTCCTCTCGACCGAGTCACATTCAGTCATCAATTCGAACAGAAAGGGACTATTGGCAGAACCAAACGTTGCCCAAAGCCTGTTTTCAAGACTTCAACTTAATTGGTAAGTCTTCAAATTGAAGAATTTTGTGGATTTTAAGTTGATATTTACCCGCGATACTAAATCTGTCATGATCCTGAATGCTACAATGTGAAGCCCCATTAGGCTATGCGTATGGGGCTGCTGGTCGCTATGCGTATGGGGCTGCTGGTCGCAGTTAATTGCATGATTACTAAGAAATGAGAGCACTTTGGGGCAAATAAGTCTCACAGTGTTAGTTATATGATAGATACTTTAACCTGAAACACGGAAATTCAGGGAAACTTTTGAGGTACCAAAACTTTTTATTATCTTTATACATCATCATGGCTATACTTCATGATTAAGACCACAATTTATAAATTGGCACAAATTGTGAACGATATAAATAGATTACCAAGATCAGCTACTAATCGTCATCCTATTGCATTGTGGATTGAACGACAGTTTGAATCCAGCATCAGACTATGGTATACTCTGTACATTTAGTGAGTCTGATTTGTTATGAATCAGGAATTCCAAACAATTTCATGCATTATAAAAAGTGTCTTGTTCACGTTACGTGCTGAACAGCAGTACATTTTTTAGTGGATGTCACATTCACATCGTTATCACAGTTGATATTTATTCAGTCTGTTAAATTTGCTGATTATGATTATGATTATTATATTTGATTGATTATGACAATCATCATCATCATAGACATCGTAATTATTATTGCCATAAGATGCTGAAAAGCTACAGATGCAATCAACAAATCCTTGATTTATAGTTATACCTGTGAACCACACCTATCCTGCTAGGTATATCAAATTTGTGTAACACACACAATCCAAACTGTGAATTACTACATTTGGAAAAAGATGAGTTTCATTATATTAGCACTTGTATAATCCTTTCCTCCCTTGCGCATTTATCAGTTGGCTCTGCGCTCGAGTCATATGATCCTGTGGCCGTTGTGGAGGAGCTCCTTCGTTACCGTGCCGACCCCGTGGCGACGGACAAGGACGGCCACTCCCCGCTCCATCTTGCTGCGTCGGCGGCGAACTCCGCGCTGTCCGACGAGATGGCGCTCCGTCTCCTGCAGATTCCCCTGACGGCCGAGGCCCGCGACGACCGCTCCGCTGCCCCGATCCACGCGGCCTCGCAGAGCGGCAGCGTCGATGTCGTCGTGGCCCTTCTTGGCCAGGGCGTGGACGTCAACGAGCGAGGACACGCTGGAGCCACACCCCTCCATGTATCGGTGAGTGAACCATCTCTGTTTTATTTATCCAATTGCTGGATTAATATTGTCTGTAGCATCATTTCCAGCAATGCCAACTGTTAATTTTGTGGGGAAATTTTTTGAACTTACTATTTTTTTTTAATTACCAAAAATATTTCAGATTTTATGAAAAACAATAGCATGTCCCAGATTGTATACCTATCTATATTTGTTCCAGGAAAGGTGGCCAGATACTGTTTATACTGAATATTGCATTCTTTGTGTGTTTACTTGTTAGTTTGTTAGTTTGTTTTTTTAGTCTCCAATCTCATGTTTTCCACATGTATTATTCATGAAGCATCGTGAGCACTTAAGGTGAACCTCTGTGCTGTATGAGGACCATAAGAGCATTCATGTATAAGGCACACCTTTTTTTGTCCTGAAAAATATCAAAAGTTGGGGGTGCCCGTTTTACAGAAATGCAGGTACCTGTGTCTGTGTATTGTTTTTTCCCCACATTATGTCCAAAATCAGAGAGCACCTTATGCATGTATATGAGTGTGCCTTATTCATTAGTGTTTACAGTAGCCGCTATTATTATTTTGTGTTATTATTCTGCAGAAGCACACCAAAACTAAGTAGGAGACAATAATCAAAGCCAAAAACTCACACAAACTAGCTATCATAGGTGTGCTTATGATGTTCGTAATCTTCTCTTTTACAGAACATTGAGAGTCTGTTATTGCCAGTAACATGAAGATTTATCACTCTCGTGAGCATACCAGAACTTAAAAGCAAAGGGATATTATTATATCAAGGAAATATATATATTTTTTTTCAAATGTTGATGAGTTATTTTTGTTCTTCCTCTTCAGGCCTCAGCAGGCCAGACCCAAGTAGCGAACACATTACTCCATCACGGAGCTGACGTCACCCTAGTCGACGACAGGGGGAAGACGGCCGTCGATGTTGCGAAGACCAAGCGCATGAAGTCAGTTCTTAAAGGTTTGCGATTTTAGGTGCACATTTTCTGTATTTAGTTCAACAATTGTTAGCAATCAAGTGCAAGTGTATTAGACAATCATACACCTCATGCAGGGCATAGGGAGAACCCTTTGAGCACTCCTGTTGCACTCTAAACTGTGTTCAAAAAGACAATCAGGCCTAGAACTGCTCTGAGGTTATGCCCCCTCAAGGCTAGGTTACTACTTAATACTAGGCTCTCCTGAAGCAATCAAACTCTGTATAAATGGTCATTAATGCTCAGTGCCCCAGTGGTGGCAAGTAGTGTGCGATGTGCACACAGCTAACATTTAAACTTCCTTTTTGCATAATGGCTGCTATGACAGTACTCTAAGATGATCCAAAAAATGGAAGGCATCATTTGTTTTTCCTCTTTCATTCTGAAATGAAAAGTTTTATTAAAAGAAAAGTGGTTATAAACTCTTTGTCCAAAAGCCAAATAGTTGTTTTTTTTTTTTTTTCTGGTATTGCAACATTTGGTATTGTGTGAATAAAGTTTAAACACATAATGTTTCCCCCTGTATTGCTGATTTATTGTATTTTCTGCCATCCTGTAGAGGCTTGGACGGAGGCTACACACAACAAACAGGAGGCGGAGCTTAGCCCAGTCAAGCCTCCTTCTCGCATGGGATTGGTGGAGGAGGACAGCCCTCGACAGACACGCCTCCTGAGCCTCTCTTCCACCTCCCCGCCATCTGAACTGGGAAGTAAGTGAAAGACATGATAGTCTTATCTTATGAATGTCTGTTGTTGTTGTTGTTGTTATTTGAATTTATTTGGCGTTTATCATTCTTCAAGGAATATTTACACCAAATCAATATTCATAAAATCACTTTAAATTTTTCAAATTTTACCCTATATTATTTTCATTTTATTGATAAATAATTCAAAATAATACATTATATCAAAATGAAATCTCCCTCACTGGCCTCGGTTCGAGCTGCCCAATCGACGATCGTATTTTCTGGCCAGCCCGGCTCGGTACCTTGAGCAGACTTCTCAGCAAGGAGGGGCCGTGATTGGCTGTCCGCCTGCCTAGGCCACTCCACTCTTTATTTAGCTTACTTAGTCTCTGTTCAATCATGCAATCTATTTTTTTTTTCTCTCCATACAGCCGCCTACACTGAAGAACTTTATTGTGAGTGCTCTTACAATGAAGGAGAAATATTTAGCACACTTTCATATGCTCACAAACAGATCATTCTTGTTTGTGCTAAGGACTGAATAAGCTTTTTTATTTTCTCTCAGTCTCACACATGTATGTATATAAATTTTATTTGTTTATTTAGGTTTGCTGTACGTGGATAAAATTCAATATTTGTCTACATTAGCAATTGGGCTCAGAACTCTTTTATTTTCGAGGAATCAGTTATGAATGACCTGTGGATAAATTATAATCATGTTTATTTATGTTCTGAATAAGATAGTTTACATCAGAGTATGGAGTGGAGACTATTTGCACCGAAGTTGGTCTCACGGTCACTGTTTGGATGGTTAGTTTGTGATTGCCAAAAAAAAAAGAAAAAAAAAAGAAGAAAAATATTGGGTTATCTTCTTGTGTTTGTAGAGAAAATGCTCCAGAAGTTGACTGATGCCCACAAAGCAGTCTTGGCTGAGGAGCAGATGCTGAAAGATATTGAGTCAGGAAGATTTACTCCTGGGTAAGTGTACTCTTCTTTTGGATTACTGAATCTTTTGCCCCCCCCCCCCCCCACCCACCCTTTCCCCTTTCTTTTTCTTACTCCACCTGAATTGAAAATTGAATTTTCAGTGCCAGTAGAGGCCTAATTCAGATGCAAAATGTTGAAACCAAAGATAGAAATACCTGCTCATCATCTTTAGATAGCATGTTCAGCTATCAGCTAGTATCTGATGCAAAGTCCTACCCTATCCTGGATAGAGAAATATATTTACGGTAAACGTCAATATTTTTGAGCTGCTCAGCTCAAAGCTTTTGACATTTACAGTATACATATATGTAAATATATTTCTCTATGCAGTGGAACAGACAACTTGTACTGTTTGTGAAATATCAAACAAGTGTATAATATTTTTTTTTTCTTTTTTTTTTTAGAGACCATAAAGAGGTTATGAAATTTAATGGGTTACTGCAAAATGGCAGCAGGTGGCATGTGCACCTGGAACAAACTGCAACTCATGCTCAGTTGGATATCAAACCTAAGTATATGTTTGTTGTTATTGTTGTAGAGTTTTGACTCCAGCAATTTTCAAAAATACAAATACATTAGAGTATTCGTGTGAGAAATGCTTACCGGTTAACTCTAGCATTAAGACATTTCTTTTCTCAGCTTTTATGATTTGAGTATCTCTTTCCCTTGTTTTTTGTTTTCTTTCTTTTTTTAATGTCAAAATGAGCCATCCCACACTTCAAACATTTGTTCATCAGGGGAGAGCTCTATTTTGATGTATTTTAGTTTTTTTTTTCTTTTGCACTTAGAAGCTTTAAAGATGTCATTTGATGCAGTTATGCAACAATAAATGTAGATCAAGAAAATGTTACCTTCTAACAGAGCAAACTGTATAAAAACCTACAACATTAATGTTGCACACATGTTTAACCCTAACTAGGCCAAGGGGGGGGGCCTCCGAGGCCCCCCCCCCCCTCGACGTTCCGCGCGATGTATCGCAATCGCAAAAAGCTATCGCCGTGACGTTTCATGACTTCTTTCTTTCGAGTCTCCCGTATCTTTTGACACCAAATTTGGGACACCCGGGCGCACGGTTCCGAAGTTACGCATAAATATGTACATGCATGTCAGACCAAAAATTGCTCAAAAACGTTAATTCGTGTACAATTTCAATGCAAACTGTGCTTGCTGGCAAATTTCATAAAAGCATGATTATTTTGGTGTTTTATTGATTAAAATCAATGAATAACATATTTTCTTGTTCGGAGCGATGTCGCGGACAAATTTCATCGAAAAAACAATGAAAAACATAAAGTCGAAAAAACAAAGAAATACATAAGAAATTCAAAAAAAACAATAAAATACTTAAGAATTTTTTCTGATATCACAATTCTTTTTTATTACATTTGCTAAGGACACTAAAAAGAATATTTACACAAAAAATGTGCCTGTTTTGAGCTTTATTTTGTGATTTATACCAATTAGTCTGATTTTGTGCATCATCATGCATAAATTAGCATAATTTAGCATAAATGATGATTTTTTGAAAAAATAAGATCGTGGTATTTGAGATTACATCACAGGCGGCCGACGGCCGAGATCTGGAGGGGGGCCTGGGAGGCCCCCCCCCCCGGCTCTATCAACTACCTAAATAGCCCGGCCTAGTTAGGGTTAATACATATGCACTTTTGCTTAATTGTTCATCTCGTTTTCCTAATCCCTCATGCAAACTTCCCGCAGGTTGCAAGCGCGTAAGCTGGGCCTGCTCCGCAGTCAATCCCGCAATTCCCCCGCCCCGCCCAAGACTCCCCGAGTGCTGGATCCGCTCTCCACTACCCCCAGCAAGCTGGATACCACCACCTCCGCTGCGTCATCATCATCATCGTGCAGGAAGGCCAAAAGGTCACTGACCTTCTCCGGTAGGAGTAGCACCCATGCCAAGGGTCAAAGGTCAAGGGGTCACGACAAGCTGGAAAAGACAAGATGTAAGTAAACATCAGTATTGCCATAATCTGGCAGAACTGCATATCTCCATATCCTAATCATGTGAGGAATTGACTTAAGAAATTCGAAGTTACACATTTCTAACCTGGGAGATGTCGAATTGTCTTTTTCTTCTTTTCTTTGATGAAAGAATTAATTACCAGCAAAGTGATAAATGATATTCGGTTAAATCTTGAATGATAATGAATTCAAACAAATTGGGAAACTGTCCAGGAAGAAAGAAAAATATGTAATACATATGAAAATGAGCAAAGAAAATGCAATTCCATCCTGATGGAATTCATGTTCTTTCCTCATTTTTTTTTATGCCTCCGCCACAAAGTGGTGCCGGAGGCATTATGTTTTCGGGTTGTCCGTCTGTCCGTCCGTCTGTCCGTCCGTCCGTAATGAATTTTGTGGACAAGGTAACTATCAAAACCTGTTGAGGTATCCTAATGAAACTTGGCATGTATGTGTATTAGGGGGTGAAGTTGTGCCTATCACTTTTTGGGTGCACATGCTCAAGGTCAAAGGTCAAAAGGTCAGGGTCAAATACATAAAATTTCACCATTTCCACCATATCTGTTGAATGCCTGAAGATATTTTCTTGAAACCTAGTGTATACATGTATTACCCAATTAAGATTCTCTGGTGAAAGTTTGGGTCATGAGGTCAAAGGTCAAAGGTCAAAAGGTCAGGGTCAAATGCATAAAATTTCACTATTTCCACCATATCTATTGAATGCCTGAAGATATTTTCTTGAAACTTAGTGTATACATGTATTACCCAATTAAAATTCTCTGGTGAAAGTTTGGATTATGTGGTCAATGGTCAAAGGTCAAAAGGTCTGGGTCAAATACATAAAATTTCACTATTTCCACCATATCTATTGAATGCCTGAAGATATTTTCTTGAAACTTAGTGTATACATGTATTACCCAATTAAAATTCTCTGGTGAAAGTTTGGATTATGTGGTCAAAGGTCAAAGGTCAAAAGGTCAGGGTCAAATACATAAAATTTCACTATTTCCACCATATCTATTGAATGCCTGAAGATATTTTCTTGAAACTTAGTGTATAAATGTATTACCCAATTAAAATTCTCTGGTGAAGGTTTGGGTCATGAGGTCAAATGTCAAAGGTCAAAAGGTCAGGGTCAAATACATGAAATATCACTATTTCCACCATATCTATTGAATGCCTGAAGATATTTTCTTGAAACTTAGTGTATACGTGTATTACCCAATTAAGATTCTCTGGTGAAACTTTAGGTCATGAGGTCAAAGGTCAAAAGGTCAAGTAAAAATATTAAAACTTCTTTTTTTTCTCCGTACCTTGGAAAATTGTTCAAGGTATCTTCATGGAACATAGTATATACATGTACTGACTGGAATTGATTATCTAGAGAATGTAGGGTTCATGGGGTCAAAGGTCAAGTGCAACACTTCAAAATTTTACTATCTCCCTCATATTTATGCAATGCCAGCAGGGTTATTTTTTTTTTACACTTGGTGTATGCATGTGTAACCTAATAGAAATTCTCTGGGAAGTTTTTTTTTTCTTCTTTTTTTGCCTCAAAGGTCAAAAGGTCAAAGATCAAGTGAAAGTGCTGAACTAACTTTTTCCTCCATATCTCGGAAGTGGCTCAAGTTATCTTGAAACTTAGTACATATTATGCATGTTCTACCTGAAAGTGATTATCTTATGAATTTTAGGGTCAAGGGCCAGATGAAAATGGTAACAATTTACTATTCAATTCAGAAATTCACACCAATTCTCCACACCTGTACCTTGAAAATTACTCAATGCCTAAATGTATGAATGGGTCAAAGTCAAGTTAAAGTCCTTAAATCCCTAGATACATGCTCTCCTATTCATCCAATTAAACCTAGGACAAGGAAGGTGAACATTCAACACATTTATGACAAATTTGTTATTTCAATATTTTGCCAATTTTGTGAAAATGTAGTCACACATTGTCCACCTGTACTATCTAGACCTGTGGGAAAATCATGCATTATGGCGGAGGCATACCAGTCGCCAAAGCGACATTTCTACTTTTTTTATGAATTGCAGATAATGATAATTGTATAACCCTGCAAAAGGAGATATTTTATTTAAAAAAAAGAGTAAAACTACAGGGTTCATACGGGTCATGGAAAACCTGGAAAGTCATGGAATTTGGCTAAGTCTTTTTCCAGGCCTTGAAAGTCATGAAAAACTTATATTTTCATCAAAAGGTCATGGAAAGTCATAGAATTGCAAAAATTATAAAAGTTTAAGTTTGTCTGTTGTTTGTGTGAGATGTGTAGGTACCCCTTTGCTTTGCTTTGATTTGAGATCAAATTTTCAGTCTAATATGTAAAAAAAAAAATTGTATAAAAGTCATGGAAAGGTCATGGAATTCTGTCTAAAAAGGTCATGGAAAGTCATGGAATTCAATTCATGACAGAGAGAGTATGAACCCTGAACTAGCATGTGATTATCATTTTTGGGATTGTGCATTGTGAACATGAAACGTTTTAGAAGCTGAACTAATTTGGGAGCTTCATTCAGTTTTAGTTTCAGTTTATTTCCACACAAGTTCAGTTAAAAAAAATATAAATATACAATCAATCAAATCAAAAACATTTATGATAAATGTGTCATTTTTCATTTGTTCCTGAATGTGAGAAATCACAGAATTCTCCTTGCCTCTGGCTGCAATGACCAAGATTGCCATTATGGCTGTATTATTACTTCAATACCTCGAAAAGCAATTTGCTATGGCTATGGATTGTAAGGTAATTATGCCATTGTTTTCTCGTTTTCCCACAGCTGACCCAACTGGACATCGTCTGATGGGAGAGAGCTCACAAATTCCCGTCACCGTGGTCGGCCTGGACCTCGATGACAGCCTACGGGATGTTAAGTACGTTTCAAATGATTGCGAAATAACATGTTTTTTTTTTTCTCTCTCTCAATCTTATGAAAGATTTAAAAGAAGCGTCGTTAAGTAAAATCTCATTTTTCAAGTGGTGATGCTCCAAGTTTGAGGCCTATTGGTACCGAGAACTATTTATGTGTGGAGACATTTAGCTTAACAGTATAATTTACCATTTGCAGATGAAACAAAAACCCAGCATTAGTGCTTTGAATTAGTTCTAGAATATGAGTTAGGAATAGAAACAACCACTGTAAAAATTGGAATCAATAGAATTGATGTTAAGTATTGCTAAATATGCAAAATGTGAACAACAGTTATGATAAAAAATGTTTCCAGACTGAACCGTCTATACAGTTAGGCTCATTGAGAAAAATACTGATATCTCCTTATATTTTAGGCTCTATTGTGAAAATTTAACAGTAGGATGTTTTCATCTGTTGAGAATGAGAAGGGTGTTAAGTTGTCTCAAAAACTATGGGTTTAGTGACAACGTATTATGCCCTTCTCATTTTCAACCGACGTTTTGTGGTTCAACAGACCTACGCATGTGCATCAAATGTGATATTTTGAAAATTTTTATGAAGACTGCTCCCAAAGGTAATCAGGACCTTTAACTTGCTGAGCCTTTTCATCAGCATTCAGTAATCCAGCCAGGCTTGACCAATGAGAGGGAAAGAAATGTTTTGCAGAGAGAGAGAGTATAGTTATAGAGGTTTTCTGTTTCATCTTTTTTTCTCTTTTTTGGGGGGCTAATTTCTTCTTTTTCACTTGGCATTCATCATACATTGGCATTCAGCATTTAACATCCCCTCAGCTGTGGAATAATCTACATGGGCCCCATTTTATCAAAAGATAATATAATATCAATTTTAAATTTCCTTACAACACAGGCTGCCATAGACTTACAGTTGAAATCAACTGTACAATCAAGTTTAACTCTTCTTAATACAGATTCCATAATGTATAGAACAAACTGACTCAATAGAACAATTCAAATCTGTATTAAAAACTTATAAGTTTAATCAAAAGTCTCATGGCTGAGCATGTGCAGCTGGTAGTTGTTTATATGTCTGAACATTCTGAAACTGTTCATACTCTGTTCCTCTTTCTTTCAAATGCTTAAAGACATTTTATTGTTACAAGTCCCACATAAATTGTGTGAATAATTATCATTACCAATAGAGCATAGGCCCAAATATACTCATGAAGAGTAACATGTCTGGGGGACATTATGGGCTACATGTTGAAGAATTCTTCTTGCATTCCGCAGATTTCAGCGCATCATGGCCTCGCGACCCATTGACCGGCATTCCACCGGCCAGGGCGATTTCCCCGCAGCGAGACACAGAGGACGCCTGGTGCAGCACCGTGGATCAGACAGCTCCGTGACATCGGACCTCGGCGCTTCGTCCGGAGGTGGTCTCTTCCCCCAGCGAGATTCAAACGCTAACCACCCGTTGGCCTCAATTACTCCTCTACGCACTTCTCATTTGTTGAACCTAGGTGGGTGTGTGGCATAAAACACAGCCAAGCTGTCCAGGGCCCCATTTTATAAAAAGATGATATTAAAACATCTCTTGCTGGAATGGCAATTCTCATTGTAACGACAAGAATCCAGCTGCCTGATTGGTTGTTGCTATTGGAGGTTGCCATTCCAGCAAGAGTTGCCATCCTAACGTCTTTTATGAAATGGGGCCCAGATCCCTAGAGGGTATCTCACTATGTGACGAATGTTTGCGAAAGTAGAGTAGATCTTACCTTTGTCAAAGTTTATAAATATTTAGTTCAAAAGAGTTGCTATCAAAATTCGCAAACAGTTTTTCTTGAACCTGCTCTCAATAACTCTGCAAAAATCAAATCTGTTTGGGACACTGAAATCCATTCTCGACTTTCAGTGTGTTTGTAAACATTCGCTGTTCAGTGATATACCCCATGTGGGATTGCAAGAATAAGATTTCTCCATCTACTGTCGAGGCCTTAATCCAAGTTAGGACCTCCTGACAATCTCTTGAGCGGTTAAATTCAATGTCGTGGATTATGAGTAATGGACAGATAAATGTATGCTTGCATGCTACATTCATGTCAAGATCAAAGTTCGAATTTTTGTGTGTTGTTGAATTCACATATGTCACCCAGTTTGCCGAATTTGTAAAAATAAGTGCCATGCAAAATAAATGGCATAAACAGTAATCTTATCCTATTGATGATGAGCAGGTTTTATATGCTGAAGTGTGTGTGTTTGTTTTAATGAATTCAGAAATTCTCATCCTGCTTTGTCAGCAGAATTTGACAATTTGTGACCAATTCTATACAGTGTCTGTAATTTGGAGTAATTGTCCAAAATGGATAGCTTGGCACACTTGGTCTGTTGGCTTGCTTTCAAGGCAATGCGTATTGTGTGTATGTGTTTGCTTTTACATATTGGGGGACAAAATTGGGGGAAAGAAAGTCTGGAAGAAAATTGACGGGTGATATGATGTTTGTCCATTCCTTCCCACAGAACAAATGCACCTCGTACTTAACAGTCCAAGTCCCAATCTCGAATCTGCCAGTCTTTTCCCCAACTCAAAGCTGGTCCTGCCGCTGACGCCGTCCTTGGCTGCCGACGGACGCCCGCACCAGGAGACCATCTTCGAATTCGAGGACGAGGAGGAAAACGATGGTGATGCTGCTGAGGGAGTTGCGGCTGTGGACAGTGAAAACAACTTGAGGATTGATTTGAGTGCCATGAACCACGAGGTGCAGCCGACGCTGCCCCACCGCGCGATGTTTAACATCGAGGCTAGCCGTGTGAATGCTCTGAAGGAGAGTTCGGATTCAGGTCAAGGGTCGTCGAGGTCAACGGTTAGCCACACCTCATCCTCTGCAAGCATCCTCACTTCGAGCCCCAGTCCACAGCTGGAGGTGGACCGCAAAGAGGCGGCGAAGAATCGCCTGGGGATCAAGATGACGCCCTCTGCTACAAAGCTGCCTGAAGAGAAGGGCCCCCTCTTTCAGCGCGCCCAGACCAGGTTACCGAGTCTCGGGCGGTCGTCCCCCATGCGGCGGCAGACTTCGGGTCAGGGGTCCAAGCGTAAGACCAGTGAGGACTGTATTTCTGTGCTTTCCATGTCATCTGTGCATGGACACATGTCGGAGATGGGAAACCCAAGTGAAAAGCAAGAATTTGCTGAAGCCCCAACATTCATTACGGAGATGGAAACAAAGCCTGTGCAGGTGAGAGTGACTGATGGTAGAACATCTGGTAAGCGCCGAATCTCCCTGGAAAATAACTCTGCCCTTGTAGATAGGAAAAGACAACCATCGGTGGCCACAGATCATAGAAGCTTGTCTAGAGTTACTCCAGCTGTCGACTCCAAGGTGAGCACCGTCTCTACCTCCAAATCTGTTGTACATTCCAACCTTGAAATGTCTGGTCAGGTGGACTCAGTGACAAGTCAGAGACTTTCTCTTGAAGAGGAACAGTCAGCAAAGGTCGCACCGCTCTGTGCTGCTTCGGCCAAAGTTGCTCCGTTATCATGTAACAGCCTGTCATCGTCTGAGCAGAGAACAATTCATGTGGAGAGTCCAGCTTCATACAGGACTCCTTCAACAGTTGGTGGTTCTCAAGCCACGGGCAAATGCACTTCGCAAAACCAAAAGCAACTCTTGTCACATGGGACACAAGGGCCGGCCTCATCCTGTGTTCAAAGTGGAAGCAGTTGCTCTCTTCCAAGGTCCTCAAAGCGATCTCCCGGAACTCTTGAAGTCTTGCCTGTGGCAAAAGTTTCTGATTTAAACAGCGAAAGGACTGGTAAACAACAGTCAAAAGAACACACTGTGGCTGACAGCAACAGCAATCTTAAAAATCTGGATGAAAATCTGGATAAGGGTGTGTCAAGAGGAGCTGAAAATAAAGGGAAAATTGATGAGGGTCAGGCAGAGACAACTGGGCTTCATCCAGGAGTACAGTCACAAGGTGCAAGTGAGAAGGTGGCAGAGCAAAAGGACACTAAGTGCAAAGCATCGGCTGGACAGTCAAAAGTTGCTGCAATGATGCAAAAAGTTCCAGGTGTGAAAACTTTGAGTGGAATATCATCAAACTCTGACAAAACAACCTCAAAGCTTGGGCAGAAAGCTAAAAGCTCTGGAAGAGAGAAAGCGGGGGACAGGAGTAAAAAAGAGACTTTGATGAAACCTAGTGGGAAGAGTGCAATCACTGTCAAGAAGGAGAGGACACCAGCAGCTGGTAAAAATACACCAAAAGTCAGGAAAAACCAGGGTAAGTCTAGCGAGAGGGGCAAGGGAGTTGCAGGCGAGGAAGAGAAGATGGAGATGACATGGAGGATATCGTGCAATGATGACAGTTCCTCTGAATCAGACTTTGAGAGTGGAACGCCAAGATTTGCAGGGACCACTCCCAGGAAGGGTCCCGCCACAAAACAGTCTAAGGAACAGAAGGGAAACAGAAGCATTGTTGCCGGAAGCAGAGTGGGCACCCTGCCTAAAGCCACCAAGACAGATCAGACGGAGGATCTCCTCGAGAGCAGTGAGGCTGAGGAGGTCCTTGAGGAAGTCATCTTCAGTGGAGAAGATGATGATGAAGCTGAGAGACATAACGGGTTCAAGAGAGGAGGACCCAAACCCAACCACCGGATCATGAAAGAATCGTCGATAGCTGGTAACAAGGAGAAAGGAGTCACCAAGAAGGCTGGAAGCAGCACAGCACCAACAGGCAGGAAAGAAGGCTTGGTAATAGTCCAGCAGAAGGTGCGGAAAGAGAAGGAAGTCGAAAAAGGGAAGATGGCCGTGAGGAGAGTCCAACCTGTTCCATCTGCAGAAAATGCAGCTGTAAAAAAAGACACAAGTGTGGAGCAACACAGCAGTACAAGCAAACCAAAATTGGAGCCGCCACCTGCCTCGACGAAACGAATCAAGGATACAAGAGGTAGTGTAGAAAAGTTGGCATTGCAAAAGGTTTCATCCCCGAGGTTAGAGCAGAAGAAAAAGGAAGAACAGAAAAGAGGTCATGTGACTCCAAGGAAAGGTCATGCTGCTGCAGCAAAAGGTGAACAGACTGTGAACTCTACATCTCAGGGCAATCTAAAGGAGAATACTTTACAGAAATCTGGTGAGGGGAAGGGACAAGTATCAATTGACAGCAAGCCAAATCCATCATTACCTGATGTGACCAGTATCGAAAAGACTTCCGATGTGCCTGTTGAAACAGTCGAGAGCATGAGAAAAGTGGGAGAAGCTACAACTACAAGAGTGGTTAATAGTCCACGCAGTGGTGATGATGCGATTGACAAAAAGGTAAAGAGTGAGCAAACACGAAGAGAAGAGAGTGGTCCTTCCAGCCAGAATCACATAGACCCTGCTGTCAAAGTCACTACGTCTGAGTTTGCAAAGGCTAAGACTGGCAAAAATATGGTGCTAAACCCAACCAGCCCAAAGGAACCAAAGCCTGAGAGTACCTTTATGAGAGTCAGCAAGTACAAGTCACCAGACACATCCCCGCGAGAGGCAGGCAAGAACGCAACTGCCACTCCCAAGGATAAGAGACCGATAAAGAACCCGATGGCAGCCAAACCGTCTCCCGTCATCATGGACATTGTGGAACTCTTCAAGTCTGCTGGGACATGCTCCTCGCCCACCGACCTGCGGATTGAGGTGCTGGGAAAGATCAAGAGCAGTGCTGCCTCCGTCAAGGAACCCGTGCGAAGACTCGTGAAAACAGGACCGAAGAAAGTGTCAGGTTCTGCTCAGAGTTCTTCAGGGAAAGGTGGAAAAGGAAAAAGTAAGGAGAGGGTCGGAAGTGGAGGGAAGAGCAGAGGAAGAGGAGGAAGTGGAGGAAGGAAAGGAAGTGATGAGTCAAAGACAGGAATGAAAAAGTCAAAGAGATCTGCAGGAAAGGGGAAAGGGAAGAGAAAAGTGAAAGACACAGACTTAAAGCTGGTGCCTGAAGTTGAGACCAATACAACAGCATTCATCACAGGACAGGGATGGCATATCAAGACCACCCGAAGTGAGGATGACAGTGATGTCATCGTCAGGGAAACACTACAAAAAGATGACTCATCCGAAGAGGACGATGAGCTCGATGTGCAGTTGAGTCCGCACCACTCCCTCAAGCTGGATGAACTCACCGTCATGAGGGAGATCTCCGTTGAGGAGAAGAAGAACATTGTCAACATCCTCAGCCCGCTGGAGCTCAATGCTCCGATGTTCATCCCAGACACCATGGGCACCATCAAGGAGTTTGCAGATTCGCTCAAGAGCACCTCCTCCTCAGAAATGAGTGGGCAAGCAAGGGGAGACGGGGGCGGAATCTCCAGAAAGAAAGGGAGTAAGAATGAGAATGATGAGACAGTGTTGAAAGACAGATCTATCAATGAGAGTCAACTTGAGCATCAATTGGGAAAAGCCAGTTTGCAGCCACCCGTCACGCCACGTTCGGGAAGGTCCAGAGCCGACGGAGAAAAGGAGGGCATTACTGCAGATCTGTCCGACTACGAAACCAATCCTGAGCTCCTGAAAGTCTTCAGGATAAAGGACCACTTTGAGACCCCCTCCCCTCGAGATTCTCGAAAGAGTTCCCTCAACTCTGACGAGGAGCAGATCAGGGAACGGCTGAATCTCATCTTGACGACCCGCCAGGACAGTAGTAGTGAGGGCACGGAAGGGAAGGAAGAGCAGCAATCCGCAGAAGGAAGGGAGGTGGGAAAGCCTCTCAGGAAGAAGCCACCCTTGCCAAAGCAGCTCCATGCACACCAGATCCAACCCTCCAAGAAACACAGTCCAAGGCAGTCCAGCCACAAAGACTGTGCTTCCCAGTCAGCCAAACAAGATTCGCATGCAAATAGCGTGGAGCTGCCACCACCGGACCTCGACAACAAGTCGGAGGGAAGGCAGGAGGACACCCCGACTAAGGTTTCCTCAGAAAAGAGCAGCATTCTAGACTCAAAGACAAGTCCATCTTCTTCAATGATTGACAAGCACCATGACCAATCAATGAGTGATCCTTCACCCTATCAACAAGGTGAGGAAACTCTCCAGCCAGACAACCAAAGGAATGAAAGTCTTTTGGAACCCGGTGTGATATATGAGGGCCAGGATGATGCAGAAGGCGAGGACCCCTTGACGAAGCACGTCCAAACCCTGACGGAGCAGACCCTCCAAGAACTGTCGAGTGCCATCGCCAGCTCGCAAGAGGACATCAACCGGTCGGTCATCCACACCCGTCCGCAGTCAATAGCCACTGCCCGCTCCCACAGGAGCCTGTCTCCGACCCCCAGGGAGGTCTCGGACCACCAGGAGAGAGACTTGGACGAGGCGGAGTTCCTGGATCAGAGCTTGGCGCTGTCCGAAGCCAGCAGTGAAGTCTTCAGAGATCTCATGGAGACAGGAGAGGTGAGCATAGTTGGTGGACTCACATCCTCTTTTGTGTGTGCTTTTAACTCTTTGTGTGCTTGAGAGGCGAGTGGGTCAGAAAAACTCCATACAGTTGTACACATTGTCTGAAGCCATTGGCGCACAAAGTGTAAACTTATTCTGGAGTTCTGTGCGTATGTAAATCCATCACATCCAGGAGAGATTTTCCATGAAACATTTCATCTTGTCATCATTAACATGACCCCTCTGAAACATCCCGTGTTGAAGAAAGATTACAATCAGAGCAGGTTAAGTTCTTTAAATCTGCATGAAATCCGAGGGGAATACCTTGGTACAGTGCATGTGAAAAGATACCAACTGAAGAATCAATTTGAGCTTTAGCATTTGGGAGACTTTTGTTACTTCATAACAAAAATAAACAGTGGTGTATGATGAAAATAGAGCTTAATAAAAAGGAAAATTGCATTAACTCTTATGAAATGTACGTGGCATTGCTTGGGTGACGAGACTTTGCAGAGAGAATAATGGGGATTGAAGCTGAACCCTGTGTCTGATTGTTTGTCTCCTTCTAGGAAATTATGAGCCAGGGTGGGTCGGCTACGGTCTCTAGCATCGTCAGCAGCACAGATCGCAGCCTGAGCTCAAACACGAACCACTCGGAGTCGGAAGGGACGGAGCTGCTGCACTGGAAGAAAGGCAATCTCCTCGGTAAAGGAGCATTTGGCATGGTGAGTACCTTTTAGTCCCATGTATATACTTCTCTGTGTGTATTGGCCTTTGGCATGGTGAATGCCTCATTCCCAATATATTTACTTCTGTGAGTATACTGGTACTGTAAAAGTGGATATTTTTTGGCGAGTAATTTTTCATGCTCAGTGGGTAAGATGGATTTCACATTTATTTAATTCTGCGGAATCAGGACATTAACTACTGGCACATACAGCATATAAATAATATTTGTGTGCATTTAGTTTTTTACGCTAGCGTATGGTTGTGCGAAATGCACAAAAATTTCCCCAGAGAAAATTTCCACTTTGACAGTACATGGGTCCCATATAGGCCCTTTAGATAGGCACTTTAAATGTTTGTGTTTTCTGTCCATGCAAAAGAGACTGATGTGTCAGGAGAAGCTCATAGTAGTGTTTTGTTTTTGTTTTTTTCTGCAGAGGTAAAGGAGTTAAATTTACCATTCCAGCCAAATGAGAGAATGCCAAGTAGTTTTCACCTTCAATTATTTTTTTTTTTCTGAATTGTTACCAAGCAGAAATAAAAAATGCACAATTTGCATAACCTTCCCAGTACACTTACAGAATATGCTGAACAACTAGTATGATTGATATTAGTTTTTGTCTTACTAGTGTTTGTTGTTCTTATCATTCTAATCTATTGTGTCGTTAACATTATCATTATGACTGTGAAGATGAGCATGATAATGGTACTGGCAATGATGATGATAATAACATCATAAACCCTGATGTTGCAAATAAGAGCTTAGATTCACACTTTCATTTCTTCCATCGTTGTGTCAATAAAAATTTGGGAATATCCATATATTCCAATCACATGACATTGTATACTTCAAATGAAAGTCATTATTATGTAACTAATGGTCATCATCATCTTGGTATTTCAGTTGGTGTTATGATGAAAAATCCTACCTTCATGCCCAAATGACCCTGTTCTTCTGGTGATTTTTCTATCATTATTATTGTGAGCATCTGCTTGATTCAATATCGCCATTTTTGATATCAACGATGTTGTCAGTTTCAGTGGTATTTCTGTATATAATGCCTTGGAGATTTGTAGCATTCAACCCAAGTAATCCTATAGGCCTACTGGCAGCAAGAGTTCTTCATTCATTTCCTCTGAAAGTTATTGATACTGTCATTGTACATACCAGTGTGGTATTAGAGAAGCTTACAAATTAATCCAAGTTTACCTGTACTGACAGTTAACGTGTTGAGGACGAGTCCCGAGTATACTCGGGCAGGTGTACGAGAAATGCGTGTTGTAGCAAAATCAGCCTGTCCTCAACGGGTTAAAGTTCAAAGGTCATAGACCACCACTGTCCCCTCATTTTTTTGCCTCCATCAGGTCTATCTCGGACTGACCAACACCGGTCAGCTCCTAGCGGTCAAGCAGGTGGAGCTGAGTGAGAGGGACCAGGAGAAGGCCAAACACCAATACCAGAAACTACAGGAGGAGGTGCAGCTACTTAAGACACTCGCACACAAGAACATTGTCAGGTGAGTCGCTCAGTCCCACCCATTCATTTCTGTGTTCATGTGTGCAGCTACTAAAGACACTCGCACACAAGAACATAGTCATGTGAGTCGCTCAGTCCAACCCATTCATTTTTGTGTCGGTGTGTGCAGCTCCTTTAGACACTCGCACACAAGAACATTGTCAGGTGAGTTGCTCAGTCCAACCCATTCATTTCTGTGTTGGTGTGTGCAGCTCATCAAGACACTCATATATAATTCTAAGGTGAGCCCCATATTTTACAAGGTCCACTTTGTTTTGATTTGCTTTTTGATATATCAGCCATTTCAACTCAATTTTCATCACATACACTTCTAATTCCTCTTGGAATTTTATGGTCTTTAACCCTGAAAAGACTTGATTAACCGTGAAAAATGTTGAGGGGGCCCCCCCGGCCCCCTATGACGGTTCCCTCCCCCCCCCCCCCCCCCCCCATCCTGCAACCCATCAAAATAGCCCTGTCTTTTTAGGGTTTATATTTTATTTAAGTGGTTTCTAATTACTGGTAATACTTTGCAAAAATTCCCTATCTCAAGCACAACTGTAAGACTCTGCACTATAATTGTGAAATAGTAGTGATTCCTATGACTATATAGGTGATGTTATGTTGTGAAACATTTGTAGCACCAGAGAAAAGTAAAAAAAAAGTGCCACATAGAGAAGGAACGACTATAGATTACTAATTATGTTTTTCATCTTTGTCGCAGTTTCCTTGGCGTGTCGCTGGCGGAGAACATTGTCAACATCTTCATGCAGTACGTCCCCGGTGGCTCCATCGCATCGCTCCTGGCACGGTTCGGCGCCCTCGAGGAGACCGTCTTCTGCCGCTACACCAAACAGATCTTGGAGGGCACGCAGTATCTCCATGAAAACGACGTCATTCACAGGTGAGAATCTGCTCATTCCACTCACAGTAATGCACTTCGACCAGGATGTTCCGTGAGGGAAGTAGTTTCCATGGCGTAGTGAACATAATAGTGCATGTAGAGTGTATGGTTCACCATGTGAGTATAGAGCTGACCAGGTCTGTTGTGGGTAGAGAAAGAGGAGTAAAGTTTGTAGGGTAAGAACAAATGAGGGATATGAAAAGAGAGAAAGAGAGTAAAAAATGTCAGGAGAACATAGCAGAAAGATGAAATGAGAAGAACGGGAAAGCGTACTTGCCAACTCTACTGCATTTGGCTGTAGACTGCAGCCGCTTTTGAGAAATTTCATCAGCAAATCACCGAAGGTAGTGTTGCTCGCGTAGGCAGCCTGTTGTCAACTGATATCTCAAATGAAAATGTTGGCAAGTATGAGAAAATGAAAGAGGTGATTCTTTCTTCAAAGCCCATAAAATAACTGTGGGTAGACCTAATGGTGATGAATGTCACTCTCTGCCTGTATACTCCAACCTATCGTATGAATCAACCTACTGTAAAACATGATATATTCGCGGCATGAAATTTTCGCGAATTGCCACTGGTGTTCAATGCATGTAGTGTAGACAAAAACTTTCGCATGCATTTTAATTTCGCGAATTTTGGCGCTCGCAAAATTTGCGAAATTAAAATGCACGCGAAAATTTCTTGTTTTACAGTATTTGTGACGCGCTACAACAAAAGGATCCGAAAGTCGGGGGAGGACAATTTTTTGAAAATGGCACTGCATTATTCCATTACTCTTCTACGTTAATGTTATAAATATAGCACAAATCATAAAAGTACTTGGTTGCGGAGATATCAATGATTTTATTAGTTCATGTCAAGTGCTGGAGGAAATCTGATTTTCGTGAAAAGCGCAAGGGGAGGCGAGACAGTTTTCACCTCTTGACAATAGAAGGTATGCTCCTAGCGACCTCCACAATGTTAATTTAAGCTTAGCGCCAGCGGTCTATGCACGACCAATCAGTAATCAGGATGCCACGCACTGAACGATAAGATCACTCCAAATCACGCTAAATCAAAATCTTCGGACATGTTTCTGTTAGGTTGAAAGTCAGAAGATCATGGCCCAGAAAAACATTGATTTCTTGCCTTTCCTTTGACCATCTAGCTTCAAAATTTCGGCAGATGATAGACAAAACATGAGAATCCAAAATTATGCCAAAAACAAAAATCAAATTGTTTTGACCAATTTTGATGACGTGACTTCAAACTTGATTTTCTCAGCTCAGCCGTCAGCGACTTTAGGATCCTTTTGTTGTAGCAAGTCACATATCTTATGAATCGAGGTCATAGAACTTGCATACCAGATTGCTGTTCACTTCCACACTCTAACCCGTCCCATGTAATTTCATGTTCGCTCACTGTAGGGACATCAAGGGGGCGAACATTATGCTGATGTCGAACGGCATCATCAAGCTGATCGACTTCGGCTGCGCCAAGCGTCTGTGCATCCAGCTGAGCCAGAGCCAGAACGTGCTGAGGTCGATGAGGGGAACCCCCTACTGGATGGCCCCTGAGGTGATCATGGAGACGGGCCATGGCAAGAAGTCCGACATCTGGTGAGATTTTACCGCTTCATGAAGAGATGGAATCTAATAAATGTTTAGTCAGAATATCAAACAAAAGTTGGGTATCAGCCAATCAGAATTTAGTATTCAGAAATTTACCATCTATGGCAAGAAGTCGGACATCTGGTGAGATTGTTAGCACTTCATGAAAAGATCGGAATCAAATACATGTTTAGTCAGAATATGAAGCATAAGTTGAGTATCAGCCAATCAGAATTTAGTATTGAGAGAGTTGTTTGATTTTGAATTATTATTTTTTGCCGCATACATCCTTAGCTGTACCACGAATATAACATAATTTCTATTTTACTCTTTATGTGCCATAGTGTAAACCCCCTCTGTTCCAAATTATTCTGAGACAGCAATGTAGTCATGCTTTGGGAAAATATTGCGTTGTATCTAATAAGAACAGCAGCTGTTGAGAAAATGTCAAGCTTTGCCTTTGCCATAATATGCGAACTTGGCACGCTGTCAGTTGAGTCTTGCGTGGCACCTACAGAGTTAAATGGCATGAGTCTCACTAATCTACAATACAATAGACTTGTAATATCTTCATCGTTATTATCTCATATCATCTGTATGTAATGCTGCCCTCTAGGTCCATCGGCTGTACTGTCTTTGAGATGGCCACCCGCAAGCCCCCCTGGGCCGAGATGCCCCCCATGGCGGCCATCTTTGCCATCGGCTCCGGCGATCCCGTCCCCCAGCTTCCGGAGAAGTTCTCGGAGGAGGCGAGGGCATTTGTCAACGCTTGCCTGTCACGGTGAGATATGTTTGTGACCGAATAAAACAAAAAGCAGTCAAATATAAGGGGCCCCAATCCAGCCTTGGCAGCCAGTAGTCCATCCAAACCGTTACTCCGCTGAGGCATAGCAATGTGATTAATTTAAACAGAAAGGTCATGGTAACACAATGCGCCAATTTAGAGTTAGCTCATGGGCACATTGGTCCAAATGACCTTTCTGTTTTTCTCAAGCTGTTAGGAGCACTTCACCATTTCTTAGATTGACATAATGCATAAGCTTTACATAAGAATATATGGAATTCATCAATATTGATCAAACAAAGAATGAATAGAGTGGATGACCAGAATAATCTGTGAACACTTGGAAAGCATCCATTGCATAATTTTGCATTGAATATATTAACAATCTCTTTCTATTGATTCTGCCAAATACCACTATTTATAAGGATTACATGAATGATCATTACATCACAGATGCTTATCCCAGTGAATTAAAAAAAACAACGTACCTGTTGGTACAAATGACCTTTTTTCTGCTCATGTACAAAGTGGAACTGCAAACTGGCTTGTAGGGATTTGTTAATCTCTGTTCAATTGACAATCATTTACCAGACATCTGTGTAAATTGGCAAGGAGTTAAAGTGACGTTCCAAATGATTTTCACAATTTCACATCATGTAGTAGTTAATTTTCTTTCTTTTTTTGGAAAACACTTCTTGACCAGTTGTTATGGTTATTCAAATCAGCAGATTGATGATGCCATGCTCTTACAATTTCCTATTCATTCCATTTGTGGAAATGAAAAATATCTAATATTTTTGCTGGGTCTAAATATAACACTTGCCACCCAAAATAAAAAAGAGAACATATATGTTAACTCTGGTATATTTTGGTGTAGGAATATGCTTTTACCTCTGATAGCTAGAAATAAGAATTTGTCAAAATTTCATTAAAAAGATGTGATGACATGACATTATCAAACTGCTCATTTGAATGTTCATAAGGACTGGTTGAGAAATGTTTTCCAACAAAAATGCCAAAGTCATATCTTCCTTATTTCTTATCTGATTTTTGTCATTTTTTGAAATATTCTGTAGGGATTTTTTTTTCCCTTTATTGTTGGGATGGATTTCTTCTGTAAAAGAGACTGATTCCAACAAGGACTTTGTCATAATGGTAGTCGCCTGTATGTGTTACGGTATTATCTCTTCTGTTTGTTGCGATATTTGTTACTGCAGTGATCAGAGCCAACGGCCCACGGCTTCCGATCTCCTAAAACACGACTTCATCGGGCGTCGCAAGGAGCGGAGTCGGGCCAGCTACAAGACGCGCCTCTCCTCCTCGGCCATCGAGGACGGCCCCATCGTGTTCCGCGAGCAGCCCATCTCGCGCGACTCGTCGGACGCCCGTGGCCGCGGGAGGCGGAACTACGCCCCCGAGGAGTTCAGGTGATAGTGGCCAAACAGAAACAGAAACTGCTGACGTACTTTGCAGTTGCTGCTGCCATACATTTATGTTCTTCTTTGATCGCCTTTTGAGGTTTGCGGAGACAGATTTCCCTATGGGAACACAGCCAGTGTTTATGGATGAGCTAGAGAGAATCTGCCGTCTCACATATCAGGCTGGATAGCTGACTGCATCGTTTTGGTGAGAGAACGAGTATAATATAAAAAATGATTATATTATTTGTCATCATATAGTTATAATTTATACTATGATATGATCATCGTTAATGATATATCTCACCAAAACACGTCAAAATTGTACAATTGGATGAAATAAATCATGTTATCATTTTCCGAAGCATAAGGTGTAACAGTTATTTGACCTTACGATGGAATTCTCAGTCTTCAATTAACACAAAGTTATGTGTTTTTAGAAGTTTTTTTTTTTTTTATGTTGCCAATTTGGGTATTCAGGAGTGAGGAGATTCAAAGTGAA
Organism: Diadema setosum; assembly: GCA_033980235.1. NCBI lineage: Eukaryota > Metazoa > Echinodermata > Echinoidea > Diadematoida > Diadematidae > Diadema > Diadema setosum. The sequence goes on along the minus strand of CM067065.1, from coordinate 10,465,308 downwards.
TTTCTATGATGAGAACTGGGCTCAGTGAGTTATGTCACATATCATGTGTGACACAGAATTGCCAATTTAATGAATTCAGTATTATCCCGTGCCCCGGCGGGTGTAACACATTAACCAAACGTAGCAAAATCACTGATAGAGGATTTGTTAGCTGATAGATCGGCTAAGTCTTTGTCGCAATATCGTAGGACTGTTAGGAACTTCACATGTCGTATATGTGGAGAAAGACATAGACATGCTATTAATAATTATTGTTATTCAACAAATGCAACATTAAACTGCTGTGTTACACTTTGAGATTAAGCCTCTCGATGAAAAGAGGGATTTCTTTCTTTTTAAAAAAAAAGTATTCCTGTCAAATTTCACTCCGTCCATCTTGATGAAGTCTCTGAATTACTGGCAGCCAAGATGCCTTTCATATCCTGCCTTTCTTGTGTGCCTGCATCGCGGCGTTGTATGTTTGCACAACGTCTAGAGTTGTTCTGTGTTACTAGAAGATGGGTGCTCTACGCAATCGGGGCTCGCTGATGAGAAGGTGACCGAGGCAAGAGTTCCATGAAATGTGAGGAACATTTTGTCAGCCTATTCTGACGCCTTTAAATGTTCGAATGTCTTTCTAGCCGATTTATGCAAATGAAGGTAATCTGTCCAGATTTTCCAAATATGCACCTTTAACTTTCATATTTCTGAGTCACATCCAGTCATGAATGTTTCAGTCAAAAGTTTTCAATTCAATTTGAGTTGTGAGTAGGGTAATACTACTGTACAGTGATTCAAACTTTACAGTTTCATCTAAATGTTTAGAATTGGACTGAATTCAGGATCTGTAGAAAGTAGCTCCAAAAATGTCAAACTTAGTAACCCCTGTGTGCTAGTCAAGTGTCTTTTATCCAGATATTGTGACAATACCCCTTTGCCATGCAAAGTTCGTGTCAAATTTATCGATGAAATCTAATTACTTGATTTGATATGGATACAGACATTCCATAATTTCACTGTAGTTACACATGAAATCTGTCTGTTGCCTTATTCAGGGGACTTATCACAGAAGACTTATCACAGAAGACTTATCACAGAATTACAATGTACTGCATTTTCAATATGAATGTTATTGTCTTGTCACAATCCCAAGTGGATATTTCATTTTATATTAATATTCTACAATTGAGAGCAATAAGCCACAAAGACAGTGAGTTACAGAGGTACATCAGCTGATCACTGCCACTCAGTGACAAAGGAATGGAAAACACCCCAAACAAGAAAGGAGATATGTCCAGCTTACACATTACATAATGGATTCAGGGTCATAGGGTCATAGGAGTTTATAGCCACTTGATGAGTTTTTAATTCTTTATGTCCCAAGTTCGCACGCCCCACTCAGTCGACAGCATGCCAAGTTCGCATATTCTGCTGAGAGGCACAAACCTGCCTTGATGCCAAATGCCACAGTAATGAAAGCATTTTCTGGCGTTTCCATTCCTTTCACATGTAGCACGCATTGTATGTGGTTTTTTACTATCGAGCTATCTTCCCTACTGGATTTGCAAGTAGCTTCTATCTTTTTGTCACTGTTTTGTGTGCAAAAATTATGCCCTCTACAATAATGTAGCTATAGTAGTCATTTGACAGAAAAATAGTTTGCCATACAATTTAAATCAAAGCAAAACATGGCATTTTCTCTACTGCATGACTCATTACATGTCAAGAGAACGAAAATCTATTAAAGTTACATAGATTTGAAACACAGAATGTTTTCTCAAAGCATGACTATGTTTGTGTCTCAGAATAATGTGGCACACAGGGGGTTTACTCCATGGCACTTTAAAGACTCAAACATTGAGATCTCCACAACAAGCTCAAAATTCTCAAAACTTAATTCCAAGTATATGCAACAAAATATATTGTCACATTTTTTTTTTTTTTGCCAAACTAGGAGTAATCCAAGTGTATTCAAAACATGTGTGTGGTTTTGTAAGAACATGCAGCAAGCCTGCGATGTTCGTTGTGCATGCCAAATGAAAAAAATTACCTAACTAAAAATTAGTCTTTCTTCCCAAGTATCATTCCGTTGTCAAGAATGCAATGGAACAATTATATTCATTCTCTTTGGCCAGATTGGCTTGTGAGAACTTTGTAGACCTTGTCAGTTTTTGTGTGTAATCCTTTTGTGTGCTGAGACACTTAGCTGAACTTGCTGAGATTTTTCCGTCAGCATTCATGAATCCATCGAGTCTTGATTCGGTTGTAAAGTTAGCGAGACCACTCTGGTGGAGCAGTGTGGCGCAGTCCAACAGGGAAGGCAATGTGACGCATTAAGCAGGGCTCGACACTAACCTCTTTCTATTCCCATTGAAATCTGTGAATGTCAAATGGGGAAAATGTAGAAAAGGAAGTGCAAACATTAATATTGAATTTCACCTGGCCGATCAGGCCACCAAAATATAGCCTTTAAAAAAAAATATATTAAAAAAAAATAAAATTGGTGGTCCAACATCAACTTTGTTAATGTCAAGCCCTGCCATACGGATTAAGGGGATTAGATAATCTCTATCCATTGACTGTAAGTTTCAAGCCATCTGTGCCAATCGCTCCCTGAAAAGTACTTTTAACTTCATGGAGATTGTCCACCTTATATGTATTTTCTACTCTGAATGAATACAATATTTTCAAATGAATTCTTCCATCATCCGTCGGTCTGTCCGTCTCTCTCTCTCTCTCTCTCTTTCATATATTCTACTAAATTATATGCAGTCTTTCAACTTTGCATGCAAAAGAATAACATTTTTCATTCTACGATACACACAGCTGCATTGTGTAGAACAGGATGGGATAGCAATATACTCTCATTTTTTTTTCTTGAATACTGATCATGTACGACTTTTGGGTGATTTGGTTTGTTTTTTTTTTCTATCAAGATGATAACATGTGGGAAATTTGAAACAAGATATTATAGAATTAAACTGAATGTTGAGCAATAGTATATATTCTCAGTTTTTTATGTGGATCACATACCTTTTGGATTAATTAGTTGTTGTTTTTTTCTATCTACTGTAGATGACATGTAGGAAAGTTGAAACAGTGATGATGTAACTGCTGGGAATTGATATGGGGTTTTATTTGAGCTCGTACAACTGTTGTACTGTGTGTATTTTGTGTATATTAAGGACCTTTTACTTGAGGCTAAAGCCATTAAGTGGTTTGTCTTTGAGTATGCATGTTTCGATTGTCACTGGGTTGAAGCACTCGTGAAATTAACTTTAGATGGTGTCGATTCTCGATTCTGGTTCACAATAAGTGAAGTTGTTCCATCGAGAGAGTCTTCTCTTACTAGCGAGCCATGTCTGTTTTCCTGATAACACCGTGTTCTTATAGTAGATATATATTACAAAAACTCAATCTTTTTTTCTTCATGTTTGTCTGTGGCTTATTTTTGTTTTGTTTTGGTTTTATTCTCAAAAAGTGTCAGTTGACATGACCGTCTCCACCGAGCACTAGCTCGCTTATCATTCAGTGAATTTCTCCCCGATGTTCATGTCTTTTTAGATGACACTTAGGCTATAATTGGATTGTGTCCTCCATTTTTTCAATGGTTGTCGAGGATCACGCTTAAAAATTTAGTATAATCAAAACTTATAAAAAACTGTTATCTATTAACCCTATTCTAACTGGGCTATTTGAGACCAAGTTTTTACTGGGGGGGGGGGGGGGGGCAATTTGACCCCCCCTTCAGATCTCTGCCACCGATCGCGCGATCGCCGCAAAATTTTGCCTGAACATAGAGCCAGATGTCAACTACAAGATTACATGGTCATACACTAGAAAAATTTTGATTTCATATTTTTTAATAAATTATGCAAATTAACGCATAAAATCATATTTTCACCTATCACTCCATCAAAAAGACTGAAGGATTATTGAATTTTTGTGTCAGAGTGCCTCAAGTCGCATCAAACAATTTTCTTGTAAAAAAAATAGCGCAATCAAAATCATTTTCTTTTGTTTTTTATTGTTTTGTTAATTTCTTATGTATTTTATTGTTTTTTCGATCTTTTGTTTTCTATTGTTTTTTTGCCAAAATTTGTTGGAGGCACTTTTTCAAGCTTATCTACATTAGAATTGATGTATTTCAATGCTTAAAAGTTGAAATAATCTAATTCATATCAATTAAACAAAAAACCACAGTTTGCATTGCATTTGCACACGAAATCATGAATTTGAGCGGTTTTTGGGTTGACATGCATATGCAAAACTTTGCATAACTTCAGAACGGTGTACCTTGACGTCGCAAATTTGGTCTCAAAATATGCGGGAGACTCAAATGAAAAAAGTCATGAAACGACGCGGCAAAATCTTTGCGCGTTGCGGAATCGTGGCGCGAAACGTCGAGGGAAGGGGTCAATTTGATCCCCCCCCCCCCCAGTTAGAATAGGGTTAAAGGAGATATTGTGCAGGTTACCATGCACTAAAAAAAGATTAGATATCAAACTTTGTTGATTTTGCATGGGAAAAACAAAATTGAGACAGAGATATGAACATTTATCTCATCTAGTACATTAACAATTGAAAGATCAGTTGATGAATTTTATGATATATAGGCTTCGATCATTCTGCAACTGGGCTCAACAATGTTCTCTGACCAAGGAGATACTAGCCTAGTACCTCTTGCTCTTACCAAATATAGAGTTCAATAGACAAGAAAAGTTTTTATTCTGAAATATGAAATAGTAACAGTGTATGATGCAATTATTTGTAATAAAAAACTATGCCATCAAACCACAAGAATGTGGTTATGTAGCCTTGGCGGGGTAACAGGATTTCTGTTCTGCTGTGATTCCTTCCTGAGACTTGTATTCCAGCAACCATCTTCTACCACTCTGGTGATGTTCATGAACTTACTTGGCTCCTCCATTCTACCTCTGTCTTTCATATTTCATGTAAATATTACCGGCAATAATCATCTTTGTACAATATTTTGTGATTATTAGATTTTTTTTTTTAACTGTATTTGAGCTGAAAGTTGCAGTCACAGTGTGAAAAGAGTCCACGGAAATATAAGTATTTCCATTTTTCTCTAAGCTCTCTAGTCCTTGATTTTTCTCCTTTTTTATTGAAATTGCAAGAAAAAAGGGAAAAGTTGTAAAACATTTTTTTTTTTTCAGCTGTCATGAAAGTGTGTCAAAAGATGCGCAGAACATTTTTACATTGCCACACTGGGAAACATTTATATTTCTTGCAAAGATGCAAAACTTTATTTCTTCAATTTTTGTTATGAATTATCATTTTTTCTCATAAATTGGCAATAATTGTTGGAATCCCATATCACCAGGTTCATGTACAATTTGAATTTGGTTTTTGGGATTAGTTCTTTGTTACTGTATTTTGTTTTGTTTTGTTGTGTTTGCTGTCATGCAGATCAAAATAGATTATAAATGTGTGTACCTATCTGTACAATATTCAACAACATTCATCTGTAAAAAACTGATGTTTCCGCTAATTTCTCAAAGACGAAATTATTTCCTCTCAGCGTATCTCTCAGTAAATGCATGTACTGAAGAAAGACTGCTATGTAGCTGGAGAATCTTTTTTTTTTTTTTGTATGACACAACGTGCTATCCTGGTTGATACTGTTTCCCAACTATTAGCCATTCACCAAGAAGTCAGTATAATTCATATTATTTTTCTTGGTTCTGGTCAACTGTGATATTTTCACTAACTGTCGTACAGCAAACTTTTCGACTATTGTAGAACAAGGTATACACCTCGAGACACGTGCCAAGTTTCATGTAAACCACCATGTACTTGATTAATAAAATCTATGTGAGACTCTCTAAAGTTCTCATGCCATATTAGCACTTACTGGTTAAGTTCAGGGCAAATTTAGGAATCACCAAAGAGGGTTAGAAACTGTAATGTGAATGTACTGAACCAAGTTGTGAGCGTAATGATATGTTTTTTCCTTCATTTTCTACAATCCTCCTTTGTCGACAAGTGCTGTTGTTGTAATTTTCTTTTTCTTTCTTTGAGTTTTCACCTCAGTCAAGCTGCAGGCTTAAACATAACATTTTTAGTAACCACATTTTGACATTCTCTGCAACATTTCTTATCACATTATTACAATTAGTGTTCGAGGCAGCGGCTGTCCAACAGCCAATCAAGTCTGAGCATTTGGGCTGTTGCTATGGTAACTGCAGGTATCTAAACCGACCGTCGAACCATGTGCGAGAATTCAGTTCATACGAGTTCTGGCTGTGCATTTTGAAATGTTCAGCCAATGCATGAGATACGTTATAATATCCTGCATGAAATGAGAAAACTTAAGTATTGATCAGCCCATTTAACACATAATTCATTTTGCTGCAGGAACTTTTGTTTATAAATAAGTGTGTGTATTTTTTATTTCAAACTTTCCTACTGAATTGAGTATTTGTCATGTCTTGCCAAAAGTATTTTTCTCTGATATTTCACCTGTCTTGTTCCCCAGTGGGGACGAGTCTTTGTCCAAATTGTCAGTGTTTTATATCGTGTTTTGTTTCAATCTTCTATCTTGTTTATATCGTCGGCTGAGAGCCAGAAGGGCTTTATCACAATTTTTGGGGGGTATCGAGTTATTGGTATCATGTAGAGCTTGGTCTCCTCTACATTATGATGTCACTTTGTCAATTTGAATTAAAATTACAAGGGCAGTATTTTACTCGATATTTGGAACAATGCTTATAAATCTACCGATTTTTAATTAGATAAACTGTTCACTTCATGAAGATTGATTATTTCGGTTTAATTCATGCTCAAATCTTAGAATGCGATGATACCCCTTCCAGTTCTCATCTGTGACAATATGTTAATTATGTGGCTCTCTGCCACAAACTTGATCTAGTTAGTTGATTTTATTTTTCTTTAATGTAGAGAGAAATGTTTTTGGAGATTTTTGTCATTTTATGTTGAGACATTTTGACACATCACACACGATGTCTCAGAGACATTAGCTAAATGTTTAGGTGGAGAATGCAGTCGTACATACAGTACAATAATTTATGTCCTTTTTAACAACTGTTTGCAAATGCAGAGTATGGATGCAGTTCTTAAGGAGGTTCCATTCTATGCAGTGACTCTGAAGAATACATTTTATTCCTCTTATCGTAGAATTTGTTTTCTATTTCGTACACCATTCCACCTCCTGTTATTTGGATCATGATCCTTTTAACAGATTCGTCACTATGATATGAAAAGTTAATAATGATAAGAAGAACAAAAGTAGAAGTACTCGATACCCAATGAAAAAGATGCATAGCTCAGTGTAGATGCGCACTTTCATGATGGCAAGATAACTCGGAGTCTAGAAGGTCTGTTCAAGCTTTCAGGTGTAGCAGTCAGTTTAACTATCAGACTTAAAATCTACCCCCAAAAGGGGGAATGATTGAATATAATATGATTATTGATGTATTGATGTCCCTTCCTCCATAAATCTAGGAAATATAAGAAAGAGACTACAGATTCTAGTACTGCTTTTAATGCAAGATTTTGCCAATGTCACTTGTATAGTAAACTAATGGTATTTGTCAACTAAAAACAGGCATTGCAAAATGAGTTTTTATATTGTGTCATATCATTATTTTGTTTTTAGCTGTTAATTGTTGTGTATTTATGTTTTAGGTTTAGTATGAAAATGGCTGGAAATTACATTTTTCTAACCACATAGTAATATATTCCATGTGTGTTCCTGTGTTTTTCTCAACAGATGTGATATATTTGGTACATTTTTGCCAACTGATGTTAAGAATGACATCACCTGAATTTCCTTCTTGTCTGTCTTTGTTTTTATTGTTTGTTTGTTTTTTATTAATATTGCTCTGAATAAGGCTTGACTTTGTTTGTAGCAGGGGTGTATCTGTCAATATTTGCATGTACATAATTATGAATTTTCGATGGTTATTAAGACGGCATGATATCATCCCTCCATCTTTTAGCATTACAGAATTGCTGTATTGTATGTTTGTAAGTTGTTGTACCGCCGAGCACTATTTTTCTGTATATAATTTTGTATCACGTGTTTGTGTAGATAAAAAAAAAGTGTGACAAACTATGGTGCCATTTTCATGCCCCATTTTTCTCCTTTTTTACATGTGTGTGGATTTTGCATAAAAAAGGAACTATGCGAATAAAACATACAAAGACTTAAACCTTGTCAGAATGGTGTTTGATATAAATCAGCATGTGTTAGTAGTCATGATATACATGTCAAGTTTTACTCTGCTGAGGTAGCATGCATAGTTTACACTATTGTTGCCATTATTATAAAAACTAGTCAGTGTACCCGTCGAGTGCCAGAAATCCTCTATGGGGATTCCCCCAGAAATGGTCAAGGTCACTAGGTCAACGGAGGTCAAATAACTGTTTTGCGCTACTCCTTGGTCCGATCTTGGCCAAACTTGCTGGAAGCATAAGTAGGCGTACACCTGGGAATCCCCATATGAGTAGGACTACATAGCGCCCTCTATCGGGTGTCTGATTATATTTCTGGGGGAATCCCCGTATAAGTAGGCCTACATAGCGCCCTCTATCGGGTGTTTATTGCAGCTGACGAAGATTACAAGTTATTTGACCTTTGACCCCAGTGACCTTGACCTTTTCAAAAATGAATCCCTCAAGGGCAATTTCGTGGTCAACCTGCATCCACCCACTAAGTTTGGTGGAGATCGGACCAAGGACCTGGGAGGAGTAGAGGAACAAACAGACAGACAGACAGACAGACAAACGTTGCTCGAATTATAGTATGATGATGTATTGATTCTTGATATTGCATCTGACAGGAATCTTCTTTCAATACTTAACATCGAGGCCGAGATGAAGTCTTTTCACAGAAAGGACTTAATTGAGTATGAAACGATTTGATGCAACTACTTGTAATGTGGTTGCCCACACAATTTATTCTCCATTTTTTTTAAATACTATACATGAGAGAAGACGAGAATGTGGAAGAGATGTACATTTGTTTATATGTACATATGTTTATATATATATATATATATATGAGATATATATATATATATATATATGAGATATATATATATATGAGATATATATATATATATATATATGATATATACAGTAATATATGATATATATATAATAAAATATATAATATATTATATATATATATATATACTAGCAGCACCCGTGGAAATCCACGGGTCTGAGGGGTTTATTTTTTTTTTCTCATAGATACGATTTTGTACATTTTTATTGATGAAAAAAAAAAACTTTTTTTTTTCATTCTTTCGTTACTTGTGCTCGATCTCTTCTACCCATGACCACCACCCCCCCCCCCACACACACACACATTTCCACCCCCGCAGAACAACCAAAAAACAAAACAAAACAAAACAAAACAAAACAAAACAAAACAAACAAAAACCAAACCCAAAAGCAAACACTCGGGGAAAGATTATCAAAAACGCTTATGAGATTCTCCAGAAGTTCTGCCCACAGATTCTTCCCGTCGGAATGGGGAGATACTATTGACACTATGACTTTGATATTAATTATACCCCCTGCTCTTGCATCCATGCAGGCACCCGAGGGAATCCACGGCTGGTCTCAAGGCCTAACATTTTTTTTTTTTTTCATTCATATTTCTTTTCCACGTTATGAGAGAAGAATAATATTTCTGATCGTCTTCAAGTGCTCCCTCCTTTTTTTTTTTTTAATCACCAAAACTTGGTTTGATAGATCATAGAACCATCCGTTTATCTGCTTCAGACCATGCATCATCATTATTATTATCATGTTATCATTCTCATTAGGCCCCTATTGTTATATTGCTATTATAATTATTATTGTTATTTGGGGAGGGGGATCATAGTCATTAGGTTTTATAAGTATTAGGCACCCGTGGGAATCCACGAGTCTCAGGGCTTCCTATTTTTCCTTTGATATTTCTTCAACCACGTTATGAGAGAAGAAATACACAAAGAATATTTTCATCTTCATTTGCTCCCTCATTTCTGTTTTCATAATCAAAACTTGGTTTGATGGATCTAGAACCACCCGTTTATCTCATTGATACGGTTCATTGTTTTTATTATCATAATAAATAGCACTATCATTATTATTATTGTTATTATTATTATTATTATTATTATTATTATTATTATTATTATTGTCATTGCTATTTTGTGGGAGGGGGATCATAGTCATTCGGTTTTATTATTATTTTATATTATTCATTGACATGGGGATGAATCAAGGGAATTAAGGAAACAAATTAATCGGTCAAGGATAGTGAATATCTTTTTTTCCGTCATGTCAAGGTTTCTCTACGACTGATGGACGTTTCAAATAGCTTCATTATCATTGCTATTTCATTTTAAACATCAAAACAATCCAGTACCCGTTTGTGTCTCTTCCACCCACTCTTAAGTTATGGATCATCTGCACCCCTTCCCCATTCATTTGCAATGGCCTATTGTATTATTATCATTATTTCAGTGTATTATTGTTATTGTTATTATCATTATTATTATTACTAACATTATTATTATTATTTAGGGGAGAGGAGAGAGTAGAGTCATAATATAGTGATGATCAACCAAGGGAGGCGGAAATGTTAATTTGTTAAGAATTGTAAAAATCTTTTTCCCTCATTTTTCTGCTCTTGATAAAAAGCATTTCTGAAGACAGTCCTGCGCAAACTGTCCAAAACTGCTTCACTGCACTAACATACGTAATCTTGTGCTGAGTAGGACTACTTCATATATAGACCCCTAGTGTTTTTGTTACTATTGTGCTGAGAGAAATAGAATATTTTCGTCTTCGTTTCTCTCTTCTTTTTGTTTTTATCACCAAACCTTGGTTTGATGGATCATAGAACCACCCGTTTATCTGCTTCAGACTGTACATTTTTATTATCATTATTATCATAATCATTAATGTCCTTCTTCTGCTTCAGACTGAACATTATCATCATTATTATCAGCATTATTGTTAGTATTAGTATTATAACTATCACTATTATTATTATTATTATTATTATTATTATTATTATTATTATTACATTATCATTATAATCATCATTGTTATATTCGGGGAGGGGGAGATCATAGTCATTAGGTTTAGGCTAATAATAGCACCCGTGGGAATCCATCCTTTACGAAAAAGTCCTGTGGTACTCCTGTGGTAATTACCACAGGACGGTACCACAGGACAGTACCACAGGACAGTACCACAGGAATTGTCCTGTGGTATTTTGGGACATACCACAGGACAGTACCACAGGAATTCCTGTGGTATTTTGGGACGTACCACAGGGCACTACCACAGGAAAGTACCACAGGACCGGTACCACAGAGCAGTACAACAGGACAGTACCACAGGAATTCCTGTGGTATTTTGGACGTACCACAGGGCAGTACCACAGGAATTCCTGTGGTATTTTGGGACGTACCACAGGGCAATACCACAGGACTAGCACCACAGAACAGTACCACTGTCCCAAAATATGGTATTTTGGGACAGTACCACAGGACAGTACCACAGGTCGATTATTACCACACAGCATTACCACAGGGCAGTACCACTCAGCATTTCCATGGTACCACAGGAGAGTACCACACAGGATAGATCGAAGAAAAAAATCTGGGAGAATTTTAGCCACATATCAAGGAATAGTCCTGATAGGTGAGTGATGGATTTCAGGACAAACATGGCCCTACTTAATAACTGTCCTACTCCTAACATGTAACCTCAAACGAGTACCAATGGCCAAGTACCAATCTAGTCCTATAATAGATCTATATAGTCATATTCTATTCCTAGGTAGCCATCGAACGTCTCAGTACACATATATATATGGCCGTCTATCCGTAAAGCATTAAGGCATGGTTACAAACTCGATTATACTTTATTATCAAGATATGAAATTACACTTTCACAACAATATCTATGATATTGGGAATAACATAACATAATTAGACAATCTTTCATAAAGTTCAAAGTAAGTTCCATCATTAATACTTCGACTTTTTAAGTCATATATGTATTTTCTAAAATGTAGAGTGCTTTTTATGAATATTCATGAGCTATGTAAAAAATTGTACCACAGGAGTACCACAGGAGTACCACAGGAGTACCACAGAAGTCCTTATGAAATTTCTCATGCTTTACATCAGCACTTCCACTAAATAGGTAATACTGTAGGAGTATAGGACAGGATAAGTAGTGGCAAATCAATTGTTATAATTCACAGCATAACTCATCTATCAATTAATTGAGGAACATTAATATGTGCTTTTTGTTTGTATTTTTGTTATAAATTTCAGTTGATTCTGTCTTACAATTTTCCTGTGTGGTACTGCTGTTTGATATTCTCCTGATGTGATAGTCCTCTGGTATAAAATGTTACGAAAAAAAAATATCCTGTAGCATTTTTCTGTGGTACTTACGAATTTAATTTGCTGTGTGGAATAGCACCATATTATGATTTTCCTGTGGGATTTTGGACAGTTCCTGTGGTACTCTCCTGTGGTATACATCGAAAATTACCACAGGAATTCCTGTTGTACTGTCCTATGGTACGTCCCAAAATTCCACAGGACAATTCTTGTGGTACTGTCCTGTGGTACGTCCCAAAATACCACAGGACAAGTCATGTGGTACTGTCCTGTGGTACTATCCTGTGGTACTTTCCTGTGGTACTGTCCTGTGGTACTGCCCTGTGGTACTGCCCTGTGGTACTGTCCTGTGGTACGTCCCAAAATACCACAGGACAAGTCGTGTGGTACTGTCCTGTGGTACTATCCTGTGGTACTGTCCTGTGGTACATCCCAAAATACCACAGGACAATTCCTGTGGTACTGCCCTGTGGTACTATCCTGTGGTACTGCCCTGTGGTACTGCCCTGTGGTATTGTTCTGTGGTACTGCCCTGTGGTACGTCCCAAAATACCACAGGACAAGTCGTGTGGTACTGTCCTGTGGTACTATCCTGTGGTACGTCCCAAAATACCACAGGACAAGTCGTGTGGTACTGTCCTGTGGCACTATCCTGTGGTACTTTCCTGTGATACTGTCCTGTGGTACTGCCCTGTGGTACTGTCCTGTGGTACGTCCCAAAATACCACAGGACAACTCATAAGGTACTGTCCTGTGGTAATATCCTGTGGTACTGTCCTGTGGTACGTCCCAAAATACCACAGGACAATTCATGTGGTACTGTCGTGTGGCATACGTCCCAAAATACCACAGGACAATTTGTGCGTATACTGTCTTGTGGTACTGTCCTGTGGTACTTTCCTGTGGTAATGTCATGTGGTACTGCCCTGTGGTACATCCCAGAGTACCACACGAGCCTGTGACACACTACCACACAGTTTCTGTGTTAACATATATGTGTGTGGTACATTGTGTGGTACCAACCAGTACCACAGGGAGTACCACATGAGCCTGTAAAACAGTACCACACAGTTCCTGTGGTAACATTTATTTATGTGGTACATTGTGTGGTACTGACAAGTACTACAGGGAGTACCCTACAAGCCTGTGGTACAGTACCACACAGTTCCTGTGGTAACATTACAAGTGTGTGGTACATTGTGTGGTACCGACAAGTACCACAGGGAGTACCACAGGACTTTTTTGTTAGGGATGGGTCTCAGGGCCTCGTATTTTTTCTTTAATATTTATTTTCCCACGTTATGGGAGAAAGAAGAATATTTTTGTCGTCATTTGCTCCCTCTTTTTTATTTTTATAACGAAAACTTGGTTTCATGCACCATAGAATCACACATTTGATGTCCACTTGTAACTTCAAAAATCGGCGGTCAGCAAAGCGAGGGTTTCCCCCGCGTCCGCTCGTCTTATGAATATTCATGTTTACAGTAGCCATGCAGTACACGAATGAACAGCGGCGCGTGTACTCTGATATGGAAGGGTACGATCGGCAAGGACAAAATTTAAGTGGATATTTAGCCCTCCTGAACAGTCTGAGTGCAATGATACCCGACATGAGAGTAACTAAATGACGTACCTGAGCTGCATCGTATCCTGCAGTTGTGCAAAATACAATAAAATAACATCATTCGTTGTTTTCATTTGGGCACGCCAATGGCGAACGTCGCTGTACGTAAATGCCCTTGTACTAACAATGACCGCGCCGTGTATTGTACCATAATGAGCAATGAGTGTCCATATCACGTGCACGCAGATTGTGTTTCGTGCATGTAACCATCGTCAATACATATACAGGTGCAGCTAGGCCACACACTGGCATACCGTACCCGAGAGTACATCGTGTGCGTGCGTGCGTGTCCGCCGGAATATGACAGAGATTTCGCTGCACGCCATCATCTTTTTGACTTTAGTATCCCCACTGTCTCTGCAAGCTAAAAGATGGATGATCGAGAAAGCAGAAGTCCAGCGCAGGATCGGTGAATATTTAAACTCTCGGCTCTGACGTCACGCACAAAATGCATTATGCATCTATCTAATTAATTTTTCTTTTTCGTCCTCGACGTCGACACGGAGGCGGAGCGCGGACGAAACCCGGTCGAAGGCATGTAAGAGACCCTCCCGCTGCCAACGGCACCGGTCTCGGGGGCCCGGAGCCGACGGCTCGGGAGGAGATAGACAAACCAGCAACGCCGGAATAAAACAGGAAATACATAAGGCCGCGACAACAACAACAACTTCGCCTTTTACTGTTATAGATGATTTTTTATTATACACAATCAGCAAAAAATTAGGAATAAAGTATACACTTTTTCGCGTTCATAATTTTCAAAGAAGATTCTGATGAAAATCAAAATGTATCAGCTACCATATGAAAAGGTAATTTGATTGGCTATCAACTTGATAAGTCAAAAACCTTTTTTTTTTCTCTCTCTTCCAAGGCACAAACAAAAGTAAATTGCAAAAAATGAACAAATGGTTTATTGTCTTCCATGCATAAATGTTCTTCCATGAAGCAAAATAAAAAAGAAAACATGAATTCAGTTGCAAAAATACACCTACGATCTCTGTAATATGCTTGAAGACCAAAATTTCTATAACTCTTTATGTGCCACGTTCGCACGTCCAACTCAGTCGACGGCGTGCCAACTTCGCATATTCTGCTCAACAAACAAAGCCGCCAAAACCGATCGATAAGTCGGCTAATCACTGCTAATCCCCCGGCACAATGAAAGCGTTTCTCGTGCTCTTGTTCCTGATTGCATTCTATGTGGTGACCGACTATCAAGCTGTGTTCCCAACTAGATTTGCTCGTACATTCTGAGTTACTGTCACGGTTTTATGTGCAAAAGTCATGCCTTTCCAGTAATGTAGTATAAGTGGTCATTCGAAAGAAAAATTGAAAAATAGATTCGTTATACAATTTATATCGAAACAGAGCTTGACATTCCTGTTTAACTTTGCCTGCTATTATGCCCATCTTAACAGAAATTTGTAGAAGTTATACAAATTAGAATACCAGAATCCTTTCTCAAAGCATGACTACCGTCCTGTCTGAGAATAACGTGGCACACAGGGGGTTTCCACCATGGCACATAAAGAGATAAAGGCTAACAATAATGGAAGAAAATGAAGAGTCCTCTGTGAAATTCAAATTCAAATGAATTGAGAGAACAAGCCATAATGACAAAAGTGGTAGGATTTTGAATTGATTTCTCGAATCAGGAAAACTGTAATTAAAATCAAGTTCTTGAATGTGCCCGATAAATTCTTAAATAACGAAATGGAATGAAAGAAGTAAAGATATTATGTTCATCTTTGTGCCCTTATTCCCTATGCCATTTGAAGTTTCAGTTGTCAGAAAATTCTAATTTTCCCCTTTAAGTTTCTCACTCTGATTTTGTTTCAGGTTATAAAGAGGTAAAGCGGACGAAAACATTTACTTTTATTAAATATGATGTTAATATCACTGTGAAAATTCTCTAGCACTTTCGTCCGTGATGAAGGGGTAGGCCCTCGAAAATTCGGCATTTGAATTAAAATCAAGGCAATTGGCATTTAATGCATTCCTCCATTGTGACATTATCATTGCTATTTCTGGTAATATGTTTATATATATATATATATATATATATATATATATATATGTAAATGTATACACTTAGCAAAAAATGTTAAACACTTCCGCGTTAATATTTTTCATAAAAGATTTTGATGAAAGTTCATGTATTATATACCATATGAAAGGTAATTGGCTATCAATTGTGTTGTTAAGCCAAAGAAAAGGGAAACTTACACATGAGTGAACACCTTTGTTTTTGTTTTCTCTTCCAAGGCACAAAAGTAAAAATTGGAAAAATGAACAAGTTGTCATTCATGCGGAAAACACACAAGGCATCAAACATTCATACCAAAAAACAAACAAACAAACAAACAAAACGCTTATTTTTAGACCAAACTAGCACACTGAATAAAATGACATGCACCCGACATGAAAACAAAGGTCATCAATGTGATTTTCCCCAGAGGATATACATTTTATTACCAACCACCAGCCCTCAATAAAAGGAAAGATATGCGCATTTTAAATGAATACCAGCTGTAAGCACGCCCATCATGGGATTTGTATAGTTTTACCAAAAAATTATGTTCGTGTATTTTTTCTTTTTGTTTTAGTTTGTTTAATTTTGCTTTATTTTGGTTTGTTTATTTTTTTAGCCACTTAGATGCCACTTGAGGTACAACTATGAATAATGTTCTATTCATTGTGATTAAATTTCTCTGTTGCTCGTAAGAACAGTATGGTTTCGACACTCAATGAGGTCAAAGTTCGTCGGTTAGTCACCAACTGATTCTCGTCTTCTTGGTCTTTAACCCATCTGCATGACTTCCAATCAAGAAGATTTGCCGATGTGACTTTTATCTATTCACTCTGAACAACAACAGAAAAAATGCCCAAGCTGCTTTGAGTTTCTGACTTTTTTTCACTAATGATGAAATTAATTGTAAATCTTATATCTCGGCGAAGCAATCGAGACCTGGGGATGGTGGGGTGGGGGAGGGGGTGGTAAGGGGTTGAAAGGGAGCATTTGCATTTTGAGAAGTGAAACACAACTATCTGTTGCGATGAATTTTTTAGAATTTTTAAATTACAGAGGTAATCATTCATCACAACTGCAAAGACAAATAAACAAAGTAACCATTCAAACCAACAAACTAATTGCTTTCATTGTTTCATGATTAAAAAAAAAAGAAGAGAAAGGGGGGGGGGTCAATGCATTTTCAAATGTCAATAGTACCAATTTCTATGCGCTAACTACAGGACTCTTAATCATGGCATTGTAAAGTAAAAACACACCCTGAAAATTACTTCGTTGTCATCGAACGCCAGCGTCTTCTATATGGCGGCAGTTGTGGATTCCTATTCCCTTGTTGCCGCAATCAAAGATATCCCTTTCTACTCCAATACATGCCACGGTATCGAGCCAAATGTCACCAGTACCTTCTCCAAAGGCGGCAAACTGAAGTGCTTCTTCAGTAACTGAGTTTGTACTTAGCTCTCTTTTGTATCGTCATGTATGGTAGCCATTTTGTGTCCATTTTTATCGCGCGCCTTCGTATCTTGTTCACGGATATAAATAGGTAGATTGATCAAGCCCATTCACCTGCGCCTGGAAAACCAAGACTTCTGCAGACAACGCCCGCATCGGTGATATCTCAAAAGTCATCGCACACAGTTCCCCAGGCTCCCTTCGCATAAACTTCGACTCGTCCTTCATTTGCGGCACTTCCACCAACGAGTCGAACTAGATAAACGGAGATTGCATTTTGAAGTCTTTAAAACCATTACAAGAGTAATGAATTTATCAAAATAATTTTTTAACGTGTTCAATTCCAATGCTATTCAGATTCTTCTTCACACTTGTAATAAAATTTCCTTCAAGTTAAACAATATTAGTAATTAAGACATTAAAAAGTGTTAGCATCTGATATTGAAGCGTTTACAGATTGCAATCAGACTGCAATCGGCTAACTCTGTTCTTACCTGCAGGATTACACCTTACTCCAACATATTGGGAATAGTAGCAATAGCTGACTCCGATTCCACCTTTATGGCCACAATCAAAAATGCTCGTTTCTGTTCCAGCGCATGACAGGTCATCAAACAAAGTGTGACCGATGCCTCGTCCAAAGTGGGCGTTACCGAATGCTTCTTCAGCGCCCGGGAAACCAAGGCTTCTGCAGACAACGCCAGCTTCGGTTATATTCCAGTTATCATCGCATATATTCTCCCAGTTTCCGTCGTGGTAAACTTCTACTCGACCTTCGTTTGGGACACTTCCCACCGACTAGGCGAACTAGACAGAGGAAAGGAATGTTAGCAACCATAAAAAATTCATATTAAGAGGTACAATACGAAACAAGAACTTATATCACTTTGTTATATTTTCTAAATTACTTTCGTCCAATGTCCAGGTAGTACTTCCAAAAGAACGGCACATGGATGTAATTGCATATTTATAAATACGTATTGATGACGAGAAATTACGTCTTTTTGTGACATGTGAATCTCGTCATGTATGGATATGATGTGAAATCTTTGTCGTTTGTCACGTATCACGTGACCTACACACACACACACACACACACACACACACACACACACACATATATATATATATATATATATATATATATATATATATGTATATATATATATCACATGAGCGACGTATTTGTGACTAGAAATTTCCGTCTTTTTTGCGATGTCCTATAAGCAGCAACTAACAAGATAATAATTTACCACTTATACGTCTTTCTTTCGACGTAGAAATTACGCAATAACGTTCTGATAACGCAAAATTAACGTATTACAACGTACTCATGACATTGTATTAGCGACGTAAAGATATCATGAAATCTACTTCTTTTAGCTTCTTGTTTAATTGCCGTGTAGCAAAAGCATGACCACGCTTCTATTTGATACAAGAAAATTGATATTTGATGCCATTTTCTTACTCATACCAGGGAGGTGTTACAGAGATGGAGTCGCAACTCTTCGTAATTCATGCAAACACAATGGTCATGTTTGGGTTCAAGGCGTTACAATGGGATGTCTAGCATTCCACTACGCTTTGAAGTCATGCTCGGCACCGCTCTAGTTGCAAGACGAAGTTCGGAGACGAAGCGCATTTCACCTTTCGTTGAATTACAAGCTTTATTTCACCGTAAAATTTTAAATCAAATACTCGAATTGATTTAGTAAAGCTTAGGACAGAATTCAATATTATAAACATGTATTTCTAGTTTCTTCGTAATGGGCAAATCGAAATAAAATGAAAATTAGGCCCTGTGAAAAACTTAACATTTTTCTATAATGCGCACATTTCCGCAGTTTAATCTGGTATATTTTGATCTTTCAAATCAAGTAATCAGCTAAAGCGTGTTCCAGCGTGCTTTCAAATTATTTGCTGTTAAATCTGTCAGTTTTACACTGCATTTTGATTCGCTGCTCCAATTCAAGGTACACAAATTCGTTGTTGCCATCACATTGAAAGACAGAGCGAATTGCAGTAGGGGCAAGTATTTCTAGATGTGAGAGCGCTAGTCGCGATTATTGATGCTCTCTTTTGTCAAAGCACATGGGTAACACCTGTAGTTGAACGCATAACTTCTCGGCGGTGCCGCGCATGACTTAACCCTATTATTAAAGCCCAAGTTATTTTGACCCCTCGCAGGCCCAAGGGGGGGGGGGGGGCACATTGTGCCCCCCTATATAACTTTTTTATTATTTGATGTATCATCGTCATATTTGGCACGTGGGTAGCGTAACTCATACTCTACATGACCGTACATTTGAATTTTCACAAGGTCACCCATGGAGGGCGCTATTTACAAATATATAAAGAAATACATAGGAAATATGCTAAAAACATGATTTTTCGGTATAATTTCTTTATTATAGACCAATCATTTTCATATTTGCCACAAGTGATAAGCAAGTGGAATTTCATTATTTGTTATGTTTGAAATTTCTCAAGGTCACCACATGGGGGCGCTATTCATATCAACATAGTGATACATTATCAGACCTGAGATGAAATGTTTGGGATGGGTACATGTATAGTTATGACATTTCATATTTGCATAATAGTGGAATTTTGAGATTGCAAATTGATAATATGATAAACTAATGATATTAGAGGCATAACTTGGGTGAAGGAATCAAAATAACTCAAAATATAAGGGCAATCTGTAGAAAATATTATTGTTTTCAATTATCTCTATTATATCTATTGTTTTATGCCTTTTTCATATAAAAGCAAAGGAAATAATACGAAAAACTTTCCAGGACCATAATTACTTCAAATTTTGCTTCTTCAACAAATTTCAGCCAAGAAATACCCATGTCATACACCGTAATGCTGTTAAATGAAACGGGAACAGAAAAAAGATGCAAAATCTGACTGACATGGTTGTCAGTTTATGGTTGCCATGGCAACCAGCAACATCAAATATAGCAAAATTATATATCAAAATGTTTGCAATAAGATTTTAGGAAAAGTCACCAAATTTGGGTTGAAATCGGATTAAGGACAAAGGAGTGGCAAACGAAAATCTGGTAGGGGGCACAATGTGCCCCCCCCCCCCCCCTTGGGCTTTATAGGGTTAAAGGCCCGGTCCCACTGCACTTACGGATGCAAAGAGGATGTAAAGCGTACAAAAAAAAAAATCTTGCCATCCGTTGGAAAACGCTACGAATCCGCTGTGTACCCATCGCATACGTGTTTCATCCGCTCTATCCATCGAGCATCCGTCCACTGTGATTTCATCCGCGCAAAAAGTTTTAAGCTGCTTAAAACTTTAGAACGGATGAACTTTCCGCTGTGTACGATGTAAATCCGCGACATACGAGCAACAAATGCTGTATGTCCGTGCGGCATCCTTTAAACGTCCGCTGCATCCTCTCTGCATCCTCTGGGCATCCTCGCAACTCACATCCGCTGCAGCTAAAAACGGAAAGAGGGAGGAAAGATATGGTACGTGGAACGTCTTTACATCGTTAACAGCACGTTAATGGAAAGGATGTAAGCGTATGCATCTCGTATATAAAGCATTTCAAAAGCATCCCCTCTGCATCCGCTCTGCATCCGCTGTGCATCCACTCTGCATCCGCTTTTTCTGCTATGCGTCCGTTTCGCAATTATCTCCGGTAACCCCTTCGGAGCTGTCATCCCCTTCCATCCGCTTTCATCCGCTAGGCTTCCGATGAACATCCGTTTAACATCCCCGCTACATACTACCCACGTCCGTTCTATTTCCGTTCTGTTACCGCCAGTTTTCGCAAATTTTGTCAATTTCTGGAGCGGATGAAAGCGGATGAAGCCATCCCCGAAATTTTGCTCGTCCGCTGTGTCCTTTCTGCATACGCTTTGTGTCCGTCGGCCAGTGGGACCGGGCCTTAAAAGGAGAGCAGTAGTTGTCTCTCCTTCTCTAGCACCTCCCTGCTCATACCCCGTATTATCTACTTTGTATCTATCTACATGAAGATGGACCTACAGACCTTTCGCAATTTAGGTAAATTCAAGGTAAATTCAAGGAATGTTATCATTAGGACTATCTATATGCCAGCAAGATTGACTTAGTGGTATTTGACCTGTAAATCATGTACAATACATTGTTTGGTTTCAATGTGAGGTTCTACGTCGCCAATTTAACATTTCCTGCCATAGTATTGTACTTACGTCGCCAATTGAACATTTTCTTGCCATAGTATTGTACTATCATACCTGTGTATGTATGATCACAAAAAAACACAATAACGTCATTACAGACAATTTCTGACGTTATTGTTATGTTTGCGTACACATCTCTTATCATATAGTTTAGGCTTTGTGCCCACACGTATTTGTTTGAGTAAGTTTGATTTTACATCATGGTCAATCATAGTTGAAAATAATACCAACCGTGACAATCATATTCATCTATATTAAGTTTGATTATAATGCTAACAAAAATTGTAAGTGATGCCATACGGAGAATAAACAAATCAAATCAAATCATATCAAATCAAATCAAATCATATCAAATCAAATCAAATCAAATCGAATCAAATCAAATAAATGCGTTATTATATTCATATCTCCGTTGTTGTATTGGCCTATATTGTCATTATAATAGATTTATAACGAAGGGCGAAGTCCGAAGGCTGAATAGAGGGGTTTGCAACACATACAGCTACGTCCCCTGGGTAAGATTTGTTGCCAATACTGAAGTCACCTTACACCATCTCGCCATCTTCAAGAGTTTAAGCACGATGCTGCCGCTATAATGTGGTGTTTGTAAGGGGGGGGGGGATGGGATGGTGTGTGTGGCCGCTCCCATTAAATTGACAGATCTCATCCATTCTATGACACATTCATTGTTCCTTCACGATAACACCAAAACTTGGAAAAAAGTCCAATGTGTCATTATTGCCATTACGGGGGTATCTCACCGGGCATGAAACTAGTTCGCGACTAGTTCACGACTCCAGATTTTGCTTCATGTAGATATGTCTCTGCGACGTCTCTGCGACGTCTCCTGAAAATTCCGGAGTCTCCGATAAGTCGCAAGAAATTTAAACATTTTTTTCTTGCGAAGTCTCTGCGACGTCTCCGAAACGTGTCCATCAGTTGCGGAGACGTTGCGGAGACTATAATCATATCGGCGACTTCACTGCTGAGACGTCTCCGCGATGTCTCCCAGACGTTTCCGAGACGTCGCCAAGACCTGCTGGAGACCAGAAAAACTGGTGACGATGTTTGACCTACTTTAGAAACCACGTGACACATCTGCGTGCTGACATCCTGCCTAGATCAAGTCAGGCGATCCTGCAATGGCTCCCTCATATTTGAATTTTTGTTGACACCTGCCATAACTCGTCTCAGAAACGTCTCCTTGGTGAGACCGCAAGACGTTTTTATGTTGGAGACGTCTCCGCGACTGCTGCGAAGGATAAGTTGGAGACGTCTCGGAGAGGTCTCCGTTGGTGAGATACTAGCTTTAATGTGCTCAGTTGTGCATGACATTGTCAAGATAATTAGGTACCAATGGAAAGAGATTGAGTTCTTCTTTCCCCACAAACAAAATTGGCTCTATTATCAACCTTATAGGTGACTGCATCCAAGAAATAAAGAGGAGAACTGCCTATATGGCCAGAAACATGGTTCAAATCATGTCAAAAGCCTGGAGAAGCGAGATACCAACTGCACTGAAGATTTGATTTCTTTGGCTCAACAGCTTTTGCTGCAGCAACATATGGCTGCGAGTCGTGAACACTGAAGGAAAGCGACAAGAAAACCATTGTTTCCTTTGAACTTTGGTGTTACCGGAGAGTGCTGAGAGTGTCTTGGAGATCGCGTTAAACCAACACATGGGTCCTGGAACAGATTGGGTCTGAGAAGACACTGCTTTCTGACATCATAACAAGAAAACTAGCCTATCTTGGCCATGCCATACGACAAGAATGCCTTGAGAAAAGAATTATTCTTGGGATGGTCGAAGGGATGAGAAGAAGGGGTAGGCCAGCAGCAAGTTGGTTCGACGATATCAGGAAGTGCACGGGAACAAACATCGTCTGCGCTACTATGCAGCCAACCGCACTCGGAGGAGAACTCTCTTGCGGACCGCACCAGCATTAGTGCATGCAACGTGACGAGAAGACCCCTCCAAATTTGGATAACCGTTAAATATATATATATATATATATATATATATATATATACACAATGCACAGTTAGAATGATTACGCAATGATGAACAAAAAACAATGCAAGTTATGGAGTGGCATGGGTCAAAAAAACAACAACAACAAAACAATACATGATGGCTAGCCTCGCAACTGATTCTATTGTGCTTATTGTATAGGTAGGGGTTATTTGGCATTACCGATAGAATTGCACCTGACTCCAGCATCTTCCGTATGTGCGCAATTGCTGACTCCGATTCCACTGTTGGCGCAATCAAAGATGCTGGTTTCTGTTCCACTGCAGGACACGTCATCAAGCAACACATCACCGGTTAGCCATCCTTCTCCAAAGTGGGCTTCACTCAGTGCTTTTTCAGCGCGTGTAAAACCAAGACTTCTGTAGACAACGCCCGCATCGATGATATCCCACGAGTCATCGCAGACAGTTCCCCAGGTTACGTTGGCGTACACTAACTACTCGACCTTCCTTTTGTTGAATTGCCATTGACGAGGCGAAATAGTTGAATGAGAGAGCTAATTCAAGTCAGTTAAGACGTTTTTAGCATAACGAGATATTTTGAAGAGATTCTGTTTTGCTCAGCTTTGATTTTGGATTTCTATCTGTTGTCGTGTACCATGAAGTATGCAAAGTAAAAAAAAAAATACTTTTTTTTTCACTTTCATGGGAAATAGCGATATCATCTTTAACTTACTTAATGAAAAAAAGATACGCAACTCGGCATAACCAATTACAACAGAATCGAAATTTGCGTGGATGGGAAAACTAAGAGATAAAAATAGAACCGCTACAAACAAATTTGAATGAAATTTTCAGGTTAAGTCGATAATGATGAAGGAACAGAAGATACAACTTTGATAGTGGTCCAGATCACCCTTTGGATTTTATTTTTGTCTTCTATAAATTATTCATTTATTTTAGAATTTTTTATCATTATATGGTCAATCACAATCGTTAACTAGCGTGCTTGCTTTTGCACTGTTGGCCAGAAAGTAATACGGAGGCATATAATTGGACGGCCTGTCCGCAGTGAGGGTATGTTTTTATAAGCAAGAACTCTAATAATGTGGATGATAAATGTAGGAGTTAATGTAGGGTGGAAGTCACAATAAAGGTGGAAAATGTGAGGTACTCGGTGAGGTTTGCCCCGGGGTCTGTGCTCCGAATGTTGTCCAACTTTTTAGATTATGCCTCAAATGAAAACTATGCACAGGATAAACCACACAAATTTGATATCAAACGCCTTCATATTTAATCTGAAAATACATTTAGAAGAAATGCCGAAAATCTATCTCTAGCTTTATGACTTTGGCGGGTTTTTATAATCCTTTAACATTGCAAGATCAAAGTTCAGCATATTGACCGATCAGTTAACCCGGATTCAGTCAATGTTAACACGTGAATATGACATGCAGCATATTCTAAACCTCATCTTCATCTAAATTCTACAACAGCTAGACTGTGAGACAAAATGATCTGCCACAGTGAGACATAAAATACAGAGAAAAACATTTCGTAATGACACACCAGCAATGTTTAAATCGTTACATTTTGAACAAAACTAATGGGGTCTTTATATTGGTTAACATTATTGATATTGTGGGTGACGGAAGTCGAGTATCTGGCCTTACCTGAAGGGGTACATTTAACCCCAGCGTCTTCCTCATGTTTGTATTTGCTGACTCCGCATCCAACGGTGGCACAATCAAAGATACTCGTTTCTGTTCCAGTGCATGCCAAACCGTTAAGTAGAATGGCTCCGGTGTCTTCTCCAAAGGCGGCTTTATCTAAACCCAACTGAGCGCCTGTAAAACCAAGACTTCTGCAGACAACGGTCGCATCGCGAATATCCCAATAGTCATGGCAGACGGTTCCCCAGGCTCCGTTAACGTAAAGCTCTACTCGACCTTCACGTGGGTGACTGCCACCAACGAGGTGAACTAGTTGTTGATAAAAAGGAAAACATTGAAATATAACTCATCTTTATATTGCACATACAAATTAGTAGACGTATTACATGAAAAAAAGCAACAAACAAACGAATAATAAGATTGACCAATGCATGCTGATTATCATCATATTGTATTAAGTTGTCTTTTCTCTCATAATCATTTCATTAAAAAGATGAACAATTCTAGGAGTTATGCATTGTCTACAACTTACGGTTGATAGAAAAAGTCTGAGATACAGAAAGGAAAATAAAAATCACTGCCAATGGTAATTGTTTTATAAGTTGTGGTCTATGAATATGTCTAATTAAGCTCTCACCTCCTTTTAATTATTCAATTGTGGGGAGGGTGCTCACGCACCTCCATTTTTTTCTTTCTATAACTTAAAAAAAAAAGAATAATAATAAATGTGGGAACTATGCGTTCCCCGAGTCCCCCTTGATCCGGCACTGGTTTCTTTGATTTCTAAGCTGATTTGAGTAAAAGATCTAGTCAATTTGTGATAATGGGATCACCGGTATAAAGTGCAATTTTCTCAGACCACATACGTTTCCACGCTCGAGGCTGGTTGCGGCCGAGCATCAGCATCACATCGCTGTATAGAAAAGGAGTGTACGTTACGATACCGACACTCACGAGTCATACAGCCCACGAGTCATAAAGCCCACAAGTCATGCAGCCCATGAATTATACAGCTCACAAGTCATATACAGCTCACAAGTCCTACAGCTCATTTGTTCAACACTAAGCTAACAAGGCCCACGAGAGCGACACATTGAAATCCCGCGTTGTATCTGTCGAACTCGCGGGCTGTTTTTACCTATAGTCTCGAACTCATGGGCTGTATGACTCGTGACCTGTATGACACATGGAGCTGTTTTCAATGTCGAACTCGTGGGCTGTTTGACTCGTGGGTGTCGGTCTAGTGGGATGATCCCAAGCTAGCAGACTTCGAGCCTCATCTCGACTCATATGAACATGTAGCTCATCACTTTTTTTTTTTTTTGGTGGGGGGAGGGGAGGGGGGTCACATGGCGTTTATGTTTAAAGAAATCAGTTTGTGGGTATAATATCTTACACATTGCAAGTGAATGATAAATTGGCCCACATCGATGTTCTCATCATTACCGTTGGTTTGTCTGTTTGTGGGTTGTTTGTTCATGTGCAAAATAACTTTAAAAAGTTGTAAACGGATTTGGATGAAACTTGCAGGAAAGACTTAGAATGATAAACGAAAGAGATGATTATAATTATTTTGGTGGTGATCCGAAAACTTTTATAGATTTTAGGAAGGATTTTCGATATTTTTGCGGGTATATGAGTGGTGAAAATGAGCTGCTTGGCGAAGGTCTGCGCTCTCAGTGCTTCTCTTATCTAGTTTGTAAAGTGAATCGCCCGCGAAGTGAAAAACGCGCGAACTTCACCATCGCGACATATATATATATATATATATTTTTTTTCCCCCTTGGGAAGAATAGTAAGACGCTGACGGGACAAGGATTTGTATGGAAGGAAAATATTTTGTCGTTTTCAATGCTCTCGACCAATCAGAGGACAAGAAGTAATTTGTGAAGGATGTAATTCTAGCTGCCATATAGGGGGACGTGTGCCCCGCAGCTTGAGGTGAGTTTGATGACGTAACAAAAAAGCATCTATGTTGGGAATTACGGCGATTTTCAGCAAGCATTGGGGTGGAAAACACTGATCTCTATATGAAGGAACAAGATCAGTGTTGAAAATGAACGGCTTTTTCCAGGTTGAATATGTGACACATATGTTTCGTTTTTCTAGAGAATAACTCGGAAGACGTTGAAAACTCTCTTAAGTTGAAAATAATCGCATCTAAGAGACATTTCATGTAGAAAGTTAAACAGTTTTGAAACTTTGTTTGAAGGTCTTAAATAAACCAAATGTCACTTTCCGCAGAAACCTCCCTTGTTAATTTTATCAATCGCTTTGTGTTTTCTCCACTGTATTTTTTTTCACAAATGAAATTTCATTCTCTTTGTAAAGACATGACGATTCGTCCTCTGATTCACATAGTGCAAATGGTGAACAGAGGTCGAACAAAATAAGCATTCAAATTATATCCCTTTACATGTGTTGAGCTACCGATATTTGTAAGTTTCAACATTATGTAAAGGCACAGGGTGTACATTTAAAATATTTACGGAGGTCTTTCTTAACTTCTATTTATGCAATGGGATTTCAACTCGACTATATAATTCTATTGTGCTATATCACAGATTGTAACAAATCGTATCGATCTGAAAATTTGTAATAAATACGTATACGTGAGTCATGAAGCATGTAACAACATAGGGCCTACAGATTGATGCACAGTAAATTTCGAATAAAAACTTATGAAAAAAAAGCATAAGAAAAATGAAAGCAGTTCATTTTTTAGTTACTGGTAGAATCCATGTTGTCAAGTCACAAACATGCGTGCGCGTGGACATAGTAAATAAAAACAGTAGGACCCAACATACATAGATGTCAATGTACGATTGGTCAAACTGTTGTCACGTGACCATCTTTACAAGGATGAATTAATCAAATATACCATGCACTGAGAGATAAAATTATGAATTGTGAGGTGACTGGTACTGGTAGGGCCTACTATTTGCTAAGGGGTGCAACCCCGAAGAAAGTAGACGTAGCCTATTCAGTAACCTTACAAAGACAGTACATGCCAAATGGTAGTGGAGACCATGATATTGTGCAGTAAAGAGATAGACTCACCATTAGTTTGGGCAGCTGCCGATGCCAGAAGGCAAAATATGACGACTGCTCTGATGATCATCTCCGGAAATAGATAAAAAACGATGCTGATGGTGGCGAGAAAAGAAATCTCTCCTTGACGAGATCCTCACCCTCGTCACCTGCAGTCAAAGTGTTTGCCTTGTCATGACGGAGGTCCGACTTTTATCTTGTTCTCTCCATCCTCGGTAAGAGATGGGCCACAACTGGCTGCTCTTATTTCTGCTCTCTAAGACCCTTCTTCTGCGACCTTTTCGCGAATTATATAGACTTAACAGATATCATTGTATCAAGTAAAATTAAGAAATGAGAAGCGATTTCGTTACTTGCAGGCATGACAGCTGACAGCACTTGATTATGCCACTTTATCTCAAATGACATTATCGACAAGGCCTATGGATTGAAGCAATAACAGCATATCAAAAAGTCTGAGACTTTACATCACTTTGACACAGTTGACCCTTGTCCTTCTAATGACCAAAAATTGCCGTCATGGTGTTTTTCATGTATGTTCCCTGGATTTCTGCACCGTCAAAAGAATCAGATATTATTGTTGTTGTTTCTGTTTTTGTCTCTCAGTATACGATGACTCTAAGAACTGGTATGAATAAAGTTAGGAATGAATGATGATATACCAGAAATTTACAGCGAATTGAGTACTAGAAAATGACAGTATATCCTGAATATCTAAGACAAACCCCCCCAAAAAATGAACTATCGATAAAAGCATTGTCCAAACAAACAACACTTTTCCCCTTTAATTGCGTACTTGGTTGCAGCAAACATTTTACTTATTGAGCAAACAAACTTACGGGGCAAAAGAAAAAAAAACCTGAGATTTCTCGTTTTCTTTCACAGAGTCTGAATAAAGCGTGAATTTCATAGATAGGTGATTCCAATGACAAGAACAGTTTCTACAGAGCTAACCAACATTTTCTCAATAGATAAGTTTGATGGTACGACTTTGGGTTTTTATTTTTATTTTTGCAGACTACAGTGCATCAAGACTTATTAACTTGTCCCGTTGCTAACGACATTAGCATCATCCCTCTAGTATTCACATTGATTTCAAGCTTTAAATTACACCGGTTTCCCTTAATTTGCAATTAAATTAACTATACATAAATACTACGAAGCCAAAACCAACCCATATTAATGGGGTCCCTCCATTATGAAATGGGAAAGGAAAACCTACAGAAGAATAATCATAGGACTTGGCCAACGGATGAAAAATCAACTTAGAACAATCACTCTAGAAATTCCCAATATAAATCAGCAAGGAAAGAAAAGATGCCATATTGTACGTTTTGTAAACATTGTTGTAAATGCTAACTTCAAACTAAACCGCATTTTAAATTCAAGGCAATGTTCATGACCACAAGCATTGCCTTTCAGTTATTCTTCATGTGCACTAATACAAAATTATGCTCTTGATTATGAGTGGCTTATCATTCTCAGGTGAATATGTGAAAAAATAGAGAAATACAGGCAACTTTATGCACTACCTGAGAATTTTGTCTCTAAATAGAACAAGATACCGGTGTTTAGTCTTCATGGATAACTAGCAATGGAGAGAATAACGTGCATAAGTTTAATTCCAAATTGGATGTTAATAAAATGTTCATGAAGATGATAGATTGGAAAACTATACTAGCACTGAGTACTATATGTAACGGAAGAGCATACGCCACACGGTTCCTAAGGGATTGTGATTAGTATTATTCACTCCCGAAACTAGGCGGAACCAACCAATCAACAATCAACATGGGTGATCAATCAAACCCAAAATATAAAGGACAATAACAAAGAAAAGCTTTAAGTTATCCACGGTTGACATATGTGTATCAAGCACCCATTTCTTCTGCTGACATGCAGTATTAACGCCTGGTTTGTACAGCATTAAATTAAATCACGAGTTGACAGAACGGGTTTGAGCTAACGTCACGATATCATCATCGTGACCTAACTTGCACTGGTATGGAGATTCTCCTCTTGGTCCCCCTTCGTTACGGTAGTTCTTTACACAATACTCACCATCCTCTTGACTCTTGCATCTCTTGCTATAAAGACACTTAAACTGTCTGAAAATAGTTTTGTTTTTGAAAGAAATGACCCCGCTCGACTATTAAAGAATCACTGCTTTTTATATATTTGCAAAAAGGACATCAAAACGACATCAATAGCATCATATTACCAGCAACACAGACAAGTAAAAAAAGAAAAATACATGGTTACATAATGACAGAAAACTTGATTAAAAAAACAAAACAAAAGATCACTGATCCAACACGATAACAAGAGAACGTAAAACCATTAGCGAGGGTACATGTAACCTAATTCTTTGTATATCCTTGACCTGCTCATAGGCATTGATTACTTCAAATCTATTATGATCGTCGGCATGATCGTGCCATTTCTTAAAAGTTTTCAAATTGTTAATTATCCCGAAGTTGTCAGGAATGTAACAATATCTGTGCAGATCAGAGTATTATTTGACACTTTTTCTTTATCAATGTTGATTGAGTTTACTAAGTTTTGCATAATAGATCAGTGGTACCTTTTTCATTTTTATAACGGACAAATAAATCTAGCAATAAATGGAATAACGACACTGACTCTTTATTTTCTATCAGTTATCAATAATTAGAACCAATTAGTAGGTTAACGGTCCGTTAATGATCGCCCCATCACTGTACAGGCATGCTTAACCTGGAAACATCGAACTGCACATTACTTGAATATGAGATCATTCTGAAGCAAATGATTTTCACAAAAACAACAGATATATAATGTACTCTTGAATGAATCCCAGAAGGATTGAAACGATCACCCCTAGCATTTGCACTGATTCCCACTGATCAGTTACTAGCCATCCCCTTTCAGAGCTTATTTGCAAAACAGATTAAGTTCCAGTTTTGAACATTTCAAGGAAGCCCATCATCAGATACAGCAATATAAGCCATTTTCAACATATACCTCATCTGTTACACAACAAGAAATACCCTTGAAGTTATGATTAAAAAAATCTTATATGTTCTTAGCTTTTTGTGTTTTTCCGAAAGCTTAATTGCGAATATCTCAAATCTACAAGAATGGAGTTAATTTATTCTTGCGATCAAACTTCATA
Organism: Diadema setosum; assembly: GCA_033980235.1. Lineage (NCBI taxonomy): Eukaryota > Metazoa > Echinodermata > Echinoidea > Diadematoida > Diadematidae > Diadema > Diadema setosum. The sequence goes on along the minus strand of CM067065.1, from coordinate 10,433,783 downwards.
AAAATCTTGGTTTTGAAATGCGGCGGTGACCTAAACTTTACTTTCCATTGTAGCAATAAAGCATGAAAACAATCCTAGCAAACAGTAGTTGTTTGCTGTTGTCCTTCTCATACAACAATTATTTATAACAAGGATTTAGAATTCAGTGTCGTGTACTATAGAATGATTATATATTTTACTTAACAACGTTTGCATTGTATTTATTAATGCAAGAGTCTGTAGGTGAAAGAAGCAAAAGACACGGGACTAGCTCAATTAGCCATCTGTTATACTCTTATAAAGTGAAGTCAAAATGAGCCAAACAATACTCTTCTTTTCCATTTTTATTCATTCTTTCTTTGTTTTTTTTTCTCTCACTCTCACTGTTATCATCCGGTCCAGTCGCTAGCTTCCACCGCTTTCTTTGTTTTGACACAACGGGGAGCTTTAGATTTTGACGAGCGGACGTTTGAGACGACGAGTGCGCTGGACGTTCTCCTCTCCCCTGCGTCGCGTTGAAAAGTAGCTTTAGATTACGCTGGAACGCAACGTAAAAAAAAATAAAATCGCGCCCCCATATGATCGGTGCATGAAGTAGTTCTCTACGTTGCAAACTGTGCGGACGTAAAAATAGCCCAGTACGCGTCGTGAAAAATCCCAGGCGACGCAAGCTAAAAATAGATCGACTTGACGCGCGCTTCTGCCCACGCTCAGAACATGTTTTTTTTTTTTTTTTTTCCCTCTGAACGTCCGCGCATCTAAAATCTAAAGCTCCCTACTTGCTAAGCTAGTTAGCTAATTAGTTACTGTAGTTATTTTGGTTGGTTGGTTGTTTTAGCTGTCCTTTTCTTGAATTTTCTTCTCTTAGCTGCAGCAGGGAACCGTTTGAGTTCCAGGTCAAAAATCCCGCAGAGCCTTAAAAAACAACGACGACAACAACAACACAGCATTTCCGTTGGGTTTGGTTTGGTTTATACTGGTTTCTATTTGTAATCTGTTGGCTTTTATTGGTATTGGTATAGGATCAACAGAAAATCCCAATAGAGCCCAATATATTCCATTAGATAGAATTGAATCCAAATTAGTCCAACATGAAGTAACAAACTTGAGATTCTGTTGGTCCTTTTGGTATTATTTTTATATTTTGATAATTAGTAAGGGACCAAGTTAGTGTATAACCACTCCAAAAATCTATACAACTATTCGGCTATGCCCTTGTGTGAATGAGGAGATATTAGGTATTTCTGGTCAGTCGGAATATTTGTAGGTAAAAGAAGAAGTGTAGGTAAGGTAAGAGTTTTGCTAATGTTACTGCAATGGACATGTACGAATTTAGATAAATCTGCATTGGTTCGGATAGTCGCCAACAGAACTAAATAGGTCTAATGACTAGTCAACTGGACAGGGTTTGTTTGTTAGTTTGTTAGTTTTTGTGTGTGTTTGTGTGTGTGTGTGTGTGTGTGTGTGTGTGTGTTTAATTGGACCAGAAAACAGGACATTTTCTGTTGACCTTAGAATTGGACACATAGGACTTTTTATTGGAGTTTGTTGATTTTCTATTTGACCGACAAAAAAAAAAAAAAAAAAACATATGTTGGTATATTCTATTGCACCAACACTTTACTTTCCCTATTGACCTGTCGGTTTTCATGATCCAATAACCTGTTGGAATTATTTCGACCTGGGTTAGCGAAATCTTTAATAACCCTATGTATAGGAACACATAGGTAAGCTATCGTTTGCTTTGTAAAAGAAATAATGAAAATGAATAGGCTGAATGTTGTATTTTTACTTTTCACCCGGATGTATTCCTTTACAGAACGGGTAGATTTTGATTTGATAATATTTTATCGGTGAACATGACCAAACGCAAACCCACGAGGGCAGCATTTCATGGTGAACGCTATACATATTTACAGCAGCGCTGCCAGAGTAACATGTGATAATGATGCTATGTGACGTAATTATTGACGCTTCAGCATGTAGTGGTATTCAAGGCATATTTTTCTACTTTTCTTTCATAATTCTAGCATAATTGCTTTTTTCCGTGTTTGTTTGATTGTTTGTCAGCCCATTAGGGGAGACTATGAGGAGTAACGTAAAAAAAAAACAAACCAATTAATGGAAATGAAAATAAGAAAATAATGATATGATGATGATAATAATAATAATGATTGTGAAAATAACAACAATAATAACAATAATTTCCGTTTGGGTCACTGCCCCCTCCCCTTTCCCTATCAAAAATGTATATACCGTATGTCCCAAAAAAGATTACAATGGGGCCCTATACGCAATGATATCTTTAAAAATATTGCATCAATCTAAATACAGATTCAGGGTATGAAACTATAACTCATTGCCCACATCTTACAGAAAACCCCATTCGATTTGCTTCAGTGGTCAAAGAGAAATAAGGAATTTTGTAGAGGATGTCGGGAATCTCTTTTGTCCAAGTTCTGTCTATTGTTCACACACAAAATCATCGAAGTGCTAAACTTGGAAGAATCAGACTCATGACATGCTTTACTACAATCCCCATTTCTCTGTGACTGCTTGTCCAAATTGAATGGGGATTTCTGCAAAATAGAGCTAAGATGTTATGTTTTAAGACCCTGAAGTAGCATTGGAAAAAACACAATCATATTGGATGTTACCAATGCGAAAATCTGATTGTAATTTTTGTGGGACATACTGCAGTATGTCCCTCAAAAATTACAATCAAATTTTCCAATTGATAACATCCAAAATGATCGACTTGTCTAATCATACATACATCGACTTATCATACATGTCATAACGTTTTTAAACAGCTCCTTCTATTCGCATGTTGAAAATATCAGTTGCACAATGTCTAGCATCTTTTTCATGCCCATTATGTTACATTATAACTGTTCTGTTTCTTCTGCTTTTCTTCTGATCGTTACTAATTATTCTTAAGATCTTCCATGCCCTCTTCTTCAAATTTCTCCTCAACGTTTCATCTGGATCCAAATGAGGAGGAAGGGGGAGTGTGCAATGTTGCTCTGTTAGTCCTTGTTAATTCTTGTTTTGATACGGAAATAACATTGTTTAGAATTTAAAAATGTCGTTGTTAACATCATTTTTTTGTTTCCGTTGTCTTTATACTTCAGGAAGTCGGTAGTAATCGAAACAATATGATGGTACGTTGTATAGGCTAGAGTGCTCTTCTATCTCTCTGGCTTCACAAAGTACCTTGATTTACGGAGGCTGAGGAATGGGGGGGGGTGTTGTAGGCTGCGGATTGTACATATCTTTATATATATATATATATATATATATATATATATATATATATACATGATATATATATATACATATATACATATATATATATATATACTCATACATATATTTTTACAGGATTTTTCCCTGTTTTACATCCACATTTGCTACCTAGTGTTATTTTTCTTTACCCTTTTAATACTCGTAAGCACTGTTTTGTTCCCTACTATATTTGAAGTTGCCTGTAAGCTCCACTTCACCTTTTCCTTCACGGGTTGACCACAAACCTATCTAGGAATCATCACTTAAGCTTATAGATTATTATCATTCTTATTTTGTCCACCTTCTCCACTGCTCAAATCCCCACATGTCTATCTGCTTTTTATAGCATGCCTTCCTATCTTGTTTCCCTCGTTGCAACGGTGCAAGTTCTTTTGTTACATATCTGGTCCAAATAGGTGTTTGCGTGCTTTTCATGTTTATCATATTTTCCTAACAAAAAGCCTGCTGGAATAAAAAGTTTAGGTCACTTTTAATTCAGCTTTATTCTATGCCTTGAGCCGTGGTTGTCGGCATTCTTATGTATATACATTTTTTCTTGTTGTTTTTTTCCACAAATTATTTATCCTTACAAGTGTCGTAAAGCAATGGGATTTTTGCTTCCTGCAGCTAATACGAGACAATTCTGATATCGGCTTACAAGAGTATTGCAATGTTATTGTGGTGGGAGATATCATGGTAAACGGGAAGTGGTCCATTAATTTTCAGGATTTGAACTTGTCTCCTATTTGTGGCTTTAGTACGGTGCAGGTCTCGCAGGAAAAAAAAAAGGCAGTGTTTGCACGAAATTGTTGCACGTCACGCAACCATGATCATTTTGAATTCTGCCAATATGTACAAGGTTGTATAGTCTAGCAGCCAGAAAGGGTCCCTGTGCACCCCCCTTAAAACAAAATTCTACGATATGTTCGAATATCGTCAGAACCTGTATTTTCCGAATCCGGTTGTCGCCAGCGGAAAAAAAAAAAAAGGTTGCGCGCGCGTCTTATTTGCATATTTCTAAGATGGGCGCCGCCCGTTGCTAGGAGACGGATTATTTTTGAATAACTTTAGTTAGGAATAACAAATTACCATAAAAATGGTATCATTTTGAAGAGAATTGAATTTCCTACAAGCTGATACCCCATTTGATGGGATAGATAGATGTTGTCATGAAATATTAAGGAAGGAATTATGTTTTTTAGCATTTTTCTAAAAAGATAGGGAATTTGGTTATAATGTTCTTTTCCATACATTTAATATGCATTTACAAATAACATTTGAATTTTCCTATAATTATCCCCAAAACATAGCTATTATCATGTGAAAACGGCTTTCCAATACATCAATTCCTTTAAAAGTTACACGACATTAAAGGGGATATGGTTCAATAGGTTTTACAGCAATATTGAAGGGTTACAATGTCTCCGCGCCCAATTGCGTAGGTTCTGTATGTGGGGTTTGTTGTAGATCACTGCTATCTATTGATCAAATCTCATCGAAATCGGCGAAGAAAGAAAGAAAAATTACACTTTCTATTCCTTATATGAAATAAAAATGTTTTTTTTTTTCTATTCTGTGTTACCAAACTCAATCCATTCAGCTTCCCATATGAACAGTTTCTTGTCTTTTTTGGATTCCCTCCGAGAACGTGAAATTAATCACAACTTATCTGATATTAAAAAGTTAAAGAAAAAAAATTACGTGACAGTTTCCTCTTATTGTAAAATTAAAGTAAAAAAAAAGAAGAATCTTATGCTAAAAGCGCTAAGAAATGAAGAACTTGTTAAATGGCCTTTCGGAGTTTAAAATGAAACATGGCTATCTTATTTTTTCATAACAAAATGAAGGGAAATATCTGTGTAGTTCATGTCGGCCCATACTGGGTTACATCATAAATTCTTCAGAAATGGTCCCCGTGCACCCCCCCCCCAAAAAAAAAAAAATCTACGATAGGTCAAAGGTCAAAGATCAAGTGAAATACATGCTCTCCTATTCATCCAATTAAACCTAGGTCAAGGAAGGTGACCATTCAACACATTTGTGACAAACATGCCATTATAATATTTTGCCAATTTTGTGAAAATGTAATCACACATTGTCCACATGTACTATAGACATATTAGGAGAATCATGCATTATGGCGGAGGCATACCAGTCGTCATAGCGATATTTCTAGTTTAATATTACAACGAAGATTACGACTACTATTAGCAGTTGGTAATTAAGTGGTGTACGAAGAGTAACTTAAACAATACATCATTATTTGAGTGGCTATAATGTACAATTGATAAAAACCCAATAAATCTGTTTTTTTTTTCAGGTTATACAGTGCGTATCAAAAAAAGGTAATCCAACTTTGGCGGGCTACTACTTTACAATTGTCAGCTATGGAGAGCTCAATGTTTTAATTCTAATGATATCACAAACCATCGAAAGCTATGCTGCCGGCTGAAAGCAATAACAAATTTACTTATTGTATATTATAGAAAGAATGGCCACTCGAAAGTAACAAGATTAATGCTCTGTTACTGGGAATTTGAAAACAATAATGACATTGTTTCCATTCCTGTTGTGTCGTTGGTTGTTGGCGTGTTTCCCTTTCAAAGAGTGAAAGTAGTAGTAGGTTAATAGATGTCGGCGTTAAAGCTTGTACAATACAACAATATTGGTCACAGTTTATTATTCCGAAGGTTCATTTTTTCCCCCAAAGGTTCTTTATTCCGGAGATTCGTCATGATATAGATAAACGGGCCCAAATTAGTTATTGCTGAAAGCAATAACAAATTTACTTCTTGTATATTATAGAAAGAAAGGCCACGCGAAAGCAACAAGATTAAATGCCCTGTTACTGGGAATTTGAAAACGATAATGACATTGTTTCCATTCCTGTTGTGTCGTTGGTTGTTGGCGTGTTTCCTTTCGAAAGCTATGCTGCCGGCTGAAAGCAATAACAAATTTACTTATTGTATATTATAGAAAGAATGGCCACTCGAAAGTAACACGATTAATGCCCTGTTACTGGGAATTTGAAAACGATAATGACATTGTTTCCATTCCTGTTGTGTCGTTGGTTGTTGGCGTGTTTCCTTTCAAAGAGTGAAAGTAGTAATATAGTAGGTTAATAGATGTCGGCGTTAAAGCTTGTACAATATAACAATAGTAGTTATAGTTTATTATTCCGAAGGTTCATTTTTTCCCCCAAAGGTTCGTTATTCCGGAGGTTCGTCATGATATAGATAAACGGGCCCCAATTTGTTATTGCTGAAAGCAATAACAAATTTACTTCTTGTATATCATAGAAAGAAAGACCACGCGAAAGCAACAAGATTAAATGCCCTGTTACTGGGAATTTGAAAACGATAATGACATTGTTTCCATTCAAAATTCAAAATGGTCACCTTCCTTGACCTAGGTCTAATTGGATGAATAGGAGAGCATGTATTTGGGAATTTTAGGGCTTTAACTTGACTTTGGCCCTTTCATAAGTTTATGCATTAAGTAATTTTCAAGGTATGGAGAAAAAGTGCAATTTTTGTATTGAGCAGAAAATTGTTACCATTTTCATCTGTCCTTTGACCCTAGAATTCATAAGAGAATCACTGTCAGGCAGAACATGCATAAATATGTACTAAGTTTCAAGATACCATGAGCCACTTCCGAGACATGGAGGAAGAAGCAAGTTCAGCACTTTCTCTTGATCCTTGATCTTTGACCTTTTTGGCAAAAAAAAAAAGAAATTGCCAGAAAATTTCTATTTTGGGTTATACATGCATACACCAAGTTTAAGTCCTGCTGGCATTGCATAAATATGAGGGAAATAGTAAAATTTTGAAGTGTTGCCCTTGACCTTTGACCCCATGAACCCCAAATTCCCTAGATAATCACTTCCAGTCAGTACATGCATAATATATACTATGTTCCATGAAGATCTCTCTCTCTCTAGTCACGTAGCATACAAATATGCAGGTGTGGTTCGGATGAGAGAACGCCATTGTCTGCGGTCAGCGGCAGCTCTGGTAGCCTCTGTAATGCTTGCTCCAGTCACCTGTTTGATGTCATCAAGCCAGCTTGCTGCGGGTCTTCCTCTTTTACGTTTTCCCTCAACCATTCCCTGGATGATTGTTTTCTGCAGGCAGTGATGTCTGGTAGCATGGCCAAAATATGTCAATTTTCTCTCCACAATATCAGCCCGTAGTTTCTTTTCCACTCCAAGCTCCTCTAGCACCCATGTATTTGTTCTTCTTTCTTTCCATGGTATCCTCAGTATCCTACGATAGCACCACATCTCAAACGAATCCAGTCTCTTCTTGTCTGCTGACTTCATTGTCCAGGATTCTGAGCCATATGATGCCACGGCAAAGGCTGTAGATCTTAGTAGCCGGACTTTGAGGGAGGAAGGGAGTTTACTTTTCCAGAGCTTTGTCATACTTTGTACCACATTCCGGGCCATTGCTAGTCTTCGTTTAATCTCCTGTGAGCAGTCCCCTTTGGTGTTTATGATGGAACCCAGGAACTCGAAGCTTTCCACCTCTTCAATGGCATCACCATCTAGAGAAAAGACACCATCTGCAAAACTCCGTTCTCCATCTACAACCATGATCTTAGTCTTGCTAGTATGCAGCATTAGCCCCCTCTCTTCACTTGCTATTTTTACTGTTCTGAGTAGATCCATCAATTCTCTTCTGTTGTTGCAAACCAGGGTGGTGTCATCCGCATACCTGAGATTTGTTACCCGTTGGCCACCTATTGTCACTCCACCAAGGAAATCTCCCAGGGCATCTCTCATAATCCTTTCAGCATAGATGTTGAAAAGCTGGGGCGATAGTATGCATCCCTGTCTGACACCTCTACCAATCTTGAACCATTCTGTGTCACCTCTGCTTGTTCGTACTGTAGACTCTTGATCTTTATATAGCTTGCTAATGAGCTTCACTATATGGCTAGGAAAACCCATTTCTCTCATAGTGTTCCATAATTTTGCATGACAGACACAATCAAAGGCTTTGCTGTAATCAATAAAGCACAGGTAGAGTGGTACAGAGTGTCCTCGGCAATTCTCAATTATGTTTCTGATGTTGATGATATGGTCTCTCGTGCCTCTTCCTGCTCTAAAACCAGCCTGCTCTTCAGATATCTCATTTTCCATCTGCCGTTTCATTCTGTTGTTGATGATCTTGAGTAGTATTTTGCTGGCATGGCTTATCAAACTAATTGTGCGATGGTTTGAGCACTCCTTTACATTTCCTTTTTTAGGTATCGGGATAAAGACCGCTCTTCCCCAGTCCTCGGGCCATTCTACATTCCTCCAGATTCTGTCACATAGTTTCCACGTGATGTTTATGCCTTCCTCACTAGAGGCTTTCCATAACTCGCCTGGGATATCATCCCAGCCTGGTGATTTCCCGTTCCTAATTTCTCTCATTGCTTGGCGCACTTCCTCCAATAACGGGGGTGGTTCTAACTCTTGTTCCCCTAGGTTGCTGTTGGCAGAGTCTGCCTGGGTCTTCTGCTCGTAGAGCTCCTTGCAGTACTAGGCCCATCTGTTCTTTATGTCTGTGCTCTCTGTTAAGGTGGTACCATTTCTGTCATTGATGACATCTGACCTTGCTGATGGTTTTTGAGTGATTTCTTTGACCAGAGCATACACCCTCTTAGAATCACTCCCTGCTCTTTCTATCTCCTCACATTTTCTCTCAACGAAGGCACGTTGATCAGCTCTAACTGCTTTTGACACTTCTTTGTCTTGTCTTCGCCACTCAGCCATATCCCCTCTCTTCCTCGCATCCTGTCTCTTGTCAGCAAGTCAGTTCTAATGTTGTTCTGGATAACCATGGTTGCTTCTTCTTCTTCTTCTTTTGGGATAATCTCCTTAACTGTGCTTAACACTGCTTCTTTCATTCCTTCCCACAGTTCATTGGGAGACAGCTCTTCATCATCAATCTGAAGAAGTGCCTGAAATCTATTGCTCACACTAACAGTGTACTGTTCCGGTATGTTGTCTACATCAAACCTTAATGGTGGTGTCTCTTTCTTCTTTACTTTGAGCTTTAGTTTCAGGTGTGCAACCAGAAGCTGGTGGTCACTCCCACAGTCTGCACCTGGTCTTGTCCGAACACTGGGCAGTGAAGAGCGCCATCTTCTTTTAACGAGAATATAGTCAATCCGGTTTCTTACATTGTCCCCGGGGCTCTTCCATGTCCATAGTCTTCGGGGGTGCTGCTGGAAGAAAGTGTTTCCAACAATCAGGTCATTAGCTTGGCAGAAATCTTCCAAACTATCTCCACGTTCATTTCTTTCTCCCAATCCATATTTTCCGACGATCTTAGACTTGGTCACTGATTTGCCAATTTTTACATTCCAGTCTCCCATTATCACAAGAACATCTTTGTTCGGAATCTTGTCAAGAGTATCTTGGAGCTGATCATAAGTCTTCCATGGCTTCATCAGATGCAGTAGATGTTGGCGCATAGACCTGGATGACGGAGATGTTAAATGGGTGACCTTCCAGTGTGAGAGTAATAATTCTTTTGCTTATTGGGTTGAAACCAAAGAAAGACTTAGCCGAGTTTTTGTCCAGAATGAAGCCTACTCCGTGTTCCCTCTTTCCGCCGTCTTTGCCTGAATACACAACTGTGTAGCCATCTTCGGTAGTGAAACGACCTTGGTTGAGCCACCAAGTCTCTGAAATACCAAGCACACTGATATTTTGTTCTCCCATTCGGGTTATGATGATCTCCATCTTGTCAACATTCATTCCTTGAACATTCCATGTCCCTATAATTCTAGGTTTTCTCAGGTTTGTGCTGCTCCTTTCATGCACAGGATTATCGGCAGTATATTCTGCGTCCTTACAGCTGTGCCTAGTCGGTGCAACACGCTCCTCTTCCCCAGTAGCCATTGACGCATCATCTGGCCTGCGGGTCCCACCATCAGATGCCGGTTTTCCACAATGTTTACGAACTCTCATAAGAACTATCGTGGCCAAGAAAATGCAGTGGGTGGCCGGGTCCTTCTGCATTGCTGGATGGCCATCGTTGACTCTCCAGAGTCGATGCCCTTAAGATAGATCTTGTTTTTAGTTCCACCAGGGTGTCCAGCCACCCTCCTCACCATTCTCCAGTTGGAGACTGGTGGGTTTGCCGGTTTAGTCGCCGACAATCCGACCCTGAAACTGGTTGTACTGGGCTACAGGGTACCAGTAGCAGATCATCCTGACCTGACATGAAGATACCTTGAACAATATCCAAGATACAGAGAAAAAAAGTAAAATTTTAACATTTTCACTTGACCTTTTCATATTTGACCTTAACCTTATGACCCCAAATTTTTACCAGTGAATTTTAATTGGGTAATACCTGTATACACTAAGTTTCAAGAAAATATCTTTAGGCATTGCAGAGATATGAGGGAAATAGTGAAATTTTAAGCATTTGACCTTTTGACCTTGAGCATGTGCACCCAAAAGTTGATAGGCAGAATTTCACCCCAAATACACATACATGCCAAATTTCAGGGTTTTTTTTTTTTTTTGTTACGCTGTCCACAAAATTCATTACGGACGGAGAGAAGGACAGACGGAAGGACGGACAACCCGAAAACATAATGCCTCCGGCACCACTTCTTGGCGGAGGCATACAAAAGAATCTAGATTACATAGGTGAAGTAATCTTGGAAGATATGTAAATATTGATATGTACGGTATTGAAACTGTCGTGTTGATTATCCTTATGGTACGTTACCACTCTCGTGGAATTCACTAAGCTGGGTCCACTTTCTCGATTCGCCCGAAATCGTGGTCTTACTCGCGGACTAATCGTGCTGATCATCAGATAATCAAATCTTGATGTCAGTCAAAGACATTGTGTTGATCGTAATAATTTTTCGAACAGTCCAATAATTCTTCTACGATCAACACGATTACCACCATAGACCTCAAGATGTGATAAGCCATGATAAGATCACCACGGTCACTCGTGGACTAAGAATCGATTTGTGGTAGATAGTATACATGTATTAGCATATCGAGACTCGCGACAATGGCAACCTAGTGAAAGTGTTTAACGTGCAATGTCAATAATCTTTTGGGTATCGATCATGCACATTTATAGTTACTCTATCTAAAAAGGACCGGCGGACGAGTAGGGCATGGATATCTGAAAACATTGGATGGTGTATTTAACTCATGCATGAGTTGTTATTCCAGCGGAACTTACATGCGCTCTATAAAGTGGATTGCACGTCAGATGTGCCTATAGCAGATACACTTCAAATCATTTTAGCAAATTTATCTAATTATAATAGATGTCTAATTTCTGTGGAAAACATGAAAATATTGTATTCGTTGTGGTTAAACATTTACACTCTGAATATGTCTAATGTTTAACACATTAGTCATACACAAACATCCTTGAACACAAACACACACAACACAAAAGTATACAAACCTGCATAAATATAAACGTGATATATATATATATATATATATATATATATATATATACATTTATATATAGATATAGATATATATACATAGTTATAGTATATACATGCACACATACATACATACATACACGCATGCATGGTTAATGTCCCCTCAGACATTTCCCTCATGTTTTATAGATCCATGGTCTACTTAACCATAACATTTTTTTTTTCTCTCTCTCTCATTTTTGTATAATATTGATTATTAGTCACTCCTAACGGACTTAACAACCAAGTTTACGTTGTATTGCATGTAAATCAACCCATGTGATAAAGTTAAGTGCATGAAATCATTTTTTTTTTATAAAAAAAAAACAGAATTTGAAAGCGACTGGATTTGACTTGCAACTATTCGTTTTATCAATGCCATTCCTTGGTATTTGTAATCTATCTATTAGTTTCTTGGCAATAATAAACGTGTGAGCAATATGTTTAAAAACCATCAGGCGAACCACCAAAGAATGAGAACACGTATGTGCGATCTTATCAATAAAAAAAATAAATTGATTTCCTGCTAGAGCATGGTGAGAAATATTTCGCTTGTGCGGTATACATGTAACTCTTATTTCGACATCTAAATAAAGCATTCGAATTGATGTTCCATGAATGCATTAATGGCGTATTGAATAAATTCACGAAATTCACGACTGAGCTCATTTCCCCTGCATGAATGCCTGTGTGTGATATTGGAGGTGTGAGTATGTGTGTGAAGATGATCAGAAGAATGAGAGTTGATGAAGAGAAGTTTGATTAATATCGATATGTTGGCAACCCCTATCCAGGTAAGCCCGTTTCGGCCGTCATGAAATTACACCTCTCGTAAGGCCTTCATTCTATTTGATGAAAAAAGACGTAAACTAAAAGTGAAGCTGAGTAGATCAAAGGTGATAGCGAATAAAAAAATTAAATTTGCTTTCATATTCCACAAGATTTAATGATATCTAATCAATAATTTGGATGTAAGAAGTGATAGGGTCTCATACTTGCAATGATTATTATAGTATTACACGCGTTACGCAAGTGCGGCTGTCGACATTACCCTTAAATTTCTGTATAACCGTATTGAACCTTTTCCCTTTAATGTCGTGTAACTTTTAAAGGAATTGGTGTATTGAATAGCCGCTTTCACATAATAATACTTATTTATGGGGTTTAACTTAAGGAAAATTCCGATGTTATTTGTAAACAGAAATTAAATGTATGAAAAAACAAAATTACTGAAATCTGTATTTCTTGGGAAAAATGTAAAAAAAAAATCCTTCCTTAGTATTTCATAACAACAACTATTTATTACATAAAACGGGGTATCAACTTGTAGGAAATCTAATTCTCTTTAATATGATACCATTTTTATGGTAATTTGATATTCTTAACTAAAGTTATTCAAAAATAATCCTTATCCTAGCAACGGGCGGCGGCCATCTTAGAAGTATGCAAATTAGACGCACGCTCAACCCTTTTTCCGCTGGCGACAAGCAGATTCGCAAAATACAGGTTCTGACGATCTTCGAACACATCGTAGATTTTTTTTTTTTTTTTGGGTCGGGGATGCACGGGGACCATATCTGAAGAATAGTAACCCAGTATGGGCCGACATGAACTACACAGATACTTCCCTTCATTTTGTTATGAAAAAAATAAGATAGCCATGTTTCATTTTAAAATCTGAAAAGCCATTTAACAAGTTCTTTATTTCTTAGGGCTTTTAGCATAAGATTCTTCTTTTTTTTCACTTTATCTTCCAATAAGAGGAAACTGTCACGTCAAATTTTTTTCTTTAACTTTTTAATATCAGATAAGTTGTGATTTTGGAGGGAATCCAAAAAGACAAGAAACTGTTCATATGGGAAGCTTAATGGATTGAGTTTGGTAACACAGAATAGAAAAGAAAAAACATTTTTATTTCATATAAGGAATAGAAAGTGTAATTTTTCTTTCTTTCTTCGCCGATTTCGATGAGATTTGATCAATAGATAGCAGTGATCTACAACAAACCCAGGACACAGAACCTACGAAATTGCGCGCGGAGACATTATAACCCTTAAAATAATATTGCTGTAAAACCTATTGAGCCTTATCCCCTTTAATGTCGTGTAACTTTTAAAGGAATTGGTGTATTGGAAAGCCGTTTTCACATGATAATAGCTATGACTGGGGGATAATTTTAGGAAATTTCAAATGTTATTTGTAAATGCATATTAGATGTATGGAAAAGAACATTATAACCAAATTCCGTATCTTTTTAGAAAAATGCTAAAAAACATAATTCATTCCTTAATATTTCATGACAACAACTATTTATCCCATCAAATGGGGTATCAGCTTGTAGGAAATTTAATTCTCTTCAAAATGATACCATTTTTATGGTAATTTGTTATTCCTAACTAAAGTTATTCAAAAATAATCCGTCTCCTAGCAACGGGCGGCGGCCATCTTAGAAATATGCAAATAAGACGCGCGCGTAACCTTTTTTTCCGCTGGCGACAACCGGATTCGGAAAGTACAGGTTCTGACGTTCTTCGAACATATCGTAGAATTTTGTTTTAGGGGGGGGGGGGGTGCACGGGGACCCTTTCTGGCTGCTAGACTAGTATGGGCGTTGGTTCTTTCGTCGTTGTGATGCTGAGGGATTGTCCGAATTGTGTATGCATGATGGCTTCTAACCAGCATTGTGATGTGGGATGTTAATGATTTCAGAATTTGAGTGCAGAAAGGTACAAAAAAGCTTATATTATGTTGTACGTGATAGACATCTTTGTAATAATTAATGTAGAGAATGAGACAGAGGAAAGAGAGCTACGGAGCCTGGCTACGAGGCAGTAATGATAAACAGACATTGATTATAGAACCTTGAAATCTCATTGAGCAGAATCAAAACATTCTCTACAGGTTTCTGGTTAGTTTCATGCAATTATGTTAATATGTCGGTTTTAACTTTTGGCGATGTCAATGCTGTTACTGCGTTTAATGCATGCTGGTAGGAGACATGCCAGCTTTTTGTATGGTAAAGGCACAATGCTGTTGTGGTACCCGAATATTCCTCGGTATTATTTCACAGAAGTCGAGATAATTCCATATTCACATGCTGTCTTTACTTTTAATGGAAGAGGAAATGAAATACTTATGCTGCCAAGGAAAACACATTTAAAGTTTTAAGCATCCAACCCGCCTCTCTTGAAAATGTAGTAGGCCAAAGCATCCACGCCAGTTACATTTTCTTGAAAAGTGTCGTAAGAGTTTTGTAAGTTAATATGAGCTTCATTTCTTTTTCTTTCTCTTTTTCATGATTTCAAAAACATTTCAGATTGTCCCGAAGGCCAAACGGGTTCATGAATTATCGTTCCTTAGTCGTTTGTTTGTTTTATTATTTTCTTTTTTCTTGTTTGTGCTTTTGACATGAAAATGAATTTCACCAAAGTATGTTTTAGAGATTCTTCTTTTTTTCCTTCTCTTTTTCTCTTTAACAGGAGAGCTTACTTGTGTTAGTCTGTCCGTCTGCTTGTTTGTTTATATGAGTCTGTATGTGTGTGTGCACTTTTTATATATATCCAAGCAACTTGCTTCCTTGATGTTATTTAGTTGTTGTTGTTGTTTTTTTTTTTTTTTTTTTTTGCTCCACGAGGAGACTGCAAAATACAAGCTTGGCTTTTCAGCACGTCTCCTCTATTTCCTGCAACTTTGATAGTAATTTAATTTCATCTGCTCATGTGATGCCTGGTATAGTTAACGTCAATACATTTCTTTGTTACTTGTACTTGTTAATTGTATCGATATCATGTTATTTTGTGTATGTAAATTGTTGGAAATGAAATTAGAAGGTTGACAGGAAAGAATGCATGGAAAAGACTGGTCCACTGAAAAGTAAGGAACGTGTTATATGGATCACCTAAAAACACAATTAATAATTATACATCATCTGTATAAACAGCTATCAATTTAAAGTACAAGAAAGAACGCAAAGTCAGGGTAATCTAACAATGCTCAACATGAAAGCGCTACTCATTGAGTTCATTGAGTTGTGTGTAGCCAACAGAAGGATATAGAAAAAAAAATCAAAACAAAACAAAAAACTTACAACAGTACTATACACATTGATTATGTGTATGCATTTGCCCACTCGCGTTGAGAAAAAAAAAAAACCCGCAGATGAACACATTCACAAAAGACGCAACATTATACAAGGACGACAGCACAGTGACATTACAAAAAAAAAAGTAAGAAAAGACGGAAGAAAGGAAAAGGAACATTTGAGCTTGTGGAGTTTTCTTTATTCATCAAGTGTATAGTCCTTGGACCTCTTTTTACTTAGTGTCAAACTCTTTGGCTGTAGCAATTGGGATGTATGGCTCGTATAGACCATTTTGAACGTCCTGAGCCAAAGGTGAACATGACAAATGAAAAACCACACCGTCCTTGACCCCCCTCCCCCAACACACACATATATATCCACAAGTTTACTATCTTCTTCCTAGGTAATGTTCTGCAAGATAGCTTGTAAGGCTGGCCTGTAATGCTCAGGTAAGCCAGATATGCCCAGGTCTCTTGTTGCAACTTATAACTTGAGGGCCTTGTGACTTGTAAGTGTCTAGATCGTGGGATAACCCCCCCCCCCCCCCCCCCCACCGACATGCGTTCCCGCTATAAACCAACCTTTCAAAAGAATGTAACTTAATGAAGGCGTGTAATTCAAGTTCTTAATATCAGCTTACTTTTTAATTTACATAGCTCCAAAGTATAAATTCAAGCAAAGTCCTACAGAGACGCTAACTTTTGATATGTCATAATAGCACGTAGATAAACGGCCAACACAGTAACAATACTGAAGGATACACAATATCAAATATGAATTTAATAACTAGTCGTTCTCTTCTTCTTCTCGATCCTTACAATAGTTTATAGGTAATCGTAGTAACTATTTGGTATGTATAAGTATTCTCGTAAATTGACAACGTCTTTGATACCGTCGTTGATTATAGAGGTAAAATAAATAAAGGGAGTCAAGTCATCTCCTCCTAGAAAGAACTGATATTTCGTGAAATATTGCAAACCCATTTTGGATTGCGTTGATCCATGTTTTGTGACGCCATGCATGACACAAAGTTTGCCAGTATCTATACTGGTATTTTGACTCTGAAGTTCAGAAAATATAGACATTTGTATGTTTGTATGGGTTTGAACGCGCAAATGTAGTATATTCGTTCATTCAGCTCCATTGTCATTTCCCTTTCGTATTTGTGAATCTTAGCTCACTTTTACTTTGGAACCTACTTCTAGAAGATAGTAAACGCCGTATTATGTCTCTTCAAATACCTGATTATAAAAAAATTATGCATTTCAGGATTAACTTGATAAATCATTTGTTCCTTCTCACTATTTTCTTAATTAATCAAGGAGGTGTTATGAAGGGTTTTACTTTTCACTTTTGTCGCGATATCCGTAGACATTTCGTTGTAATGGCAAGTACTATAATGACACACTGCATAATTGTAATCATTTTAACATTTCTGTCAACGAAAATTAGTAGATGCGGTCACTGTTATATATTCATAGATTTTATGAAGTATTTCATAATCTCAAAATGGAAATGTATCTTGCTGTTTCATATAACCACGATATTAAACAGCTCATGCCACACGTACAACCACGTAGCTTGTTTAGTACAGGAACCAAGAATCTTTAACGGGTGTGGTAGAAACCACGGTCTGAATAGGGAATATCCCCCCCCCCAAAAAAAAAAAGAAAAAAAAAGAAAAAAAAGAAATAGATAAATAAAAAAATAAAATAAAATAAAAAAAATAAATAAATAAAAAAATCGCGGCACTGTGAATGGCAAACTCCAAGGTCCAAACTCCAAACTCCAAGGTAATTGTGTACGTATCAATATTTGGCTACTGTCCAAGATACTTCGAAACAACATTCGTATACATGTACTCGTGCATTGGTACCTTTGCTGACTGTCATGTCATGAGCAGTCGACAAATCGGTTGGCAAGGATTATTTTTCCTTTGTGTTTCAGGATGGTGGTATCTATTTTGTGGACTGTGTAGGATATTTTGGCAGTGCACTGAAGTATATGCCGCAGGAGACAAACAAGATTCTCGAGCAGTTTACATGATCAGCAGCGTTGACGTTTTGTATGTAAAATCACGACCGTATTTGACAATTAACATCGTACTGCGAATGCACGTACAACAGTGCCTTAATCAGTGTTGTCCGTAAGTTACTAACTACATGGAAGCTGTATGTCATCACCTTGGAACTGTCGCATTTCAATTTCCACTGTGATTCCGATGTTCATGCACTCGATTCAATAGGCACTACAGCCTGGATCAGTTCAGCCGTAAATAGGTTGACCAACTTAGGCTAAAAGACAAACATGGGAAACAACTGTCCCTCAGCGTTGTGCCGTAAGCGTGGTCGTGATGATAGCCACATTCTTGTTGATCGAATAGGCGAAGATCATGCTGCTAGTGAATCAAGTCTCAGTGCCATTCAGCTTACAAGTTTGAAAGGATCGTCAGATGTTTCTGATTTTGAAGATTATGGAGCAGATGTTAAGTGTAACGACAAACCGAACGTCAAACTATTACAAAACGCATGTCAAAAGGGAGATATCGCAATGACGAAGTATTTGCTTGACCATGGAACTGATGTCAAATCCGCCATCAAATATGGTAAAACTCCGTTACATTATGCATGTATAAATGGACACCTTAAAGTGGCAAAGTATCTTGTCGAAAAAGGAGCTGATGTGAAATCTGCTGACATATTTTGGAAGACTCCTGTACAGTATGCATGTGAAAATGGACACCTCAAAATGTCAAAGTATCTTATTGTACAAGGAGGTGAAGTGAATTCTGCCGACAAACTTAGGAAGACCCCTTTACACTATGCATGTCAAAATGGACACTTCGAAGTGGCAAAGTACCTTGTTGAACAAGGAGCTGACGTTAATTTTGCCAACAAACTTCGTAATAGTCCTTTGCAGTATGCATGTCAAAATGGACAACTTCATCTGGCAAAGTATCTTGTTGAACAAGGAGCTGATGTAAATTTTGCTGACAACTTTGAGAAGACTCCATTACAATATGCATGTGAAAATGGGCAGCTTGAAGTTGCTAAATATCTGGTTGAAGAAGGAGCTGATGTCAATTCTGCCGACAAATTTGAGAAGACTGCTTTACATTATGCCAGTCAATACAGCAACCTTGAATTGGCAAAATATCTTGTCGAACATGGAGCTGAAGTAAATTCTGCCAACTGTGATGGTAACACTCCTTTACAATATGTATGTGAAAATGGACATCTTAAAATGCTTAAATATCTTGGTGCACAAGGAGCTGAAGTTAATTCTGCCGACAAATACGAGAAGACTCCTTTACATTATGCATGTGAAAATAAACACCTTGAAGTGACAAAGTATCTTCTTGAACTAGGAGCTGATGTGAATTTTCCCGACAAATTTGGGAAGACTCCTTTACAATATTCATGTCAGAATGGACACCTTGAGTTGTCACAATATCTTGTTGAACAAGGAGCTGAGGTGATTTCTGTCACGAAAGAGGGAAAGACTCCTCTACAATTTGCTTCCCGAAACGGAAAACTTGAACTGGCAAAATATCTGGTTGAACAAGGAGCAGATGTGAATTCAGCCGACAACTTTGGAAAGACTCCTTTGCGATATGCATGTGAAAGTGGAAAGCTTGAAGTGGCGAAATATCTTGTAGAACATGGAGCTGAAGTAAATTCTGCCAACTGTAATGGTAACAATCCATTACAATTTGCCTGTCGATATGGACATCTTAATATTTCAAAGTATCTTGTTGAACAAAGAGCTGATGTGAAATCTGCTGACAAATTTGACAAGACTCCTTTACATTATGCATGTGAAAAAGGACACTTCGAAGTGGCAAAGTATCTAGTTGAACAAGGAGCTGAAGTAAATTTTGCCACCAACGATGGAAACACTCCTTTGCAATATGGATGTCAAAATGGACATCTTAAGATAGCAGAGTATCTTGCTGAGCAAGGAGCTGATGTAAATACTGTTGATAAATACAATCGCACTGCCCTCTATTTGGCATCTTGGAAAGGGCACCTAGATGTTGTTTCATTCCTACTTCATCATGAATCTGTTATTAATCATGATAAAAGCAATGTCTTGCAACCTCTGCACATTGCTTGTCAGTTTGGGCACCTCAGTGTTGTTAAAATACTTCATGACCACGGAGCAGACACGAATTCGGTCGACAAGAATGGACATACTCCCCTACAAAATGCATGTATAAAAGGACACCTTGAAGTGGCAAAGTACCTTGTAGAAGGAGGAGCTGATGTAAATTGTGCCACAATAGAAGGAAACACTCCTTTAATATTTGCATGTCAGAATGGACACCTTGAAGTGGCAAAGTATGTTGTAGAAGGAGGAGCTGATGTGAATTGTGCCACAATAGAAGGAAACACTCCTTTAATATTTGCATGTAAGAATGGACACCTTGAAGTGGCAAAGTATCTTGTTGAACAAGGAGCTGACGTAAATGCTACTAACGAAAACACTTCTAGTTCCCTCATCCAGGCATCTTTGCAAGGACATCAAGATGTTGTGTCCTTCCTTTTGCGAAATGGAGCTGATATCAGTCCAGAAAATACCAACGTCTTAAAACCTCTACACGCTGCCTGTCAAGAAGGACATCTCATCGTTGTGAAAATACTTCATGACTACGGAGCAGACACAAATTCGGTCGACAGGAGGGGATATACTCCCCTACAAATTGCATGTGAGAACGGACACCTTGTAGTGGCAAAGTACCTTCTTGAACAAGGAGCTAATGTGAAATCTGCTGACAAATTTGACAAGACTCCTTTACATTATGCATGTGAAAAAGGACACTTCGAAGTGGCAAAGTATCTAGTTGAACAAGGAGCTGAAGTAAATTTTGCCACCAACGATGGAAACACTCCTTTGCAATATGGATGTCAAAATGGACATCTTAAAATAGCAGAGTATCTTGCTGAGCAAGGAGCTGATGTAAATACTGTTGATAAATACAATCGCACTGCCCTCTATTTGGCATCTTGGAAAGGGCACCTAGATGTTGTTTCATTCCTACTTCATCATGAATCTGTTATTAATCATGATAAAAGCAATGTCTTGCAACCTCTGCACATTGCTTGTCAGTTTGGGCACCTCAGTGTTGTTAAAATACTTCATAACCACGGAGCAGACACGAATTCGGTCGACAAGACAGGATATACTCCCCTACAATATGCATGTACACACGGACACCTTGAAGTGGCAAAGTACCTTGTTGAACAAGGAGCTGATGTGAATGGTGCCACAAAAGAAGGAAACACTCCTTTGATATGTGCATGTCAGAATGGACACTTTGAAGTGGCAAAGTATCTAGTTGAACAAGGAGCTGATGTTAATTCTGCCACAAAAGAAGGAGATGCTCCTTTGATATTTGCATGTGACAATGGACACCTTGAAGTGGCAAAGTATCTAGTTGAACAAGGAGCTGATGTTAATTCTGCCACAAAAGAAGGAGATGCTCCTTTGATATTTGCATGTGACAATGGACACCTTGAAGTGGCAAAGTATCTTGTTGAACAAGGAGCTGATGTGAATGGTGCCACAAAAGAAGGAGATGCTCCTTTGATATTTGCATGTGACAATGGACACCTTGAAGTGGCAAAGTATCTAGTTGAACAAGGAGCTGATGTTAATTCTGCCACAAAAGAAGGAAACACTCCTTTGATATGTGCATGTCAGAATGGACACTTTGAAGTGGCAAAGTATCTAGTTGAACAAGGAGCTGATGTTAATTCTGCCACAAAAGAAGGAGATGCTCCTTTGATATTTGCATGTGACAATGGACACCTTGAAGTGGCAAAGTATCTAGTTGAACAAGGAGCTGATGTTAATTCTGCCACAAAAGAAGGAGATGCTCCTTTGATATTTGCATGTGACAATGGACACCTTGAAGTGGCAAAGTATCTTGTTGAACATGGAGCTGACGTAAATGCTACTAACGAAAACACTTCCAGTCCCCTAATCCAGGCATCTTTGAGCGGACATCAGGATGTTGTGTCCTTCCTTGTGGATAATGGAGCTGATATCAGTCCAGTAAATACAAACGTCTTAAAACCTCTACATGCAGCCTGTGAAAAAGGACATCTCATCGTTGCAAAAATACTTCATGAAAACGGAGCAGACACGAATTCGGTCGACAAGAAAGGATATACTCCCCTACAATATGCATGTACACACGGACACCTTGAAGTGGCAAAGTACCTTGTTGAACAAGGAGCTGATGTGAATGGTGCCACAAAAGAAGGAAACACTCCTTTGATATTTGCATGTGAAAGCGGACGTCTGGAAGTGGATAAGTATCTTGTTGAACAAGGAGCTGATGTTAATTCTGCCACAAAAGAAGGAAATACTCCTTTGCAATTTGCATCTAAGAATGGACATCTCGAAGTGGCAAAGTATCTAGTTGAACAAGGAGCTGACGTAAACGCTACCGATGAAAAAACTTCCAGTCCTCTCATCCAGGCATCTTTGAAAGGACATCAAGGTGTTGTGTCCTTCCTTGTGGATAATGGAGCTGATATCAGTCCAGTAAATACAAACGTCTTAAAACCTCTACATGCAGCCTGTGAAAAAGGACATCTCATCGTTGCGAAAATACTTCATGACCACGGAGCAGACACGAATTCGATCGACAAGAAAGGATATACTCCCCTACAAAATTCATGTAAATACGGACACCTTGAAGTGGCAAAGTACCTTGTTGAACAAGGAGCTGATGTGAATGGTGCCACAAAAGAAGGAAACACTCCTTTGATATTTGCATGTGAAAGCGGACGTCTGGAAGTGGTTAAGTATCTAGTTGAACAAGGAGCTGATGTTAATTCTGCCACAAAAGAAGGAGATGCTCCTTTGATATTTGCATGTGACAATGGACACCTTGAAGTGGCAAAGTATCTTGTTGAACATGGAGCTGACGTAAATGCTTCTAACGAAAACACTTCCAGTCCCCTAATCCAGGCATCTTTGAGCGGACATCAGGATGTTGTGTCCTTCCTTGTGGATAATGGAGCTGATATCAGTCCAGTAAATACAAACGTCTTAAAACCTCTACACGCTGCCTGTCAAAAAGGACATCTCATCGTTGCGAAAATACTTCATGACCACGGAGCAGACACGAATTCGATCGACAAGAAAGGATATACTCCCCTACAAAATGCATGTAAATACGGACACCTTGAAGTGGCAAAGTACCTTGTTGAACAAGGAGCTGATGCGAATGGTGCCACAGAAGAAGGAAACACTCCTTTGATATGTGCATCTCAAAATGGACATCTCGAAGTGGCAAAGTATCTAGTTGAACAAGGAGCTGACGTAAATGCTACTGATGAAAAAAGTTATAGTCCCCTCATCCAGGCATCTTTGAGAGGACATCAAGATGTTGTGTCCTTCCTTTTGCGAAATGGAGCTGATATCAATCCAGAAAATACAAACGTCTTAAAACCTCTACATGCAGCCTGTGAAAAAGGACATCTCATCGTTGCGAAAATACTTCATGAAAACGGAGCAGACACGAATTCGATCGACAAGAAAGGATACACTCCCCTACAAAATGCATGTAAATACGGACACCTTGAAGTGGCAAAGTACCTTGTTGAACAAGGAGCTGATGTGAATTGTGCCACACAAGAAGGAAACACTCCTTTAATATTTGCATGTGACAATGGACACCTTGAAGTGGCAAAGTATCTTGTTGAACATGGAGCTGACGTAAATGCTACTAACGAAAACACTTCCAGTCCCCTAATCCAGGCATCTTTGAGCGGACATCAGGATGTTGTGTCCTTCCTTGTGGATAATGGAGCTGATATCAGTCCAGTAAATACAAACGTCTTAAAACCTCTACACGCTGCCTGTCAAAAAGGACATCTCATCGTTGCGAAAATACTTCATGACCACGGAGCAGACACGAATTCGATCGACAAGACAGGATATACTCCCCTACAAAATGCATGTAAATACGGACACCTTGAAGTGGCAAAGTACCTTGTTGAACAAGGAGCTGATGCGAATGGTGCCACAGAAGAAGGAAACACTCCTTTGATATGTGCATCTCAAAATGGACATCTCGAAGTGGCAAAGTATCTAGTTGAACAAGGAGCTGACGTAAATGCTACTGATGAAAAAAGTTATAGTCCCCTCATCCAGGCATCTTTGAGAGGACATCAAGATGTTGTGTCCTTCCTTTTGCGAAATGGAGCTGATATCAATCCAGAAAATACAAACGTCTTAAAACCTCTACATGCAGCCTGTGAAAAAGGACATCTCATCGTTGCGAAAATACTTCATGACCACGGAGCAGACACGAATTCGATCGACAAGAAAGGACACACTCCCCTACAAAATGCATGTAAATACGGACACCTTGAAGTGGCAAAGTACCTTGTTGAACAAGGAGCTGATGTGAATGGTGCCACACAAGAAGGAAACACTCCTTTAATATTTGCATGTGACAATGGACACCTTGAAGTGGCAAAGTATCTTGTTGAACATGGAGCTGACGTAAATGCTACTAACGAAAACACTTCCAGTCCCCTAATCCAGGCATCTTTGAGCGGACATCAGGATGTTGTGTCCTTCCTTGTGGATAATGGAGCTGATATCAGTCCAGTAAATACAAACGTCTTAAAACCTCTACACGCTGCCTGTCAAAAAGGACATCTCATCGTTGCGAAAATACTTCATGAAAACGGAGCAGACACGAATTCGATCGACAAGAAAGGATATACTCCCCTACAATATGCATGTACACACGGACACCTTGAAGTGGCAAAGTACCTTGTTGAACAAGGAGCTGATGTGAATTCTGCAACAAAAGAAGGAGATGCTGCTTTGATATTTGCATGTGACAATGGACACCTTGAAGTGGCAAAGTATCTTGTTGAACATGGAGCTGACGTAAATGCTACTAACGAAAACACTTCCAGTCCCCTAATCCAGGCATCTTTGAGCGGACATCAGGATGTTGTGTCCTTCCTTGTGGATAATGGAGCTGATATCAGTCCAGTAAATACAAACGTCTTAAAACCTCTACACGCTGCCTGTCAAAAAGGACATCTCATCGTTGCGAAAATACTTCATGACCACGGAGCAGACACGAATTCGATCGACAAGACAGGATATACTCCCCTACAAAATGCATGTAAATACGGACACCTTGAAGTGGCAAAGTACCTTGTTGAACAAGGAGCTGATGCGAATGGTGCCACAGAAGAAGGAAACACTCCTTTGATATGTGCATCTCAAAATGGACATCTCGAAGTGGCAAAGTATCTAGTTGAACAAGGAGCTGACGTAAATGCTACTGATGAAAAAAGTTATAGTCCCCTCATCCAGGCATCTTTGAGAGGACATCAAGATGTTGTGTCCTTCCTTTTGCGAAATGGAGCTGATATCAATCCAGAAAATACAAACGTCTTAAAACCTCTACATGCAGCCTGTGAAAAAGGACATCTCATCGTTGCGAAAATACTTCATGACCACGGAGCAGACACGAATTCGATCGACAAGAAAGGACACACTCCCCTACAAAATGCATGTAAATACGGACACCTTGAAGTGGCAAAGTACCTTGTTGAACAAGGAGCTGATGTGAATGGTGCCACACAAGAAGGAAACACTCCTTTAATATTTGCATGTGACAATGGACACCTTGAAGTGGCAAAGTATCTTGTTGAACATGGAGCTGACGTAAATGCTACTAACGAAAACACTTCCAGTCCCCTAATCCAGGCATCTTTGAGCGGACATCAGGATGTTGTGTCCTTCCTTGTGGATAATGGAGCTGATATCAGTCCAGTAAATACAAACGTCTTAAAACCTCTACATGCAGCCTGTGAAAAAGGACATCTCATCGTTGCGAAAATACTTCATGACCACGGAGCAGACACGAATTCGATCGACAAGACAGGATATACTCCCCTACAAAATGCATGTAAATACGGACACCTTGAAGTGGCAAAGTACCTTGTTGAACAAGGAGCTGATGCGAATGGTGCCACAGAAGAAGGAAACACTCCTTTGATATGTGCATCTCAAAATGGACATCTCGAAGTGGCAAAGTATCTAGTTGAACAAGGAGCTGACGTAAATGCTACTGATGAAAAAAGTTATAGTCCCCTCATCCAGGCATCTTTGAGAGGACATCAAGATGTTGTGTCCTTCCTTTTGCGAAATGGAGCTGATATCAATCCAGAAAATACAAACGTCTTAAAACCTCTACATGCAGCCTGTGAAAAAGGACATCTCATCGTTGCGAAAATACTTCATGACCACGGAGCAGACACGAATTCGATCGACAAGAAAGGACACACTCCCCTACAAAATGCATGTAAATACGGACACCTTGAAGTGGCAAAGTACCTTGTTGAACAAGGAGCTGATGTGAATGGTGCCACACAAGAAGGAAACACTCCTTTAATATTTGCATGTGACAATGGACACCTTGAAGTGGCAAAGTATCTTGTTGAACATGGAGCTGACGTAAATGCTACTAACGAAAACACTTCCAGTCCCCTAATCCAGGCATCTTTGAGCGGACATCAGGATGTTGTGTCCTTCCTTGTGGATAATGGAGCTGATATCAGTCCAGTAAATACAAACGTCTTAAAACCTCTACATGCAGCCTGTGAAAAAGGACATCTCATCGTTGCGAAAATACTTCATGACCACGGAGCAGACACGAATTCGATCGACAAGAAAGGATATACTCCCCTACAAAATGCATGTAAATTCGGACACCTTGAAGTGGCAAAGTACCTTGTTGAACAAGGAGCTGATGTGAATGGTGCCACAAAAGAAGGAAACACTCCTTTGATATTTGCATGTGCAAGCGGACGTCTGGAAGTGGTTAAGTATCTAGTTGAACAAGGAGCTGATGTTAATTCTGCCACAAAAGAAGGAGATGCTCCTTTGATATTTGCATGTGACAATGGACACCTTGAAGTGGCAAAGTATCTTGTTGAACATGGAGCTGACGTAAATGCTACTAACGAAAACACTTCCAGTCCCCTAATCCAGGCATCTTTGAGCGGACATCAGGATGTTGTGTCCTTCCTTGTGGATAATGGAGCTGATATCAGTCTAGTAAATACAAACGTCTTAAAACCTCTACACGCTGCTTGTCAAAAAGGACATCTCATCGTTGCGAAAATACTTCATGACCACGGAGCAGACACGAATTCGATCGACAAGAAAGGATATACTCCCCTACAAAATGCATGTAAATACGGACACCTTGAAGTGGCAAAGTACCTTGTTGAACAAGGAGCTGATGTGAATTCTGCCACAAAAGAAGTAGATGCTCCTTTGATATTTGCATGTTACAATGGACACCTTGAAGTGGCAAAGTATCTAGTTGAACAAGGAGCTGATGTTAATTCTGCCACAAAAGAAGGAGATGCTCCTTTGATATTTGCATGTGACAATGGACACCTTGAAGTGGCAAAGTATCTAGTTGAACAAGGAGCTGATGTTAATTCTGCCACAAAAGAAGGAGATGCTCCTTTGATATTTGCATGTGACAATGGACACCTTGAAGTGGCAAAGTATCTTGTTGAACATGGAGCTGACGTAAATGCTACTAACGAAAACACTTCCAGTCCCCTAATCCAGGCATCTTTGAGCGGACATCAGGATGTTGTGTCCTTCCTTGTGGATAATGGAGCTGATATCAGTCCAGTAAATACAAACGTCTTAAAACCTCTACACGCTGCCTGTCAAAAAGGACATCTCATCGTTGCGAAAATACTTCATGACCACGGAGCAGACACGAATTCGATGGACAAGACAGGATATACTCCCCTACAAAATGCATGTAAATACGGACACCTTGAAGTGGCAAAGTACCTTGTTGAACAAGGAGCTGATGCGAATGGTGCCACAGAAGAAGGAAACACTCCTTTGATATGTGCATCTCAAAATGGACATCTCGAAGTGGCAAAGTATCTAGTTGAACAAGGAGCTGACGTAAATGCTACTGATGAAAAAAGTTATAGTCCCCTCATCCAGGCATCTTTGAGAGGACATCAAGATGTTGTGTCCTTCCTTTTGCGAAATGGAGCTGATATCAATCCAGAAAATACAAACGTCTTAAAACCTCTACATGCAGCCTGTGAAAAAGGACATCTCATCGTTGCGAAAATACTTCATGACCACGGAGCAGACACGAATTCGATCGACAAGAAAGGATACACTCCCCTACAAAATGCATGTAAATACGGACACCTTGAAGTGGCAAAGTACCTTGTTGAACAAGGAGCTGATGTGAATGGTGCCACACAAGAAGGAAACACTCCTTTAATATTTGCATGTGACAATGGACACCTTGAAGTGGCAAAGTATCTTGTTGAACATGGAGCCGACGTAAATGCTACTAACGAAAAAAATTCCAGTCCCCTAATCCAGGCATCTTTGAGCGGACATCAGGATGTTGTGTCCTTCCTTGTGGATAATGGAGCTGATATCAGTCCAGTAAATACAAACGTCTTAAAACCTCTACACGCTGCCTGTCAAAAAGGACATCTCATCGTTGCGAAAATACTTCATGAAAACGGAGCAGACACGAATTCGATCGACAAGAAAGGATATACTCCCCTACAATATGCATGTACACACGGACACCTTGAAGTGGCAAAGTACCTTGTTGAACAAGGAGCTGATGTGAATGGTGCCACAAAAGAAGGAAAAACTCCTTTGATATGTGCATGTCAGAATGAACACTTTGAAGTGGCACAGTATCTTGTGGATCAAGGAGCTGATGTGAATTCTTCCACAAAGAAAGGAAAAACTCCTTTGATATTTACATGTCAGAGTGGTCAAATTGAAGTGGCACAGTATCTTCTTGAATTAGGAGCTGAGGTGAATTCTACCGACATAAATGGTAACACTTCTCTCAATTTTGCATGTGAAAATGGGTATCTTAAAATGGCAAAGATTCTTGTTGAGGAAGGAGCTGACGTAAATGCTGTTAATGAAAAAAGTTCCAGTCCCCTCATCCTGACATCTTTGAAAGGACACCGTGATGTTGTCTCCTTTCTTTTGGATCACGGAGCTGATATAAATTATTCAAACATCAATGCTCAGAATTCTCTACATCTTGCAAGCTACAAAGGACATCTCGAAGTTGCAAAAATACTTGTAAACCGGGGAGCGGGCGTGAACTGTGTCGACAAGTCTGGAGACACTCCGGTCCATGTTGCATGTCAAAACGGACATCTGGAAATTGCAAAATATCTTACTGAACAGGGAGCTGATGTGACTGCTGGAAATAAAGTCCAGAACTCCCCCTTACAATACGCATGTGAAAACGGACACCTCGAAGTGGCAAAATATCTAATTGAACATGGAGCTGAATTGAATTCTGTCAACAAATTTGATATCACTCCTTTAGCAAATGCATGTGTTTATGGACACCTTGAAGTGGCAATGTATTTGGTTAACCATGGGGTGGATGTGAATTCTGGCAATAATAATGGCACCACTCCTTTACACTGTGCATGTCAAAATGGACAACTTGAAACTGCGAAGTATCTAGTTGAACAAGGAGCTGACGTAAATGCTACTAATGACAAAAGTTATAGTCCCCTCATCCTGGCATCTTTGAACGGACACCGTGATGTTGTGTCCTTCCTCTTGCATAATGGAGCTGATATCAGTCCAGTGAATACCAACGTCTTAAAACCCATACATGCTGCCTGTCAAGAAGGACATCTCGTCATTGTGAAAATACTTGTTGAGCAAGGAGCTGACGTTAATTCTGTCGACAAATATGGCTACACTCCATTAACCCGTGCTTGTATCCTTGGAAGACTTGAAGTGTCAAAGTGTCTTGTTGAACTAGGCGGTGGTGTAAATTTCGCTGACAAACTTAAGAAAACTCCTTTACATCATGCATGTGTTTATGGACACGTTGAAGTGGCAAATTATCTCGTGGAACAAGGAGCTGATGTGTATTCTGAGGACAAGTTTGGGAAGTCTCCTTTACAATATGCATGTGAAAATGGACACCTGGATGTGGCAAAGTATCTTGCTGAACATGGAGTTGACGTGAAATCTGTTACAAAAGATGGAAACACTCCTTTACAATTTGCATGTCAAAATGGACAACTTGTAGTTGCGAAGTATCTTATTGAACGTGGAGGTAATGTGAATTCTGCTGACAATTTAGAGAAGGCTTCTTTACACTATGCATGTGAAAATGGGCATCTGGAAGTGGCAAAGTATCTTGTTGAACAAGGAGCGGATGTGAATTCTGCCGATACCAAAAGTCGCACACCTCTTCATGTTGCAATGCTTTACAGTCACCATGAATTATGTACCTATCTTCTCCTGGATGCAAAAGCAGAAGTAAATGTCCAAGATGAAAAGGGGTCAACTCCTTTACACATTGCAGCAAAGAATGGATATCTTGAAATGGTGAAATATTTGGTCTTCATCGGTGCCAACATCAACACTAACAGAAATGATGGCGTTACCTGTCTTCATTTGGCTATCCTCAATAGCAACTTTGGTGTTATTGATTACCTTATCAAAGAGGGAGCTGATGTAAATGCTGTCAATTCTGCTGGTATCACACCCATGCATGTAGCATGTGCAAAGGGTAATGTGGAAGTCGTTTCATGTCTTGCTGACAATGGTGCTGACTGCAGCACGAACGATGGCAATGGTATCTTTCCCGTTCACTATGCATCATTTCACGGAAATTTAGAGGTGCTCAGGTATCTCACTGAGAATGGCGCAAATATACATAAGATGACTGAAGAGGGATTCAGTCCTCTACATATGGCAGTTCAAGAAGACCACTTGCAGACGTCATGCTATTTAATAAAAAGAGGAGCTAATGTAAATGATGCTAATGGAAATGGCGTGATACCTCTACATATTGCTATTCAGAGAGGTGATATTGAGTTGTTAAAATGTCTTCTTGACAATGGTGCGGATGCTAATGTTCCAGTGATGGATGAAGGAACACCATTGCACGTAGCGGTGAGAGCAGGGAACCTCCAAATAGTCAACGCCCTTGTGAGCAAAGATGCAGATGTGAATGTGGTCGATGGGAGAGGTCAAAAGCCTTTACATATTGCAATCCAGAGAGGAAATTTTCCGATTGTTTCATATCTCACGGAGGAATGTGCTCGTCTTGACATTTCCATAGATACAGCCTTAGGTGTTGCAGCTGCAGAAGGCCAACATTGCATTGTGGAATATCTCATCAGCAAAGGTGCTTATGTTAATGACTCGAAAGAAGGCACGACATCCCTTCATAGGGCAGCTAAGCATGGGCATCTAGATGTTGTCATCTGTCTGATCACTAACGGTGCGAGAGTAGGCATCACCGACAGTGAGGGACACACATCTCTGCATGTTGCAGCAAAAGAAGGACATGTCAACATTGTGACTTATCTCATCACGACCATTGCCTGCATCACTGAACCTATGAAAGATGGCGCTGGCGTAGTACAGGTAAGTTGTTCTTTCAAACTCTGATTAAATGGGTAGACACTAAAAGCTTGTAGCAGGATTTTTTTCACCCAGAGTTTTGGAAAGAGTAAATGTGAACAATTAATTCCTTCATTCAATGTAATGGTATAGAATTTTAAAAATCTTAATTTTATGAAAAATGAACATTTAGAAAGAAAGGTAACTGTGCGCTATTACCGTCCTTATCAATATTAAATTCGATTCGACTGATTCTATTTCCATATAAAAAATGGAGATACAATTACAGTTATATTAACTTAGTTCTTTAGATAAATAAACAAGTAGGTGATACAATTTTATCATAACTATATGGAAATGGGTAATCACAAGAGGAGCATATCTTGCATATTTTGTGAATTACTTTAGGAGATGAGGGGGTCTCAATCTCCATCAAGGACTCAAAGTATTAAAATTTTGATATCCTGACGTCAGAAACAAAAAGGAAGGACTGTGACAAGGGCAAGAACGATAGGAGGGACGAAACAGGCAGGAAAACTAAATAAAGATATGCATAAAAAAAGAAGAAAGGGAAACAAAAGCGAGTGTTCTATAATTCGTTTTTCAGGAAAGGTCGCCAAGGCATAATTAGAAACTTTGAATTCAATAAAAAATTCCAAAATCGTGACACATTAACTCTTATTATCCAAAAATAATATTTATTAATTATTAATTATTTATTTAATTTGTATGAGAATGACAAAACATTCATTTTTCATTTATTCGGTTATTTTTGTGGGTATTATAAAAGGGTTTGTTTGATTCTTTGTTTTTAATTTCAAGGAAGGAAAAGTTAAATCGTCTTTTAAAGTGTTGTCGAAGCTGTTTTAGACCCTCGTTCGTAATAATGGTAAATGATATTCACTGTATCAATGTAATATTCATTACTTCAGGGATTGATTGAATGTGTGATGGTATCAGTATGATGATTTGTCCTTAGTATAGAGTTGACTTCTTGTTTTTCCCAATTTTCCAAGGCTGATGAACTCATAAACAGCACTGATCGGACAGGCTTCACACCATTGCACCATGCCACATGGCATGGCCACTCATCTGTGATAGAGGTTCTTGTGGATCACGGTGCTGACCTGAACATTCCCTCTGGCAACGGTCGAACGTGTCTTCACACATCAGTCAGACTCTGTAACGATGACAAAAGACATGTTGAATGTTCACCTTCGATAACAAAGGTATCCGGTGTACATTTTAAAGCAGTATATCAAAAGTTAAGATGTAATCACATTACTAACATAAAGTTATACATACACAAGTTTACCCTGATTTTCCCTATGATTTAAATTTGACTTCCTACAATTAATCTATTTTTTCTAACACAACAATCCCAAGACTAAATAATGCAGGTTAGAAAGATCACCAGACCCAATTAGTCCCCTGTTGAATCAAAGTTTCAGATTTTGCTCAAATGATTTGAAAGAATTCCGTGAAGCAATCATTTCCTTTTTCTAATGAAAAGTACATATTTTGGCGATTTGATCATTGATAATTGAACAGTGATTTTCATCATTGTCCAGTGGTGGCGACAGACGCAATAAAAAGAAAGCTCTACTTGTGAATATAAATGGCTCGATTGTCTTACAAATTCAGTGATGTGTTTTTGCTATTATTGCAACATTTATATAATATTGACTGGCCTCGAGGGAGATACCAGAAAATATTCTTTCAGTGTGGGCAATATTTATCTGGTATCTCCCTCAAGGCCAGTCAATATCATGATTATTACCTATCCCCTAGGTAAATTAAGAAAATATGTGAATACGGCTATACACTATGATATACATCAAGCCACATGTGACTACCTGTAGATCATCAACATGTCGAATAATTGAAAAAAATGTTCATCAATGTATATCATTCAACTCCAACTTCAAAGATACATATGTATAGTTGTAACAGGCGAACTTCAAACATCTGAACGCTTTTACACTTTATTTTTATTGCTGTTTAAATTTGAAGAGTTGTAAAACTGATGGTCACTCTGCAATTATTGAGCACAAATGGACTAGTCATTGTTTGACGCGTAGTGCTGTTGTAAGTGGTCGACCTTGTAGGGGTTGATTTATCAGCGTTCTTCTGCGGTGCGTGTAACCGACACCCAGCGACGTCCTGGAATGTTTTCTTTTCATGGTCGATCGGAATGTTAAGGCCTACATTTAAAGCAGGGAGGTGGGGAGAAAGATCCCACTCTCTCTCTTCCCACCTCCCTGTGTAAAGTGAATGGCGAAAACCGGAATATTGCACTGTTTGCACACATTATTTTGTGTACGGTACGGTGTGTGTAACCGACACGCAGCGACGTGGCGAAAACCGACAGAGGCGAACGAATATTGCCTGCTGACCTTTAACCCTGCAAAATATCAACTGCTGACCTTTAACCCTCAAAATATCAACTTCAATAGCCTCGCAAAACTACCTCGTATAGGTAATAATCATTTTTATTTCATTCCTGTCATATTACTTTGTCGTGGTAGGTTGCTCAGCCAGATGGCTGTTTCTCGGTCAGTCCGTAACATCAAATGCACAGAACACAATACAGTAACATAAATGAAGGAAGTATTTAACATAGTAGACCCATAATGCACGCATAAAAACTTAATTACCATATTCATTTCATACAATGCTAGGTTGTTACAACAACAAAAAAGAAAGAAGTATAAGAAGAAAAATAACACAAACAAATCAAGGTAACAAACCCGGATCAACCCGGCTCCATGCTCCTATATAATCAATTAATAGATATCTAAATCAAACTTTTATCTTAGATTGTTTACCTGTCTCCTCAGATGATTTCAACCAAACATTTTACCTCATTTGCTAATCCATTCCAAATTCTTACCCCCTAATTCTATATAAAAACATTCTTTTCTAAAAGTCTGTGTGAACTTTTGGGAAATTCAGAATTGATGTCTGTAAAATTTTGATTATTCGTTAATCGAAAAGAATTACATATAACGTATTATTTCATTTCATGTGCGATCTTATAAAGTTTTCACACATTGTGTTTAAATGTCCTCAGAATATTTAATTTATCAATCAACTTACTAAACATTGCCTCAGACGAAATATTCCATTTGCTCCCATGACTGCTCGAAGAGCACGATTCTTTGACATTTTTATCGATTCTTTAGTCCTCTTTCAATAATTATTGATACAATGTCGTAGTAATCATAATTTTACTGAATCGCAAATTGATGAAATAATATTGCAGCTATATGATTTAAAATTTGCTTTAAGTATCTTTTGTAAATTGATACCCTCGTTGACTTTTTAACCATTTTGTTTTAAGTTACTTTTGGATATCTTAGCCGTGTCAAAAACCGAAATTCATCAAGTAAATTTCGAATTCTACTAGAACTGTATTAATCTTAACAGTTAATAAACCAGTTACTAATTAGTATCGTGCTAAAAGTAAAAAGCTGAATCCCCACTTTAACTAAAACTATAGGCCTGCTTTACCTAGTAACTTCTCATGATTAATTCTTTATGCATGATTATACAATGTATTTTTCTTTATCAAACACAGATCATTCATGATTCCTTTGATGGCAATCTTTCACCTGAGATAGCCCTTATCCTCTACCTCCTTCAGCACGGTGCAGACCCAAATGTTACCGACAAGAAAGGGAAAGTCCCTCTGCAATATGCACGTGATGATGTGCATGACTTAATAACAAGGTGAACTTTGTCATACATGTTATCATTGTTAATACATTCAAATGCTCTACATGGTATCGTTAATAGTATTACGGTTTTATTACCTTTTCCGGGTATTTTGAATGTTAAGATTATTAGAACGTATTTATATCAACTTTTCAAACTACAAAAGTGACTTACTTCGTACTTTCAAAGGTTGTTTGTCTTCAATCTATATTTGAAACTTATCTTAAAATTATGCAGTTATTGTATTGTGTATTACTTCTTGACTATGGAAATGAAATCTTATTAAACTGAATTGAATTGGTACTGTACTTTGCACTGTGTGTGTGTGTGTGGGGGGGGGGGGGGAGTAGGGTTGTGTATTTTTTTTAAGATAATGTGGAAATTAATTCTTATTTGATTTTAACAAGTGCTATATCGACATATTGAAAAAGACATGAAACGCTATTTTTGTGTAATATAACACGTTATAATTAATCACAATGACTACAAATGATAAGTTTATGTACAAGAAAACTGGTATAACATAAACAAAAGCTGCAAATTAGCCTAGAATATTGCCGTCACCAGTGCAGTGTGAAACATGACTGTGTACTTTCGCAATATGCGACCTGCTCAAGCAGTACAAGGCTTACAGTCTCTAGAACGAAAGAAAAATAAAGAGAAGGTAATATTACAAACAACATTTCAAAGCCTTTTTGCAGTCCAAGTGAATAACTGCCTCAAAATCATATCATGTATGGAAACGATGACATGATTCTGGCTGCTTCCCGTCCTTGTCAATGAAATAATTGTTCACATTCAAAATTTCCTTGTTTGTTTCTCTTAATGCATTCTTTTTTTCGAATTCTTCAAATTGTTTAGAAAGGCTAAAGGGTGAAATTATCTTGACATATGTTTTATTCTGTACACGTCCCGAGACCGACGTCCGCAAGTCAGAGAGTTCATTAATCCATTAATCCCATACAGCCCAAAAGCTAGACACATACATAATGAACAAGGCCAATGAGTTCGACATCAAGACAAAGTAGGCCCACAAGTCATATGCAGCTCATGATTTCGACACTGGTCAAATAAAACCCATGACTTCGACACCAGGCAAAAGAGCCTCTTTTTTTTTTCCTAATTTGATCCCATGTCAGTTGACATTGGTTCCTTTAATTTTGTTTGATATCTCATTGAAGTTAATTTATTCATTATTTGTTCTTTCAACTATTTTCTGAGGTTGCCATATCATACAAACTTTGCTTTTTAGTCGGAACCTCTGGGGTCCGTTTTATAAAACTAGTCATCAATGGCAACTGCCAAATATTTGTGACAAATTTGCTCTCAGCCAATCAGATGCAGGGATTTCAGTAGCTTGACACATCTATGACACTTTGTCACTGATGACAAGTTTTATTAAAAGGGCCCCAGTTCCATTTCCATTCCCGTCCTTTTTTAATTATTGCTTTGCATATATATATGTGTATTTGAAAAACAAGTAAGTTCTCTTCATTTTGTTACTCATTATCATATGCAATTTGTTACCCTACGTTTTTGTAACCATTACACTACTGATAGTACATTGTATATATTTATCTCTGTTTATTTGACGGAAATGAAAATGAATTCAGTTCGGAGCAGCGGAGCAGTAAAGCAAGCTGTCAAACAGGAGCTCGTATTTTGGACTTATTTCTCCTCATTCGGAAGAGTGAAAGTACCATGACTTGGTGACACAAGACCTGTTGGTGCCTGGAGAATCTGCTGTGGTGATTTTTAGTAATTATATTTTATCCTATTGTTGCTAAACTCTTGCCAAAATCTGCCCGTCGACATTGCCAGATTCCTCAGCAACTCTGCTTAGTCCCATTCACCCAATATCATGCTGCAACTGAGCGTCACGAGCTAAACTTGCCACGTACTATACTACAGGCTATAGCTACCCAAGGTGACATTCCACGCATTCCTGAACAGACTTCCCACCTGCGCTGTGCAAGTCTCACTGCCTTTGTTCTCTGGAATAGCCTAACCTGTGAACAGCATGTCAACAACTAGATCAACGAAGAATCTCATCAAGGATGCGCTCAGGGATGAAGAGGTGCTGACAGCGATCAAAGAGGCAGTAGCACAGGTGATGGAATCCAAATTCCAGCACCTCATTGAAAGCGTGGAAAAACAAGAGGGAATGATCTTTGATCTTGAGCAAAAGGTCAAAGCTTTACAAGAGGACGCTGCCACACTGAAGTCCAACGCAGAAAAAGATCATCAGCTGATCAGGAGTCTCCAATCCCAGCTCAATCAACAGGAGCAGTACTCCCGCAGGAATTGTGTGAGGTTTTTTGGAGTCCAGGAAACCAGCGAGGAAAATACAGATGCAGTCGTATGTCGCATCGCCAAACAACAGCTCGGCGTGGACCTGAAATCAGAGGATATCGATCGCAGTCATCGTATGTACCGCGATCGTGATGTCCAACCAACGCCAGGAAAAGCAAGACCAAGAGCTATCATAGTGAAACTGACGTCCTACAAGCATCGCCAGCAGCTGCTGAGAAATCGGAGAAAGCTCAAGGGTTCGGGTATGAGCATTTGTGAAGACCTCACAGACCTCAACCGGAAGCTCCTTCAAGATGCCTTTCTTGCCAGCAAAAAAAGAGACAGCAACATTCTTGCTGCCTGGTCTGTAGATGGAAGAGTCCTGGTCTCTGTCAAAACAACTGGAGGAAAGACTATGCGAAAGCAGATCCACAACAAGAATGATCTGGATAGATTGTAACTACATTAAGTTGGAAGTATACTGTACACAGATAAATTCTTTTAATTTGTATATTACATATAGTTCTGTCACCACACTATGATTTTAGTATACTGTTGTAATACGATATGTTTTAAATTCTCCAGGCATCACCCGTTGCAATAAATTTTGTGCTTTTTTACATTTTATAGTTCTTTTATATTTATGCTATGCTTTGTTATTCTCGTAATGTCTTATAACTCTGTATATGTGTGTGTTACTTGTGACCGGCAAATTGATTTTAACCTGAATGATAGTAGGCCTAATGGGCAGTGCTCAACTTGTTACGGCAACTTAAGCCAGCATACTCGAAATGGATACTTTGAACACAATTCTAATTACTATCTTCCAGTGCAATTTGATGATTCTCTGAAAGATTTAGACATGGACAACCACTTATCGATCTGTCATTTTAACTGCAGAAGTATAAAGAAGAATTTTGATAATATGGACACATTTTTACAAAATTTTAGGCACCAATTTTCACTCATTGCTGTAACAGAAACCTGGCTAAAGACACAAGAAAGTTCATTGTGCGTTTTACCCAGTTACACATTTGTAGATAACAGACGCTGTGATAAACGTGGTGGAGGAGTTGGTTTTTATGTACGTCAAGATTTGAAATTCAAGAGAAGGACAGATTTGGAATTATTTGATGATAACATTGAAATGGTATGTATTGAAATATACTGTCAAAGTGAAAGCATTATAGTAACAGTTGTATATAGGCCACCTGCTGCATCTATTTCCCAGTTTCTGCATGCCATAGAATTGCCATTTCACAAGATTATGAGGGAAAAGAAAAGCTGTTATGTGGTCGGGGATTTTAATGTAAATTTATTGTCATCTGTGTCGACTGTTGATGCTTTCATCGACATGTTTTCATCATATTCATTTTCTCCGGTAATTTCAAAACCCACTAGAATAACAACACAGTCATCAACACTTCTAGATAATATTTTTGTTAATAATCTAGAGAGTATTGTCATATCCGGGATATTTACATGTGATGTTAGTGACCATTTACCGATATTTACTATTATAAGATGCAACTTTTACAGCAACATTGAAGGCAACAGATCTAGACGTGTCTATGATGACCCATCTATACAGTATTTCTGTAATATGCTTTATACGTGTAACTGGGAGTACATCCTCAATATGCACAATGTAGATGATAAATTCGATGCCTTTCTTGCCAAATATCTCCTGTTCTATAATAAGTGTTTCCGGCTACAAACATGTGTGCACAGAGTGAGAAGGAATGACAAACCATGGTTTAATAGCACGCTTAGAAAAATGTGTAAAAAGAAGTATTTATTATATCGTATCTCAGGAATCGTACAGCCACCAATGAACAGAAATTTAAACAGTATAGGAATTTAGTTAATAAGGAAATACGTAAAAGGAAGCGTGAGTATTATTACAGGAAATTTAGTTGTGTGCGTGGGAATTTAAAGAAAACATGGTCTCTTATTAATGATGTTATGAATAAACAAAGGCAGAATAATCATATTGAATCATTGCAAGTCAATGATCAGTGTATCGATTCTGCAGAGTCTGTAGCAACACATTTTAATGAGTATTTTTGTGCAATAGGTAGAAATATCGTATCAGAAGTGTCCAATGCATCTGCTTCTGCTTATACTTACCTGCGCAATTCTTATAGCCAATCTATGTTTTTTAAACCTATTACTATATCGGAAATGTTAACGATTGTCAATGATTTGAAAGTAAATAAGAGTCCTGGTGATGACGATATTCACGTCAATGTATTCAAGAAATCAATATGTTTTATAATGGAACCCCTGTGTGCAATATTGAATTCATCTTTGGAAAGTGGGATATTCCCACGACAACTTAAAGTAGCAAAAGTAATTCCAGTTTTTAAGAAGGGGGACAAACACCAGCTACAAAATTATAGGCCAATATCATTGTTGTCAGTTTTTACTAAATTGTTTGAAAAATTAGTTTATGCTCGATTGATATCATTTATTGACAGCAATAATATTTTGTATCAACAGCAGTTTGGGTTTAGACAAGGTTATTCTACATATATGGCGCTACTTAAATTGATGGAAAGAATATCAAATGCATTTGAAAATCACGAATTTTTGGTCGGAATATTCTTAGATTTAACAAAAGCATTTGATTGTATAGATCATAGAATACTTATTATGAAATTAGAATATTATGGAATAAGAGGAAATGTTTTGAACTGGTTTAAAAGTTATTTGTCAAATCGTATACAATATACAGTTGTAAATAATAAAAAATCAGAATTGTGCCATGTGAATACAGGCGTTCCGCAAGGTTCTGTACTGGGTCCTCTTCTCCTTTTGCTTTTTGTTAATGATTTGCAGTTTGTAAGCCCTAATTTATATTCCATATTATTTGCAGATGATACAAACCTATTTTTTTTCAGGCCGGGATGTGCATGAAGTTAATAATATGATAAATTCAGAAATGCAGAAAGTGTATTCTTGGTTTACTGCAAATCGTTTGGTTATAAATATTGATAAAACATGTTACATGGTATTTAAGACAAAAAATAAGGTAGTAGATGAAGATGTTTTACAAATATATATAGGTAATGTCACAATCAAGCAGGTTAACAGAGTAAAATTTCTTGGTGTTACAATTGATGATGGATTAACATGGAAAGGTCATTTTGATGATATTTGTATCAAAATAAGTAGAATTGTTGGTGTCATGAATTATCTGAAACATATATTTCCTTTAAAAATTCTATTAACTATGTATCATACAATGATCTCCCCACATTTAACGTATTGTGCAATAATATGGGGTCATAGTTCATTATATTTATTGAATCGTGTCTTGATGTTACAAAAGCGTGCAATAAGAATACTCTGTAATGTAGATCCGTTTGCACACACTGCAGTACTGTTTAAGAAATTGAAAATTTTGAAAATTGATGAAATTGTGCAATTTCAAGTGGCTACATTTATGTTTTCATACTTTAAAGGTGTCTTACCTGTCACGTTCCATAATTCGTTTACCCCAAATAGTGCAATCCATGCCTACAACACTAGACGTGCCAATGAGATATGTTTACCTTTTTACAGATATAAGTTCTCTCAGACTACAATTAGATACACTGGAGCAAAATGCTGGAATGAGTTGCCAACTTTTATTAAAGAGAGTCCAACACTGTCCTCTTTTAAACGTAAATATAAAATGTTATTAATACAAAGTGCAATTGAGTAATTATTGTAATAATTTTGCCACCTTTTTTTTTCTTTTCTTTTTTTTTATTGGTGTGATGTTTCTTTGTTGTTCTTGTTCCTTGATGTATATTTGATGGAAATTGCGTACTATTTATTGTTTGTAAGGGAATCGGCCTTGATAGGCTTCATACGGCCTTTACTGATCCCTCACGTGCTATGTCTGTTTGTATATTTTTCTCTTCTGTTTTATTGTGAACGTGATGTTTTCTTTTTAGCATGTGAAATAAATTTGAATTTGAATTTGAATTTGAATTTGAATTTGAATTTTAACGTTGGATCTTTGAAATCGACACTTGTAGGGAAAGACAACCCCTCCCCCATTCGACAAGATGAACGCCGCCACCTATTAACAGTTGTGAGTGCGTAGCTGTGTAAGGTGACCCGATAAATGCATACGGCTTTAGTTTTGTGTCCACGTATTCAACATCGAACTCGTTGGCTGTATGTCTCGTTGGCCCATTTTCAATGCCAAACTCGTGGGCCATATGACTCGTGGTCGTCGGTCTCGTGGGATGACCCCGTTTAATTACCCAGTGAAATTCAGTTGATAAAAAACAAAAAGAAAATGTTTGATTGAGGTTTTTTTTTTTCTTTCTTTTTACGTCTGTTTGCTTTTTGATATTCAGGCAAATAGCATGTGCAGCAACCGATAGTCAAGTTCTACAGCCAGCCCCTTTGGAACATGGTAATTACCTGGGAAAGATATTTCCAAAATCTATGAAGCATGTAATATCTGAATTAGATATCACTGACTGTTGTTGAATATGTTGTATGTTACATATTTCTGCATAATATGTGTTGTATAATACATAACATTTATAAATATAAATGTATAACATACTATTGCTCTACCCTTGTGTCGTATTTTGGTCTGTGGGTAAAAGTGTCACAATGCTAGGATGTAGTCAACACGCAAAAAACTTCAAGAGAACATGCACGAAAAGTAGTAATAATGATAAAAGATAATAATAATAACAAAAATGTGGGAAAAGGAATCTATTTTAGAAGTGCAGAAGTCGGCACCCGTTGAAAAAAAAAAAAGCTATAAGAAATAGAAGACCTGAATATAAGAACGACCCAAGTCCAATTTTTGGCCAAATTCAGTTTGACATGGGAAATTGCAGCTTATGCATGAAATCATCTTGTGTATAAATGATAAATCCTAATTACCCCCGGAAGTGCCTCAAATGAATGAGTTAAATCTTATACAATTAAACTCGCCTAAGTCGACGTCGCATATGTCGAATAATCGCGCAAGTCGAAGATTTTAAAAAGTCCCGATTTTTCCCCATTGACTTACATGTATTATTTCACTCACAAGTCGAATTTTTTATGTCGAATACTCGCCTAAGTTGATGAAATTCCAAGAACACTTTCACGGAAAAACCATTGAATTCACTTTGCCTAAGTCGAATAAGATTTTATTGTGTAATAAATCAGTGTCAAAATCACGAGACGCCAGTTTTTGTTTACATACAGTATTACCAAAAGAAACTTTTGCGTCAATAAGCATTAACGTTTCATTAACGCAAGCGGTTTCACCTGAATCGTTATTAACTCTTCACGTGCCATGGTCGAAACCCCATTTGTGCCACATTATTCTGAGACACAAACGGTTCCATGCTTCGAGAAAACATTCTGTTTTTCAAGTCTTTGTAACTTCTTTAGATTTCTGTTCAGCTGAGGCTAATAGTGAGTAAAGCTGTAGAGAAAATGCCAAGCTTTTCTTTGATGTATTATTGTATGACAAATCTATGGTTGTTTTTCTTTCACATGACCAGGAGGTACATAACTGCAAAGGTATGACTTTTGCACACAAAACAGTGCCAGAAACTCAGAAATTACTCTTAAATCCAGTCGAGAACACCTCTTGATAGTCAATCACTACATGAAGTGCAAGTTATATATGTACGGAAGCGTTGCCGTGAGAAACGCTTTCATTGTACCGCGGCATTTGGCGATTTATCGATCGGATTAGGCGGATTAGTGCGTTTGAGCAGAATATGCGAAGCTGGCACGCCGTCGACTGAGTCGGACGTGCGAACGTGGCACATAAAGAGTTAACGCAAACTACCGATCGGGAAAATTAACGTTTGTAGTAACGATGAGTAACGATCCCAAGCTCAAATTAACGATGTTTCGTTGACATTAACGATAGGTAACGCAAGAACTCACGCGAGATTTTGGTTTCCGTTACCCAGACCTGGTGAAAGGACGACGTAGCCCCTGCCGAGTGTAGCGATCTATGCCTTATGTACTTAGCGGAGTCTTTTCGCGAATCGAATCACGATTTCGCGAATGGTTAATACGCGACCGGGGTCACCAAAAACGCACGCCGGGCCACAAAAAAAAAAAAGCCGGATGTTTGCCTTCAGTTTTGGAAATGAACAGCGGTAACAATCGGCTCCATAAGATGCTAGAATAAATGTCAGATCTTTGCTCTCAATTTTTGAAATGAATAACTGTAATATTAAATGTGGATAAAGTGTCTTGCTGAAGGGCAAATATCGGGCACACCGCTCCAGAGTAGATAACATAAATGTACATTATACATGTGTACGTGTGGTGTAACTCTAAGTCGATTTTTTCGAAACTCGCCTAAGTCGATGTGTTTTGCTCAGTCCCGAGTAGATCGACCTATGTGAGTTTAACTGTATTATTGTAAGAATGAAGGACTTGGGTCATTCTTACATTCATATAATAGCGCCCTCTCTCATCCTTCTCTCATCTCTATAGCAGAATATCACATGTATGAATCAAAGAACGACCCAAGTCCACCACACAAAATGGCCTCACCACAATTAATGTAAATGTTCATTGTCATAATAGTATATGTTCTAATTTGTATATACAACGTTGCCTTCCCATCACAGTTAAATAGAATATTATTGGACAAATAAAAAAGATATTAAGTTTTTTTTTTTTTTTTTTTTGGGGGGGGGGGGGTTTA
Organism: Diadema setosum; assembly: GCA_033980235.1. Classification (NCBI taxonomy): domain Eukaryota; kingdom Metazoa; phylum Echinodermata; class Echinoidea; order Diadematoida; family Diadematidae; genus Diadema; species Diadema setosum. The sequence continues at coordinate 10,389,819 of CM067065.1, read as the reverse complement.
CTCGAAATGGTCTTCCATGGACTTGGGTAGTTCCTATATTCATATAATCAATAAGGTTCCACAAAAACCTTGCAAAACACAAATTATGAGCAGTGGGAACAACCATAAGCGCAACTGCTGTTCACACTCCTAGAAAAAAATAAATTAAAAAAAGTCATATTACAGTAATTACAGATTAAGCAACATATGGTTCTGATATATAATTCTAGTTGAACGAATCACCAGTTTGGTTGTTTAACACATCAGCAGACTATACTCACTTACATGTCGAATTATCAACAATCACATTACATGCCACACCAGTAATATCAGAGTCTTAATAAATGAGACAATATCATGTTGTAAAATCAATCTTTACATCACATTCATTCTGTTTCAAACATGTCTGATGATACCAGATTTACTCTAATCTGACTAAATGAGATTCCCAACAAATGTTAACTGTTGTTTGGTCTCCCTCCTGACCAAGGTTCTTAGCTTCACTTAATGAGCAGGACAGTACGCCATTTGTACGGGGATTTAAGCTCTCTTTGTTCTCTCTGCTCAACATGGCAAATGTATGTATATTACTTATAATATACATATGTACATTTTAATTGTAAACATATATACAAAGGCCCTATGTGTGTATATTTTATATAATATAGGATTATATTTCCTTTGTTCTCTTGCATAATTTATGGTACTCATTCACTTGCACCTGATTTTAGGTTCTTTAGTATTTAACCCTTATCTTCATTGATCTTTTCAAAGTCCCATACTTGCTCATATATTGTAAAGGCATGAGAATAGTTACTTCTTGTCAAAAATGAAGGTGTCCCTGCATATGGCCGTTATTAACCTGAAATTGCCAAAACAGCTGAAAAAAAAAATAATGAGCATATACTTGCCAAATAGGTAAAACCTCAAGATGTTACGAAGATGTGAAATTTTGACGTGAAACTACCTATTCTGCAAGGTCTTTCTCATATTTTTCCCCAAATACAGTAATCCTTGCCTGTATATCAGATACAAGGAAACCAGAGACAATGCAACTATTTTGTTTCGATTATTTACTTTCAAAATGTAACTGTAATATGTTTATATCTGCGTAGAATTTCTCCTTGACTTAGTCGGGTTTAAAGTCAATTTAGTCTAAATTGACTATGCAATACTTAGTTCGAGTTATTCTGAAATATTTTGGAATTAACCTGTTGTGCATGAATGCCTCATCTCCTGGAAACATGACTACATCGAATTCCCAAAGTGATTTTTCTCAAAACTATATTCGTCTATTGACAAGTTTTCACAAAATGTATTTTGTTAGCTTTAGTTATGATAAGTTATGATCAAGTAGATAAGAGCATGCTCTGCTCAAACTCTCAATGAATGAGCAAACTTGATCTTATCTCATGTTCCTATGACCTTTGCCACATTACGTTGTTATATTGAGGTGAATGCTCACTGCAGGGTACTCTTCTACGTGAATTAGTTTTTTGACTGACTTATCATATATATCATTTTTTTTTTTTTGCACTGATACAGAAAATACGGAACAGTTTGTGTCCACCAGTCAAGATGATTTTGATATATCCCTGCAAGCGCTTGAGCCATTTGGTATACAGGTTATGGTAGAGTTAGACGAGCATCGCCAAATCAAAGTCCAACCACTCCTGAAAGCTCCTGATGACCTGATCCTTGGGGATGGAGAAGTGGTGATTGCAGCTGGTCTGAAGTTCACTTCACCCTTGGAACAACTTGGGAAACCATTCAAAGTCACCATGCCCCACTGTGCCATGTTCACCCAACCTCACCGCGCTTCCATTCTGCTGTACCATCGCAAAGATGGTATTACAATAATGTTGGCTTTAAATCTAAATTGAATTGTCTTCATTCTATTTTCTGTGCGTTGTACACGTACTTTTCATTAATGTGGGCATGCACTGAAAGTAGGTCTTATTGTTTAGAAAAAAATAATACTTGTTTGATTTGTGATACTTTCAATGCAGAAAACTCCCAGAATCAATTTTGATTCTGATTTAAAGAAAAACAAAATGCATATCAAGCCTTGCACTACCTTTACTGTACAGGTTGTTCAAACGGATAGTATCCTGTGGTGCTCCAGAGCAGAAAACAGGAAAATGTTTGTGAATTGTCATAGTTCAGTTTGGTTGTCAAGGCTGCAACCCTCAATGCTACGGTCTAGATTTCGACCTGTGAGACTATAGACTCACTCTCCTGAAGGTCAGGGCTTAGACCTGTAAGGGTTGTAGTCTCTTAGTCTCAGACTTTGACCCTCCAATGCAAAGGCTTCAACAATATTGAGGGTCCGGTCTCAGACGTAGTTGTCAATGTTTCATTGCAGAAGGTCCAGACTGCAGCCTTTCATTGTTAATCAAAGTGTCTTTTAATGACCCAAGTTTTAATCCTCCGAGGTTCATGCGTTACCGAGATAAAGGCCGATCTTTGGTAGCTCTTACATTAGTGTAAAAAAGAAAAGAAATGACATTATTTTTTAAATGTTTTCTTCCTTTTTTTCAGATTCTGAACGGTTCTCTGTGGCAACTGCAGAGTCTGGCACTGTCACTTTAGAAAGGAACACCTTGGAATTAACCTTGTACCACTTTTCTGAATGGTGGATTGTTGGAGTGATTGACAGATTCTTTGTTGGCAAAAGGGTCATTTGCACAGCGTTCGTACCAAAGCCTACAAGAGCAGGAGAGATGCACACAGTTCCTTTCATTGTTCATGATGACATAAAGGGTTTGTCTCAGGTATATACATGTCTATGGCAAAGAGTCATCCTTCCCTGTCCTTAGAAGTGTCTAACCACAATTTGCTCCAGCATATTGGTCTGTCCCATTATTTTCTTTCCAGTGCTTTCCTGCCTTCCTGCTATTCTCAATCATTTACGACGAAATTTCGTTGGAATGAAGTAAAATTTCAGCTATAAAAAATTCCCTCCTCTCTGTCTCTCTCTCCTTCTCTCTCTCTCTATAATTATAATATGTACATGAATATAACATATATAATTATATAATCGATGTTATATGTACATGTATGTAATATATTATATATATTGAATATATACAGAATATACAATATAATATGTATACCAATATTATATACAATATTATGTACTTATTCAAACGTATAATGTGCTTATTTTATTATTCAACTGTGAGAAAATGTTGATATAAAAGAAAAAAGCTAATCAAAAGTATTTCTATGGGGATGGCTACATTGCAATATGAAAGTCGCCTGCCTGTGCCTTACTGACATGGTACATAATAATCATAGAAAATGCAGGTTTGTGTTATTGACAGGAGGCAAGTCTTTTTACACCAATACATGTGACAATATTTCCCAATCACGGATACTATCAATTAACGCAATGATATTGTATTGGACCTAGGGCAATTAAACCCTGGGCAATTACCCCGGATCCTTCCCCTGACCCTCTATAATCCTTATCCGAATCCGAATCCTAACCTAAATACTCCGAACGCTCAACCCTAAATCCCAATCTTTTCTACAACCTTATCACTGACGAGTAAATAGCCGAGGGGAGGAGGAGGAGGGAGGAGGGGGGTATAATTGCCCTGGATGGGGGTATATCATGGCCCTTATATTTTTCCCTACTTGTTGATGTCCTCTTTGGTGTTTGCCCCTAAACATGTCTCATACATTTTATATATACAGCTGAGTGTCACGTTCACATGCTTTTATACAATTGACATGAAATCTTTGTATCCTCCAATAGATCCTGTTTAATTGGTTTGCATGATAGCCAATTCAGTTGCTCATGTATTTTTTTTTTTAAGGTGGAGTGATAACTATTTTTGTGTAACGAAAGTCTTAATATGAATTTGACGCCGGATACTCGATATCTTTCCACAAACTGGAAACTAAGTTAGCTTGTAGAAGTTAAACGGAAAATAACAATTATCTCTGCAAAAAAAAAAAAATGTGATAAAAGACATATCTATTTATCTCATTTCTAACATAAAGCTCGAATATCCAGAATAAAAATTTATATTTCTTCGAAGTTCAGGTAGACATACTGATGATCGTGGATAGGAAAAAAGAAATGAAGACCCTCTGTTTTTAATCATTTTTCAGGGTAAATTCCATTTATTTGGATAACGGTTTCAATAGCCCTTGTTATTTGTGTTGTTATATTTTAGAAATTACCTATATACATTTTATAGTACCTCTTTGTCCAGACAAAATGTTCAAACATGTGCAATGTAAAACTTCACATTCATGTTATGTTTTATTCTCAAACATATTTGAAAAGTGTTATTCTATGATGGAAACCTTTACGCTTTTCTCTGAGAAATATTACTGTTCATATTCAAAGAATGTCCATTACTCTGTATGTGAAATTATAATGTATTCATTGAGAATTCATTCACTTAAGTTTTTACAGCAGAAACGTACACCATGTCTGTTGCTAAATCCCCTGAATAACGTAGGTAGATATAAATATAAAGCTCGTGAAAACTGCTTAACCAATAGCGGCGAGAAAGTGGAGGGAAAAAAAAGCGTGAAAAAAGGGGGGCTGAATTATTTATATTAGCATACTCTTCATCAACGTCAATATATTTGTAGAGAGAGTGAGATGTAGATACAAATATATTGCAGTTGCATGTCCATGAATGACTCTTGTTTTTTGTGTTTTTTTTTTTCAGGAGATTCAAAATGAGAAGACAGCAAAGGGATACGTTGAGGCACGTGATGGCTGCGGTGAACAGTTCTATGTGAGATGGCGAGAGGGCGATGTCAACATTACCCAGTTTGTAAACAAGGAGAAAGCGGATGATGCAGTGAGTGTTTCATGCTTCAAATAAATGTTTGCCTGTTTTCTACCTTACGTTTACTTATAATTGTATATTGGAACATTTGAGAAAGAGAGATTTTCAGTAACACCATGTGTATGTAGCTTTTTGGAGGACTGTTGAGTGGCGAAAGAAGACTCTAAAAAGAGGAGAGTTGCGGCGGTGAGCCGGAGGTTGACCTTGCACGAATATACTTGGAGACGGGAGAGTAGGAGACATGGACACTACATTGTATCAGCAAGAATAAAGTGAGAATCAGGTAAAGAATTCGGAGGTCAGTGGGAGGATAAAAGATAAACCAGAGTGATGTAGGGCAGGGGGAAGAGAAAGGCTAGAAAGTCGTGAAAGATGAAAGAGAAGAGAATATAACGTAACGTTCGAAAATGAAGCGCGCGAAAACTTTGGTTGGTTTTTCTTTCGATAAACAACAGCTATTGAAGGACTGCATACATATGATTTATATCATTGCTTACCCGTCTTCCTCATTTTCATTATAATGCAGACTTTCACACAATGCAAATAACTGTAGTGAAATATTCATTCCCGATTGACGCATCACACGAAATGCAAAACCTTTTATGTCGTTGAGTAGGATTCTCCCAAAATGTAGTATATGTACTGGAAATAGTTTTGCAAGAGCTTTGATTGATTGATTGATCGATTGATTGAATGATTGATTTATTTTATTTTTATTTCTTTTTCATACATAAATGAAATACAAATTCAATTGAACGAAAATTGATTACAGCATAATTTTAATCTGACAGTTAAAACAAATAAATGATTAATTCAAATATCCAACTTTTTTCTGACATAAAGCAAAATGAAAATAAACAATCGATTTTGTGCATACATTTATGAAAATATAAGTTACAGCATATCAATTGTTCAAAGACAAATTAGGCCATTCTCAATGTACAGAAATACAGGAGACCATCATCATAAGCAAACGCTTGACGAGGACAATGGCCTCAGAAATGATTGTCTAAACAATGCAACATTATAATATAAGAATACAATATACAAGTCACCACTTCACTGAGTGGCGATAAAGAGAAAGGGAGGGAAGAATGAGGGGAAAAGGCGCAGCGGTGCATTGTGCAAGATGTGAAGTGTTTGCGTGGAACTGAGTTGTGAATATGTGTTAACGTTAATATTTGTTTTTACGTTGTGTACTTTGCTTGAGTGTATAATTTCATATGATACACCTTGTAAGGTTTTCGCAAATTACTCATTCTTGTGTCAAATTACATAAGCAAACATTGGGCAAGGATAAGAATTGATATTTTTGTTGGTAGTGGAAACTGGATAAACAGTGTCAATCACTTACTGACAGTCACAAAATGACATTATTCTTCCCCTCGAATCTATTCAACATACTTGAAGTATTCAAAAGAAAAAGAAAAACATTGAATAAAGAATTCCTACTTTACTCAATCATCATACGAACCCCAATAGTATATTGAATAAAACAGTTGAGCTGGGGATACCTGCTGGTTACTCTCTTCACACAACTGAAATGAAATAACACATTCTTGTCGTAACTTATCTCAAGAAGAAATTGTTGGTTTATTTAATGCATGTACCTTTACTGATAACGATTCATATTCAAGTTATCAAATTGTTATCTTCTTCAGTCAATTTGACAAAAAAAAAGAAAAAGAAATAACCTTCTTTTAATGCAGCGGGATGAGATGGGAAAAGGGATGTCGTTATTATGTGAATGTTACTATATCATTCTTTCACCTTTTTACTGTGATGAAAATGTTAAATGCTGTTGAAGTATTTATGGGCATCATTCTTTTTTATTCCCTCGGAAAGTTCCTCAGAGTCAGACTGTTAGTGCAGTAATGTATTAATAATCTATAACACCAACAACATTTATAGGGTGAAATTACATACCTTCCAACCTTATCTGCTATACACAGAATATAACAATAACACGGAATTTGGCTGAACCAATGTAATATGTATTTGTTTGTATCGCAGGTAAACATGTGAGAACTAACTGAAGTACTACACACTGCTATATATTTCATTCAAAATTTCATGACTCTATATCTTAAAGTGACTCTAGATCTTAAAGGAACTGTGCAACGCAAATGCATGTTGTCTTATGTTGATGCACGGTACCCTAACTGTCACTTTAATATGTTGCCAAATTAATATCGAGATACATTTCTTACGTTTTATGAACATTTTCCTATAATTTTTAGATTGCATTTAGATATGCCCACAAAAATCTTCCAAACCAAGATTATGGTAATGACATCATCTGTCCATCATTGCTGAAGTACGAATATGATTAATTAAACAATCTGATGCACCTTGGCCTATACTGAGCATAACTTGAATGTTTCCGTGTTACTCATATCATTGTGGCAGACACACACACACAAACACACACACAGGGGAAGGCGTTTTGAAACATATTTTATCAATCGTATGGGTTTGAGTTTGAGCTAATTTATATTAAAAAAAAACAGCATATGTACAAGAAAGTCTGAATACATGTTTACATATGAATTCAACATTAAAGCCCAAACAAAGTTCTGGTATGCCTGCAAAAGTTGTCAAATTTTGCTCCAAAATGTGAACGTATGCCTAGGAAATGTGCGGAATAACGCTGTAATAACAAGATATTCGATGGGTAAGGACGAAAATGGGATATATTAACCAAAAACATTCAGTCTCGGAACTTACCCGAACGGGGTCAGGCTAGACTCGGACTCGGGGATAACTCGGCCTCGCTTTGCTTGACGGCGGGATGAGTTGTACTGCTACTGGTTTTCCCTCTGGATTGTACAGTACTATGCATACGGGAGCGGCCTGTATAAACTACATTGTAGCGTTCTGGCTACTCGCAGTAATGGTCCGAGTTGTTACAACACGCGCATCAAAAACCTCTTTGGCGCGCATGCAAAATTAGTGTGCGCCTCTCAAGCACCTCTAAAAACAATCAAAGACAATTGATAAACAACATCAAAAACTTCAAAGACCGCGCGTCTCAGCAACTGAGGTGATGTGCGTATTATAAAGCGTCTTTGCTAGTAGGCTTGAGGACCGCGCACTGTCCATTTGTTTTGTACAGGATTAGCACGCACTTTCCTGTGTGCTCAGTAAGGCCTCGTTTGGCCTGTGCCCGTAGTATTATAGAGTAGGCTACTGATGAACATGGCGATCACGAACTGTGTGTAAATTGTCTGAAATAGGGTCGAGTTTTCCCTGAGACCGAGTTAGTCTGGAGCCTTCTGGAATAAAAGTCGGTTTACCGACTTTAATTATTTTTCTCAAAATACTCCAAAAACGACTCATCATTCCGGCAAACCGCGTCAGCCAGGTAAGTTTCTTTGTAGACTCTTTCGATATATTGCAAGCAAATATGAAATGGTGCCAGACGGGTTCTCAAGCCCTTACCAGAACTTAGTTTTCACTTTAACACATATCACACATAACTGTCTAAACGATCTAAAGCATATCGAATAAATGGATAAATGATTAAGTAATCTTAAACTATTTATCGAAAAAGAGCTTAAATAAAAGCATACAGCTTATGTCAATAATGTACAGAATGAGGTTGCTAAAAGAACCAAGAGTTAGCACAGGTGATAGTAAGTGTTGGTCCTTTAACACGTGTTACAAAATGAACAAATAAAATACGTATAAAAATAATAAAATCATCGATTTGTAGTACCATTGTCTATACAGATTTAATGTGTTTTGCTAAATTACTTCGGAGTTTTTTCCTGGTATTAATTCTCCTTAAATGTTTTTGGCAAAGCATTCCACAATTTAACTCCTGTATAAGGAAGTGAGAGTTGACCATACATAGTTTTACATTTTGGTAGATAGAGTAAGCCTTCTTTTTTGCCCCTTGTTGAATAAGAATATTGAATATTTTGACAATTTCCTGCTAGATCTGGTGGCTTATTTCCCGTTGACAAATAGAATAAAAATGTACAGATGTAAAGTTTATTTAATTAAAATACGTCCATTACTCCCAGTTTTTAAAACAGTGCATCAGAAGGTGTTCTGAGTGGACTGAAGGTGATAGCTCGCATGACCATTTTCTGACTAAGACGAAGGCAGTTTGAATAAGATTTGCATGTACTCCCCCACACTTCAAATCCATATAATTTTATGTAATGTTGGACTGGATAAAAGATTTGTAGAGGAGAATAAGTTTATGTTGGGGGACACAGTGTCATAATTTAGAAAGAATACCATCCTTCCGTCTTACACATTTATTTACAGCTTTAATGTGTCTTTTTCAAGTCAAATGACTATCAATGCATATTCCATCAAAATATGCCTCATTCACTCTCAATGACATTATCAGATAGTTTCAGTATTTCTTTCCCAGTAACTTCTCATTTTTTATTTTTATCATATAATTTATCTTTTTCAAATTGAATGTCACTTTATTAGAATTGCACCAGTCTTGAATTTTCCCTAAATGCAGATTGATGATCCCCATGTCAACTTCCCTCTGGCCAACATTGAATGTATGAAATATACTTCAGCAAAAGTCTAAAGTTAAAAAAAGAAGGTAAATTTGGTAGGTCTTTATATATATATTATCAAGAAGAGCCTTGACCCAAGAACTGATCCTTATGCTACACGACACTTTAGTGTATTTGGACTACTGACTGTTTCCTTGAAACATATTACTTGTCATCGATTCGCAAGATAACTCTCAAACCATCGTGAAGAGTTGCCGTGAATGCCATAAAAACTCAACTTGCTTGAGATGATCTTGTGGTTTATTGTTTCGATGGCCTTTTGAAAATCAATGAATACACCAATAGTGTGTTTACTTTCATGGATAGACTTTAAAGGGAATTCACATGGTTGATTAGTGAGAGCTTAATACTGTCCTTTTTACGGAGACCATTCTGATGTTTGTACAAAATACTGCGTGAGTCCAAAATATCCACCAACCGCTTGTTGACATTTTTTTTTTTTCAAAATCTATGCAATTATTGGCAATTCTGAAATTGGCCTGCTATTGTCTGGATATTCCCTAGAACCTTTCTTGTAAATTGGAGTAACTTTTGCTATTTTCAGAGCATCTGGGAAAACTCCATTTTCCAGTAACAAATTGAAGATATGAAGATGTTCCAGTGTTCCAGTGATTGAAGATTGAAGATGTTCTGGTGTTCCACGTCTCATAAGCTTGGCTTTTTTTTTCAGGAACACTGTTTTCCATCGTTATGATTATTTACTATTTTTGTTGCCATGACAAAGTGCATTGTTTCTTTTTGTGACCTCATTCGCGGATATACTATTTATTGTATTTGAAAAGAAATGCCTTTATCAGACGAATGAAAGACAAATGAGAAATTGTACCACTTTTAATCATGTTCCCCCCCTTTTTTTTTTGAGGATGGAAATAAAGAAACTATTGAATTGAATAATGAATTGGAAAGAGATCTAAGCCAGTGGTTCAAAAATTAGATGCGCTGCGTCCTTGAACAAACGTACTGGCATATTGTCAAAACCATGTGCTTTTCTTTTATCCAATGCCTTGAAGTAATTACAGATTTCTCCAGGACCTACCTGGTGCCCAAAATAATGATTTCTCATTTCTAATTGAGAGGTATTCCAATATCAGTTATATCAAATTTGAGCTTCAATGTATATTCAAAAGGAAGCTTAGATCGCTGATATTTTTTTGGAAGATCGTATACACACACACACACACACATATATATATATATATATATATATATATATGAAGAGTTTGTTTGCAAAAACCGATAAGTCCATATTTGCCAAATGGAGATATTTGCGATTAAAGGTCAAGAAAAATAAAGAGAATAATAAGAAAATTTGTGCTTCTTTTGACCATAACTTCAAAAATGGACTTATAGGTTTTTGCAAACAAACTCTTCATATATATATATATATATATATATATATATATAATATATAGGCCTATGACATATCTGTACGTGACCAGTCATGGACAAATGATATCAGTGAGAGAATCTTAAAGGTCCTCTTTACCTTTGGTAGCAGTGATTTTAAAAATGCTCAAGATATCACATGTGATGCATATCTATAGGTATGTTGTATCACGAAACATTCTACTATAATCAACATTTTTGCAATAAAGCCTAAAATATAAGCAGATATGAGTATTTTTCTCACAAAACCGTAACGGTAGACGGTTTAGTCTGAAACATATTTTTTTTTTATCATAACTATTGTTCACATTTTATGTATTGAACAGTACTTAACATCGATTTTACGGATTCAAATTTTTACAATAGTTCTTTCTATCCCAACTCTCATTTTAGAATTGTTTTAAAGCCCTGATGCTGGGATTTTGTTTCTTCTGCCAAAGGTTAATTAGGCTTAAATTTGGAAGGGTGTGTGTTATAATGTTGTTGGCGTAAACGCATAATATGAAAAAAAATAGCAGAAAAAAAAAAAGATTAAATTGCTCATATTTAGATACACCTGGTGATTACCTGATAAGGGTATTACTATTCAAGTCAATATTATACAAGTGATGCACAGGATAGAGTTCGTTAGTGGAGGCGTAGCGCACTCGAGGGTATTTACAATTGTGAAACATGCACGAGGAGAAGCCGAGTGCATGTTGCACTACATCGTAAATACCCGAGAGTGAGCTGCGTCTCCACTAACGTCACGAAATAATCCTGTGCATCATTTGTTTTATAAAATGGGTCGAAAACTAACAACATTTTTCACGTACCTTTGTGGATCAAGATGTCCGAAGATGTTCGTCCCAAACACGTCGCACTCGGAAAGTACTGTACGTATAAGAGAGTATAAGTACGCGGTACGCCGGGCCACACAATACCATGTTATATACACAAGAAAGGCCGGCCGGCAGCCCGAACTAGAAGTTGTTTACAGGATTGACAGCGCGTATAGTAGCGCGAGACGCACTTGTAACAACTGATTGAGTGCGCACTGCTAGTGCAAACATTGTGACGTCGGCCGTGGATGTTAGTGAGAAATTAATACAAGCACACGTGACTCATTTCAGCGGTTCCAATTGGCTCCATTCTTGAACCCATTTTATAAAAATTTGTATGCATTCTTATTCTAATCTCTACTCATAGACTTGTTTGCATAGATGTGTCTAACCTGCGTGTGTTCTGTAGATTGTTCATGTATGTGTGCTGCTACTGTAATATCTCACTGCTAACACTTTTCTAATTGGTTTGAACACGCAGGTGTTCTGTAGATTGTTCATGTATGTGTGCTGCTACTGTAATATCTCACTGCTAACACTTTTCTAATTGGTTTGAACACGCAGACAATGAGCATTCGCTCATTCTACTGGCTGAACAAGCATGAAATGACTTTCTTCACTGAACCTCAGGGAGAGTCCGTAAAGGTCATAGCAGTTGCATTTGATGTGAAACAATGCATTCAAAAAACAATCCGATTCCTGGTGAAGTTCACTGGTAAGTCATTGCTAATATTGTTGGTATGGGAATTAAATTTCCGTAGGCAATGTGAAATGAAGCCTGTTTATTCAACAGAAAATTTCATGGTATTTTGCAAGCAGAATGGTCTTTACTGACTTTGTTCATTCTTCTTGTTTGCTACGAATATATGATATATGAAAATTACAAACCTTCTTCCCAAGTCTGAAGATTATTCTGACAACTGATCACATGAAGAACTTGTTGCTATGTGTAATGGAGAGTTCGTTCCAAATTTAGATTCTTCATATGAATTATTAAATAAATGTTATCCGTAGTTTAATTACAGCAATTCCTTTGTATCATGGTTTTGGTCCTGTGTTTCTATCAACATAATAGAACGGCATTATCATTTATTTAGAATACACATCGGCATGAGGTAAAACGTCAAAGCTCTAACTGTCACACAAGCCTAGGTTCTTAGTAAGCGAAATCATTACCACTATACGTTATATAAAATGAATGGGTTTCAATCTTGATGCATCATTTTGGTCGTGATCATTCTTTCAACATAGAAAGGTAGTCAATGTAGAAAAAAAAATTGCCGACACAAACAACGCTTGTTTCATATAAAGTCCTAACAGTACAAGAAATTGAATACAGATTTTCACAGATTCTCATCGTTTCTTCTTTCGGTTCTATGTAGGCATTCTAGTACTGAGCGTTAAGCACCTTGTAATGGATTTTTTTTTTTTTTTTTTGCATTACCCACTTTCACTGTTATCCCCATCACTTATTGCTAAGTTTGTTTGTTTTGTTTATATATATATATATATAAAAGGCTCAAATGTGATTGAACGCCAATGTTTGGTGATCATCAGAAGCAGTAGACATCTCGGTGGGGGAGGGGGGAGGTAGGTCATAATTATTTGTGGCGGGATCAGCTTAGTTTACAGAGGTATGTTCAATGAAGTATCATGGCACACAGCTGAGTATATTTTGGCGAGCACTTTATTCGACAGGCGATTGGGAGCGATCCTCTCTCTTCGAGCGTCAGAATGCAAGTCTTCTCTGCATGTTACAATAATCTCTTCATACATTCAATCATCGATATTGGTTCGACTGTTGTAACACACTATGAATTGGTGAGGGGGAGGGGGTAGAGTCTTCGTGTTAAAGAGAGGTTCTAATTGGGCAAAACTTTGGTTGTTATAGAAACAAAGGCCAGACTAGTTTTATAATGGACGTAGTATTCTTGGTTTTGGATTCAACAACAATTTTTAGTAATCAATGGGGAAAAGGGCAGGGATGTTTTGGTTTGTCGTAGTCATGGTCGTAATTTTAGATGAGGCTAGAAGTGCAATTATACTCAAGGGATGATGAAGGTCAATGACTTACTGGATGAGGTGGAGAGTTTTGGTAGGGGTCATTGACTGGCGGAGGTGAACTGGCATAATATCCAGTCATCTTTGTGGAATGGGAGGGGGTAGTGATAAATTTGTATCATTGCACAACAATAATGTGCTTAGGACAATCTCAGACAATCTGAAGTGGTTTTTTTTTTTCTGTATTTGTTTCATCAGGGGGAAATGCAGAGCCTGCAGTAGGAAATGCAAAGTGTACAGAGGAAAACGCAGAGCGTACAGAAGGAAATGCGGAGCGTACGGAAGGGAATGCAGAGCATACGGAAAGGAATGCAGGGCGTACAGCAGGGAATGCGGAGCATACGGAAGGGAATGCAGAGCGTACAGAAAGAAACAATGCCAGTAGTAGCACTGGCAGAAGGTAAATACACATATATCAAGGATTTCTGTCTTCAAATTCGGTTTTCATTAATCGAAAATCAGTGGCCAAACCTGACTTTTATTATTATCAGGAGCATTGGGCAAATTTTGCAGACACTGCCCATCCAACTGTTCTTTATACGGTTACCTGCAATGCGTATATATATAATCGTAAGATGGGCGTATCGTCCAGTGCTTTGGCGTCTTGTCTGCTTTACAGCAATCAGCACTTTTCATCAATCCTCAACAAATTATATATATTCCCGAATGATAGAATGCATTCTTCACCAGTGACGCATAATTATGTATCTATATATATCTATATGTCTCTCTCTCTCTCTCTCTTTCTCTCTCTCTATATATATATATATATACACTCAGCAACAACAACAACAAAAAGAGAAGAAAACCAACACTCTTTTTCGATATATGTTTGTGTCACATGCCATGTAAATGTTATTTACATTATTGGCTACAGTCTGGCAGGATAATGTAAGTAAAAATTTTACGCATGAGTGATCACATTTGTTTTTATCCTCCAAGACACAAAGGTAAGAAAAAATGTAACATTTGACAGTTGGGCATTCGTTTGCAAGATTCGTCTTCAAGATATTAATGCTTACAATGAGAGACATGCTTTGAATAGCAGAAACACTTTTTTTTTTACCTTGTATCTCTTTATGTCGTCAAACAAAAACAAAATGGGTAAATATATGGGGAATAAGAATTGTTTTGTCGAATCAAACTTCAAATGATACAGGGAGTAAGCAACGCAGGTGATAAAATACACATAATTTCGTTACTTTATTTGTTAAATTTAGGAATTTACCAATTCATGAGACAAGTTCAAGAACCAAATATCATTTTCAATTTTCTTGATTTGAAATAAAATTTCAACTTCCTACCGATTTTGTTGGTATTACGTCTTTAATATCCATTTGAATTTGGATTTGACAGAAGATTCTTTATTTTGTTTAATCATTTTTTGCCTTTATCTTTGTGGGATACAAAGGCATTTCAGAAATAATAGGTTTACTTTTTCAAGTTAATTTGTCTTTCAATTTGTATTAGATTTTGCCTATGTTCTCATTGTTATAATCATATGGAGGTGCACATGCGCATGACTAACAACTTGTCAATGTGTGCAATTCTACTTTTGTGCCTTGAAGGAGAAAGAAGAATGTGTCCACCTATGTGTAAAGTTTCCCCCTTTTCGACCTACCAGGTTGATAGCCAATTAATTATCTTTAACATCGTATATGAATTTTAAATTTTAACCAAATATTCTAATAAAGATATGAAATTGAAAAAGTGGTGGTTTTTTTGCTGCATATATATATATATATATGGGTGAGAATTTTGAACGATGTACAATTGTCAATTTTCGCACCTTATGACACTCTTTCCTTTAGAGCACACCAAGATGATCTAAAAAAAAAAAAAAAACAGATTCTTTCATGTCATCTTAAAGCCTGGCAAATTTCCTTTCAGGAACTGTATGGTTTGGTTCACTTTTGACTGATATTTTGCATTTGACAAGGACTTAAATCGTAAAAATACGCCAAAAACGCTTATTTAACAATAATTTTTGTTTTTCAAACCAATGATGTGCCTTTTGTATGGTACGTGGCATCTAATATCTGACCGTGTTCTGAAGGTGACATATCATGGGTATGTACCACAAAATTATAAGAACTTTATGAGCACGTATGAAATTACGGAGAACAATTGAAATATGAAAGCCCTAAATAGACGAACGTCCGTAATGCTTTTATTTCTATCGCTGCTGCAAATTCTACTTTGTTGTCCCAACTATAATGTATACGAAAATTTGGTGTTTCACCTAATGTACATACCCTGCAAAAATTGTACGTCTACTGGCTGTACATGGGACGTAACATTTTTTTTTATGCAAGATTATACTCAGTTTTCGTCACGGACGTGAGTCCGCTGTTTAGTAATAAAGATCGTAGGGCATTAAATGTTGTTGGCGATATTGTTCTGAGTCGTAATCAACTAAGATCTAGCCACATGATAATATGTATGTTTTGAGTTTCTGTCCATCCCTTGTCAAATACGAGCCGATATTACATTTTTAGACAAACCTCCAAAAAAAAAAAAGTCCGTGATGAGTAAAACGTTATCGAGTGGGGCACCATCTTGCTTTGATGGCAAAAGTACATTTTACCTTTGGCTCTATAGCCGAGTAGCTGCATGTCATATTTAGAGCAGACTTGGGCTTGTCTGCAGTTTTTGGACCATACGATTCACCGAAAACCAAGCAAATAATTAATATTTTCTCTGAAAATTCACCTCCTAATCCCTCTCTGAGCAATATATATGTTGAAAGCGTGTCAGATTTTTTATAATTTGCATTGACAATACCTTTTCAAATTTTTGAAAGAGTTAGGAAGGATACGTACTCTCTGTCGATTAGTTACCCGTCCTGGAACATGACCCTGGTGGTAGAACGAACGTCTGTGAGAATTTCAGCGAACGTCCGTGATGTATGCATTCCTACCAATGGCGACAAATTCAATTCAATTCAATTCAATTAAAAGTTTATTTCATTTTTCGACAAAACATATGTTTCACTTCCTTTGATAACAGAGAATAAGGTAAATAGAACATAGAAAAGAAATATCAAAACATAGAAATAGAAAAGACTGTACAACAATTGAGGACCTATAGTAATCATACATTGTATAGTGAAAAAGAAACAGAAGTGATCAAAGTGAAGTACATGTATACCGTTGATAGGGTTAAAGTTTTACAAAGTAAACAATAAGCTTAGAGCAGTAGTTTCAGAATTTTTAAGGCGGTATGTGATCATGATGAAAAAACAGCTCAAAATTTACTCGCAAATTTACGCTTGTTTTTCCCTCTAATTATATAAAAATAACTAAACACTGAAAACCAAGTTATAGGAAAATGGAATTTTGCGTAATCTGTAATTTCTCTGCATGTAAATGTCTTTCTGATGAGGTTTTGGGGACAATTTGCACTGTTTCAGGTTGTTAAAGTTTCGCTCAAGGACGTTCGGCCCGAGAAAGGAAATTTTTGATAATTACAAATATATCACTGTACATTAAGTTAATGTTACTTGAAAATATTACCAAATTACTAAGTCTCTCATATCCAAAAGTAAATAACGTCAGGATTCGATTTACCTGTAATAACAAAAGGAAAACGTTTTGCTCACGGATGTTCGTTGGTAGAATAAGTCCATGGATGACATAGTAGGAGATAGAGGAACAGTGCCACTTTTTAGTGACAGATGCTCCCCGTGTATATCTTTTGAGTAAAGGTAGCTACCATCTCAAACAGAACATATCCAGTTTTGGTCTCCATCACGGACGTTCGCTGTAATTGTCATATTTTGTGCCTTAATATATTCTTTATTTCACTTCACAACGAATTTTCTCTCATTCCCTAAGTAGCCTGAACATGCTTCGACCAAACAGAAAAAACAAAACAAAACAAAACAAATCCGAAAAGTGTTCCGCAGTCACATTCATAATATATTGAAACAAAAAGAATGAAATGAAGGAAGAAGTCTGTAATGGGCATGTGTCAAGAAGAAACGTAAAAGTTTCAAAAGGACGTGGAAGCAGTTGAATGAAAATGAGAAGAAACAGAGAAGGGATCGATCTCCAACAAACAGAGAAAAGAATTTCCAGTACAGTCCGAATTCCTCTGGTGGAGCATTTTTTTTTCTTTTATTTCTTATTCATCGAAATATCGTCATAAGCGAACAAAAATAATGGAGTATACAATTATTTTCTGATGAAATACGCAAATCCTCCGTTTATCATGACATGGTGTTTTTTAATACTCATCAATGAAAATTAATGTTGATTTACAATTCTGTCACAGATTTTTCTTTTTAAATTTTACATTTAAGAGACAGAGAGATCGTCAAGTTGTTTGTGCTTTAGTGCTTACTTTGAAAACACATGTTAAAAAAGTGATGAGTTAATAATAGGTTTAAGGTCGCACTTTGATACGTTCGCTCTTCCAAAGACTCGTTACTCCGAATGTCGAAAGGTTTGTTATTCCGAAAATGAAAAAAAAAAGGTTCGTAGTTAATCAATGTTAATTCAGGAGGTTTCTCATTAAAAATGTCCTTATTCCGAAAGTTTGTTAATCCCAAAATTAAATATTAAGCTTCACTATTCGTTAGGTCCGTTCTTCTAAAAGTGGAATGGGCCTGATTTTAGTTTAGGTGAAAACGATTATTGAGGTTTTGAAATCTGGAGGATTTGGTTGTTATTTTGTTTCTCCACATTTGGATAAACGAACCTGATTTTTCATCTTCAAAGGAACAAACCTTTCGATTAACCTTCAGAGATTCCTGTCATTTACCGAATAAACAAGCTTCATGGTTGTACGAACCTTAATCAATTTTCGGATTGACAAACCGTATGAATAGCGTGTCTCTGAAATGACGCGCTACAAAATGTTTGTTATAACGAACCATATTGTGTAATATCGAAGTCGCAAATATCCATCCAAGTTATATGGACTTACTGTGTCTTGTTATGAGGAAACTTCGGGTATCAAACCTTATATCATTTCTAACTAATATAATAATGCAAGTTCTCCTCGGTAACAGTGTGTAACAGAAGTAGCAAACGCAGGGGGATTTCTTCCTATACACATTGAAACGTATTCGTTGCCCTCTCCAGCTAAAGTTCGTATTTCGATAACGGAGCACATTTCTTTTGTTTTTCTATGTCAATTCTTTGTCATATTTAGCTGTAACCATGTTCGTTATAAGCAAATTTTGCATTGTAGACTTTAGATAACAAATTAAGGAGCAGCTGAATCTTTACTTCGTGATTACGAAATTTTGATAAATATATTCGTTCTCAACGATGTACTACGTCACTGAGATTACACGTACGTTTGTACGTTCATTTACGCGAGATGAAAAAAAAAGTGTTTGTTTGATTCCTCAGCATGGGGAGATAAACAAGCTTTTATAATTGAGAATCGGTATTAATTGTTTAGGATTTTGCAGAGGAGTTTGTTCTCGACATGAAATCGCTGTTTGTTGTGAATAGAATTCGTTTCCAACTCAAGAGAACCGCATTGTTCAATATCTTGTTTGCTCCGAACGTCCGTGAGCTATATGCGAACCTCCGTGATGAAAACTATGTTAGGTTTGTTGGGTTATAGAGACTGCCTAGATCAGATACATCTTAAAGAAGTATCTTATTATTTGGGAGTAAGGTTTAAAGTATGGGATAGTGAAATAAGAGGTCGAAATATTCAGTTTCTGCAAAATGCGCGTAAATTGGAGAAAGTGTTTAGCGGAAGAGTAACATTTCAACAGAACTGACGAATTTGGTTAAATTATCAGTTGTCTACCATTACGTACAGGTTAAGAGTAGAAGATGATATTCCGCCAACCCATACACAATGTCCCTTAAAATATTTCGTTACGATTTTGAACTGAATGAAATCTTTGCAAGCTATGTTAAATGGTATTCAAATGTTTGTGCAGTACTATTCCTCACGGACGTTCGCTGCTCAGGACATGGTAAACTTCCTCGATGAATAAAAACCTGTTTCTCTGGGAAAATCCTAGTATAATTGGGTTCATATTAACGCTTGAATGATACTGTTTCAGGTAAGATAGATGATTTGGAAGATTTTGCTTTGTTTTGGCTCAATTGTACATCGTTCAAAATTCTGACCTATATATACATAATATATCATCAAAAATTCAGAAATAAAATCAATTGGAGTTGAATTGAAAAGGGTATTGGAGGGATTATGGTTTGGGGTCTTGTCGTCCTGCATCCTGTCAATGCGATGTCATAACAAAATTATGCCAAATGGACATGAAGTGGAAATGTGCTGATTTGATTTCGTACCTGGAAGACAAGTCCTTGAACAGGGTCAAACATTTGTAATGTCGGCATGAACATGATAATGGTACAATGAAACCTGTCTTAGCGGTCACATGTGTACAAGGGCCATCTGCCTTTAATAAAGGACCATTAAAACAATTCTCTTGTAGAGAAAAAGCATGTTAAAAACCTGTCTACAATGGCCATCTGTCTATGTCGGCCACTGATTCCGTCTCCCTTGGGTGGCCGCTCTAGACAGGTTTTTACTGAAAAAAGGTAAAAAATGAGGTTCAAACCTCACTGTACTTTGCCTAAGATCTAGGCATTTTCACTGGTGTCATGTTTCTTATAAGAATAGAAAATAATCTAGAATTTCTTTCCTCCATGCAGTGGATGGTTAAATGTGGTCTAAGACCACTGATGACGTTCTTCGGTACTTTTTATCGAAGTACTTTATGTTCATGCAAGATGTCATAAACTTATTGCAGGTCTCGGAAGGCATCAGAGAAGGAACTTCTGCAGCTGTCATCCTTGATATCTAAAGACCAGTACTTCAATTTCTCCTGCCAACTAAACATTGATTATAACAGGGCCGACAAGGCTCTACACCAGAGGAATGGGGACCTTAACATGGCTATGCGACAGTGTTTACAATACTGGAAGGATGAAACTGGTGGTAACTTTGATGACCTTAGAGTGGCCCTCCAAAAGTGCCAGCTTGGAGGATTGGAAGAAAGATTAAGTGAAATCATCTGAAAGTGTGATAAAATGTTTTTTGCACAATTCGATCAGACTGTCAGGTTTTTTGAGCTTGGATAGCTTGTAAGACACTGTCATACCCTGATTACTGTCAATGTGTAAGCTCAACACATTCCCACGTGTGTAGGCCTAAATCTCATCAAGGATGATTCATCTCATTCCTGGAGTCAGTATGTGTTACTCGGGTTTGAAAAAAAAGGAGCATCAGAACAGGTACCACAAGAGCTGCATCATTTTATTTATCCACAACATGAAGTGGTCTGGTATGCAAAAACTTTTCCCTGTTTTCCTCTTCATTCATGACAAGTTGGTAGACGTGCTATATTCGTTTGATTTGGAATTTCTACTGTGATCATCTTATTTTGTGTAGCCCCAAGTGGACATGATTTCATAATAAATGTACTCGTAATTGATACCAGGAGAGTACCCCTGAATATACAATTATTCATTACTCAGAACTCAAATCAGAATGGGTGCAGTCGTATGTCAGGAATGTGTCAAAATATCTCTTTTTGTATGTGTGTCTGAATTTAATGTGTGAAGCTCACGATGCATGTGCGAAAACCCTTCTGTTTGAAGAT
Organism: Diadema setosum; assembly: GCA_033980235.1. Taxonomy (NCBI): domain Eukaryota; kingdom Metazoa; phylum Echinodermata; class Echinoidea; order Diadematoida; family Diadematidae; genus Diadema; species Diadema setosum. The sequence continues at coordinate 10,368,611 of CM067065.1, read as the reverse complement.
GTATGTGATGTGTTGTACTTGAAATCTAGTGATTTTTTATTTTTTGCTCGCACTAATTGTTAAACTAACCTACACTCGTTTGATTATATTCATAGATGAACAGGGAGCAAACACTGAAATTTTGTTTGCAGAATCTGTTTTCTTGTTTCACTAAAATTTTATTGCGTCATGATATTGTGCAGTATCACATGCAGATATATACTGCCTCCTTTCCTTAATTTTTGTTATTTTTTAACTGTAATAATCAAAGATATGGTAGAGCCAACAGCTGTATCATAACTCACAGTGAATGAAAGGTAGAACATACTGTATACTGATAATGGACCGGTATGTATGTATACCACTTATCTGGTGTGGCAAGAGTGAAAACGTTGAATATTTGTAGACTTTGTTCGCAAAAACCGATAAGTCCACTTTTGAAGATTTGAAGTACGGTCTCTGTCATAAAATACAAAATAATACCTTTTAAATGATATCTTGGTCATTACATATAAAGGTACATTTTTGAAGTTATGGTCAAAAGAAGCAAAAATTTTCTTTTTATTCTCTTTATTTTTCTTGACCTTTAATCGCAAATATCTCCATTTGGCAAATATGGACTTATCGGCTTTTGCGAACAAACTCTTCATTTATTCCTATCAATATGCAGCTTTGAAAGCTGTTTTGAATATAGTCTCAATTTCGATATCTACAGTATCCTTAAAAGGTGAAATTTCAATTCGGGCCACTGCTTCACTCGTAATTACTCTCAGTAGTTCTTCCCTTCCATGTCTCTTTCCTCCTCTGTCATGCATTGATTCAATAAGGTTCGTACATGAGTGTGATCGCTCACAAAATCAGCACATTTGTATCTATCATGAATGGGAAGAACTATGTACAAACAGCCTTGAAAACCTTTGTGACATTTGCAAATGCTTGAACCATTGCCAATAATCGACCATGGAAATGGTCTCCTGTTCCTTTCTAATATATATTCTTTAATTTATTATCTTATCGTAAATACAGACATTGCAGGAAACTTTTGACTCATTTTTGATTTGATATTTTGGTATGTCCAGATTAAATCTTCAGACTTGAATCATGCTGAAAATAAGCAGAATTATATAATATACGACTGTCAATACGAAGCAATGTGTATGTATTTTATTTGCGTGTGAGTTGCACCTGGTTTGTTCCTAATACATTCAGAGTTTCAGACTAATGTCTGAAATGCTGATTTTTTACCATTTATCAATGTCTAAAACAAGCAGAATCTTCATACGTAAAGTAAGACTTTTTCCTTTGTCAAGTTTTAGTACTTTATGTCAGATACACTTATTGGTTTGTTTTGATTGAAAAATAATGAAGCATCGACCGCTCTGTGTTATGTTTGTATTTTTGTATATATCCAAGCGGGACATTCTGTATTATCATATTTTGTTGTATTTTATGTATTTTATTCATTTTCCATCGAGAAATACGAAAATAGAATTGAAATTGAAATTAAAATTGAATTTTAAATTATTCGCCTATACAGATCTTCTATCCAGTCCAACATTATGTATGGCATTGAAGTGTGGGGGAGTACAAGCAAGTCTTATTTGAATTGCCATTGTCTTTAATAGTTAGAGGATGGCCATGTGAGCTATCACCTTCAGTCCACTCAGAACACCTTTTTATCCTCTGTTCAAAAAAAAAAAAACAAAAAAAAAACTGGCAGTTGGGATATATTTCAATTACTTAAACATTCCAACAGGGCATTTGTATTTGATTTGTCTAAGGTGAATATGCCACGTAATAGAATATTAAGAATATTGTCAAAATATTCAACATTCCTCCTATTAAAGAAAGGACAAAAAAGAAGACCTGCTTTACTTACCAAAATGTAAAATTATGTTTGGTCAACTCTCACTTTCTTATATAGGAGTTAAATTGTGAAACGCTCTGCCAAGAAAGTAAGGAAAATTACTAACAGGAAATATTTCCGAAGTAAACTAGTAAAACACATTCAAGCTGTATAGACAAGGTACTGCAAATCGATAACGTTATAAACGCATTTTGAAACAGATGTTGTAACATGTGTTAAAGGACCATTATTATCATGTGTCCCCGTTCTTTGTCACAATGATTTGCTTACCTGTCATGTACAAAATCAGCCATTATTTATTATGAACCATTTGTTTATTCTTGAAAGTGATCAGAGTTTATCACATTGTACCATACAGAAACAATAAAATGCAATAAAATGAAATGAAAATGAAATGAAAACACCTGCTAGATCTTGTGCTGTCTCCTTGGTTCTTTTACCAACCTCATTGTGAACATTATCATCAATTGTAAGTCCAATAAAGCTCTTTAAAATGGTTTTATTTGATTTCATCATTTATTCATTATGTCTTGAATGTGCTTCATAAATTGTTTAGACTGTTACGTGTGCTATGTATTAATGTTGACGTTAACACAGGAGTGTAGTCTTAAATTACCATTATACATTCAAATTTTCTTGTACATATGTTGTAATAAATAATGGGAAAAACTCAGGCTCAAACCCAGATTGTGAGGAATAAAAGAAAAACCTACCACTTGTTTTGAAATTATGATTATATTGCTTCCACTTTTCTTTCACAAAACTAATATTCATGTCAGAATGAACATGCCGAAACGCGAACGCAATATATTACTTACCTGAATGTGACAGTCATGTTGTGTACACTGTCTTATAATGCTCATAATCCAGTCCTTTTGAAATTAATCCATATTTTGTGAATGATTATTTACAATGTACATAATGAGATATGTCCCCTAGACATATTTTCACCTTGAAGGAGTTCGTACTTTGTTTAAGATGCTGACTTCGTATTCGCCTTTCAACAAGTTTTGAAATTCGTAAACCACATGCTGTGCTTGACCTATGTAAATCTTTAAATGTTTATACATGCATGACTATACATGTATATTTGTACATGTATCATACCTTAATACCTTTTTTCTCCCTATGTTATTGATGCTGCTGCCATTGCATGTAGGATATCGACTCATTAAACTATTTGCGACATAATGTCTGTGTGATACAGGTGTTTAAGTTCTGCAGTTAGAATATAAAGTAAATGCCTTTTGATGTTCAAAGGGAAATATATACTCCAACCTTATTATTACTATCATTTTCCATCAATGTCCATTTACAGAAGATGATGAGTTTCAGTTGTCATATCTATGTTTTTAAGTCGTTATTGAATAAAGTTTTCTTCGTCTCTGTGTATTGTTTTCGAATATATAGTATGCTTTTTGTATTTTCAATAAATTACACGAAGTGGTGAAATGATATTTCTTGCAGCATGTTATTAAAGGTCATATATTTCTTAAACTCACCAACAGAACTATGACTTGTATGTACTTACAATACAAGATTCTTTCAATTTGCTGTCAATACAGTACTCTAAAATCTCCATTGTCATCTTATAACTTTTTACTGCCTTTATTGTGTGTACATGTTTGAATTCATATCTAAATATATTGTTAAATTTATGAAACTTGCTAGCATTATGACTTGTATATCTATCAAGTGCTTTAAGTTCGTTACAAATACAGCTGTTTCTGAAAGAACACTCTGAGAGCATTATTTCTCTTGTAAAGTTGCTGTCATTTACTTTTTCATGAACTACACAAATTGAGATAGTGATCTCTTCTATTAAATGTCGGGTAAATAGTCTTCCTTAATCTTTACTTGTCCATTCATCCGTCCGTCCACCATAATATATCTTTTTCAAAATATCTGTTTGTTAGGAACCTCAGAGAGTCGGAAAGAATTGAAGAGTTTGTTTGCAAAAACCGATAAGTCCATATATGCCAAATGGATATATTTGCGATTAAAGGTCAAAAAAAATAAAGAGAATAATAAGAAAATGTTTGCTTCTTTTGACCATAACTTCAAAAATGTACCTCTATCATGTAGTGACCATTCATTTGAAAGGTATTATTTTGTACTTTATGACAGAGACCGTACTTCAAAATCTTCAAAAATGGACTTATCGGTTTTTGCGAACAAACTCTTCAATTGGTCAGACTTTGGTACATAAATAAAAATATGGCAGGGCAGTCTTATGTATTACATCCTGCATATCGAGAATATACTATTGAGGTGTTGGAGGCCATGGATCGGGTTAATATTTCTTCGCAAATTATCACTTCTTTGTATAATTCAGAGAATATTTTGTTAGATTGGTTGTTGAATTCGTAGACTTGATATCATGGTTACATTCACGCTGTATAGTTTTCTAAGATTTGCAGCCAAATTCTGTCATGGCTCCAAGTGTTATCAGCCAAATGATTTGTCTTTGATCACCAGAACCACATCATATTTTTTATGTCTTTTCTTACCTTCCATTAAATACGTGGCAATAGCGCGTAGGTCGTAAATCACACTAGAATTATCAGAATACATGGATGTAATATGTTGCCATGGGTCTTCCTGATGAGTGTAATAAATCAAAAGTGGAACACTTGTAAGATATGCCCTTTTAACGTCATGAATTACAAGTACACTGACCAACGTGAACAGTTTTTGTGATGAAGGCTCTGCGTGATTATGTATACAGTCGCTGCTATAAACTCCATATATCATGTCCAAGTGATTTCAATTAATCATCACTCCTATTTCTGAAATAACATACAGTTTGTATTGGCTTGCAAGATATGGTTTGGTATTTTACGTTCATTCCATTTATGGCCAGATTATGGCATGTACATCAAAGAAAGTAATGCCGATACCTTTAAAGAATAAAATGCTGTTATGTGCATAAAAAGAGAAAAAATAAAGAAATAAAAATCCAAACAAACACATATTTAATTAAAAGCTGGTGCATGTTATATGAACAGAGAAAGTTGAATCCTTACCAAGTGTTTAGGGTTAGAAACAAGGAAAATATTTAGATTGACCGATTCAATGGATGGAAACGATCATTATCGTATAACATGACGTAAATCAAAGAAGAAAGTTCCACTCAAACGCGACAAACAAATTGCACTACGATATTTTGGAAGGAAAATTGATTCGTTATTATACTGGTAGTTGAATTACACCATCCAGGTACCAAAATAGAAGTGGCTATGGTAAGAGAATACGAAAGCTACTTTTCTTTGTCGTCCATTGAGTGAAAAATACTTGATTTTGTTAATTGTACTGCTTTAAAATTGATACGAGTAAATGTACATGAATATGTGACCCTGCACCACAAAATAAACAGAAAGTCACCAGACATGAATTTTTAGTTAACACCATATTCTGAAAGAACAGACCTTAAGCTTTAAAATGATGTGTAACTCAAAACAAACGGACTTTCCTAACCTATCTAAATATGGAAAGAAAGCACAAACACAGGAAAAGTGTGAACTGAGAAAAGAGGCTCTGAAGTACAGAGTCTATTCAAGCGATTAATCTTAGCCAAACCGTGCTGGCTGTTGGATGAATGGGACAAAACACAGGAAGTAAACCACCCTAGTAACAACAATGAAGGGACTGTCAAATTAAATTGAAATTAAGCATGGCTCATTAACACATTCTGTCCATAATCAACGCCACCTTTCAAAGCAGTAGCATTATCCTTTCAAAAGTTATTAGAATTGAAAGTGAAGAGTGTGTACAAGCTTTTTCAGAAATGAAAAAGAGACTCTAAAGACACACCTAAAATCACACTATTTTTACCAAAAAGTTCATATAAACTGCTAAAAAACACACTTTCCCGCCCGTTTTATGACCCCAAATTTTAGCATAATGTAAAAGAAGACTTGCTCTGACAGAAAATATGAAAAGGTCAAGATCGGCTAGGTTGACCCATTTCACTTATTTTCAGTCCTCACGCAAAATCAGTGTGTGGGACTTTTTGTTCGTTTTGTGATGCACGGTCACATATATCCACCGTACTGACGATCTCAGTCGCCATCAAGAAAACATACCTATACGAAAGTTATTACACCACAAGCTTTCATAAGATACCCCCTTCGTATTTCTGTCGGGAATGAAGTAGCCTCTTTCCAGAGAGTACCTGCAAAAGTTTTTAAACAACATCCATTTGTGTTTTGGCACAAAACTGTTGCTGTAATCCATGCTTAATATCCCTTCAAAACTAATGCTCGCATTTACAGTGAATGTTTGCACCGAGCGCTCGTAGTCGATCCAAATTCTGTGCAAAAGTAATATTTGGCTTTCTAAAATTAAACTAACACTCGAAATCCAAGTGACTTTTATTTGTTTGTTCTTGATTAGTGCTAAAATGTGATGTAGGCTAAATCAACTTCACAGAATGGATTTATAAATGCGTCTTTGTGACTGTTCATGACATGAAGTTATACGTGTATCACAAATTTGATTTCGTGATATCAGAAAAATGGTTTCTTGTAATAGTTGACCTGTAGGACTTAAGAAACAAATGTGAGTTTGTGATATCACAAACTGAATTCGTGACTGTATGGCTCGTTGATCTTCCTCAGTCAGTGTCTCTACAGGTCGTGGATTGCAACTCGACACTAATGTCGGTCTCGTTTCCTTTTTTTTTTTCACCTAGTGTTGATGGTTTCCTTAGATTATAGCGAAACTTGTCTTTCTATTATAAAGGAGGGTAAGAACGAGGCACGTGCCTTCCACATTAGCCCCGAATTTTCCCTTCATGATGCAGATTTGTTTCACTTAATGTCGGTCTCGTGGGCCTTTCTTGCCTATAGTGGGACTCATGGGGCCTTTTGATACTCTTACACTAAAGGGCAGAATGATTAATATCTTTTTCACTTTTTATCATCCTTACTTAGATTTTAGAACTGTTTTGCAATCGTAAAAGTAGTAAAACAGGGCCGGATCCAGGAATTCGAAAGGGGGAGGGGGAGGCGACAAAATATTTCTGGTGCCACTTACGGGTATCATCGGCTGAAGAAAAAAAAAAAGAAAAACCTTCAGCGCAATTTTCTGCTGCCACTACAATCGGCTGACAAATATGATTTCTTCCAAAATTAAAGAGGGCGCCCACGCCCCTTCCATTTTGTTCTTTTATTTCTTTTGATTTTTTTTATGGGGGGGGGGGGGGGACGCCCGGGTCGCCCCTTTATGGATCCGCGCTCTTAATCATAAAACACACACCATGCAGAAATGCTTCATGTAATACCAGTAACTTATTTATTTCTAAAAAGACAGTTATTGCACAATGCTTTTTTTTTTTCAACACCAACAGATGGATGGATTAAATGTAAACACAGGTAATATGACAACAATCCAAATAACATCAACGTATTATAGAGCGGAAATCTCACTTCACGCAATTATGAGGTCAGGCCCCCGTGTTATGTATCAGAGTTGACATTGATTTCAAAATTATGATTAACTCCGATGCACTTATATATAATCTATCATATCTTTCAATCAACTACAATTTCCTGTCGACGAGGAAATCTTTAATCGATCGCCGTTACTTATACAAGTGTACTTGATTTAATCAAAATAACGACTGATGGCCGAGCCTAGTTTCCGGCACGGTCTGCCTACAAGAAAGACATCACATACAAAAGCGTCCACTGTGCGGGTTTCTATATAACTCATGGTTTAAGCATGTTTCATCGTATACAAAAGCGCTTACAGCGTAGAATACTGCAGTACGGTGGTATGGGTTACCCTTTCGATTATAGGATTCGGTGCCTAATCTACAGCAAAATATAACTTGATCAATCAATAATGTTCCACGAAACATAATGCGATTTTAATGTTATTGCAACCATGCATAGCACAAACAAAACATTACAAAAATTCTTTAGATTTGCTCCGACCTATGTGACACAATACTGTAACTTAGAGCTATTGCAGAATTCTTGAATAAAGTGGATTATTTGTAATGTTTACATAATTGTACTAATGTTAGATAAAAATGTTTGATTGACAACTATATTCCTATAAACACCCACAATATTCAAACAAGAATATTCCATTGCTTGCCTTTCTCACACACACACACACTCTCTCTCCCTCTCCCTCTCTCTATTGCCTTTCTTTGAAAGCCATTCCTGTCTTGGGAAAAAAATTCTCAGCAAGCAAGAAAACGAAGGTATTACAGTGGACTCCCGTTATAACGAAGTCCTTGCTATATGGAACCGGCAGTTTTCTTTTGTTTAACAGTGGACTCCCGTTATAACGAAGTCCTCGGGACCGGCAGTTTTCTTTCGTTTAACAGTGGACCTCCATTATAACGAAGCCCTTGAGACCGGCAGTTTTCTTTCGTTATATCGAAATTCACTTATAACTGAACAAATAAACAATAGAATTACATAGAGTTGATAATGCTGCGACCTGAAATTTTAACTTTGTTGTAAACGGAATTTCGTAACAACCGTGTTCGTTTTAACGGGAGTGCACTGTACTTCAAACGTATCAACTCGTATTACCTCATGCAAAAGTTACTGCACCGTGCACGGACCTAAAAAAAAAAAAAAAAAATCATCCATGCAGTTCTTAAAATTTGCACTGTATTAAGCAAGGTTAAGACCTATGTTAGACCCTTTTGACTGTACTCTATCTTGGATTGACAACTATTAATGTAGGCCTAGAAAAGGTTTAAAAAACAAATACAGACGTACCCACATACACACACACACATTATACACGCACAATCATTAGTATATTATTATGATATTTCCCTTCTTTGCTCCCTCCCCCCGTTTATTGTCTTTCTTTGACATTCCTTAATTCTCTCGGGGAAATAATAATTGTCATAAAATATGAAAACGAAAGCAGTAAGTCAATTTATCAGGACAGGAGGATCAAGTTCTGCATTCTGTACTAAAAAGCTTGTATAAAAATAAATTTTCCTCCTTAATTTCCATCAAATGAATGTATATTGGTCTAAAATAGAATATTTCTGTTTCTGCTGTCTTTTTTTTCGAAATTGGTTTCAAGCTGGGAATAAGATATTTCAAAGGTATGTCAAGACAGAATAATAACTGTTGAAACATTTCCTTCATCTTAAAAAATAAAACACCAGCGGGTGGGCTCTCGACATGAAATATCTAACAGTTTGATTCAGGCTTTCAATTAAAGGGGATGGCGAGTAACTGATCAGTGGGAATCAGTGAGAATGCTGGGGGATGATTGTTCCAATCCTCGTGGGATTCATTTAAGAGTACATTATATATCTATTGTGTGAAAATTATTTGCTTCAGAATGGTCTCATTTTCAAGTAATGTGCCGTTTAATGTTTTCAGGTTAGCATGCCTGTACAGTGACGGGACATTAAACTGCACATTTCTTGAAAATGAGACCGTTCTGAAGCAAATAATTTTCACACAACAATAGATATATAATGTACTCTTAAATGAATCCCACAAGGATTGGAACAATCGTCCCCCAACATTTCCACTGATTCCCACTGATCATGAACTAGCCATTCCCTTTAAGTGCTTCATCTAACATCAAGCAGTGTCAAGCGGTCGCTACTGCGGCGGGTGCGGCCGCTGCCAGGTGCAGAGAACTGTCTATCCGGTAACTTCCCGCGAAGCACGGTAGATGTCTTTGCCGCCGAGTATGACCTTTGACTCTTCGGCTGGCTTCATCGTGCGGGCGATCATGGCCTGAGCTACGGACACCACCGTGTTGGAGAGCGTGCCGGGGGAGATCCGGTCTACGGGCTTCATCACACCGCGCACTACCAGCTCGCCCAGCCGGAACTCTTCGCGGTCACACATGAGAACACTGCGTTCGAACCAAAATGGCAACGACGGAATAAATTAGCGGAGGGATATGTGACGTGCTCACACAGGGGCCTTGGAAATGGGGAGGGGGTTGCAGCACCCCTCCCACACACAATTTTGCCTCGTCAAAAGAAAAAAAAAAAAGATCGAAAGAGAAAATCACATTACCCATTTTATTCAATTTCCAAAGATTCCGCTCTTAGATTCTTTCCGTCGAAACGGGGGGGGGGGGGGGGGGTGGAGACTTGAAGGAAAATGGCACTTGTAATAAAGTGACACTCAAATGAAGCGCAAAAATACACTCACACTTACCATGTGTCCTTTCTTTATTAGTGCTACCACTCGCTGTACATCCTGGTGCATACTTGTGTTTATTCAAAATGCTTACCTTACGGTTAATTTCTTCTGTATAGGGAAATGTCTATTGTCGATTATGTGCTTCTTTTAGTTGACGTTTCTCGAATGGCATTCGATTTCACAAGAAGCCAAAAATTACATTGAACCTCCTCCTCTCTCTTTCTATCTCTCTCTCTCTCTCTCTCTCTCTGTTCTGGTGGTATTATTGTGGAAAGAGGGTAATTTTTATGTTTAGGAAAATGGCATGTACTCGGGGAAAACATAGGCCTTCTACAAGACTACCTACATATACTACTGCAATATAAATGTACATTACTGTCTTTCTCATTTCTCTTTCAATTTCATTTTTTTTTATTGACGGTTTCTTCTTTGGGGAAGGATTTCTAAATGGAAATCGAACATTCTCACCCTGGTCTGTAAATGGTCAGCTTTTCGAAACCAAGGCAAGCAGTCTCGGCTTCTACCTGTCCCTGTGATAACGAAGAAGATAATACTTAGATGACTAATAGATATTCTGAAAATTTATGGCATATTTTTTTTTTTTTTTTGCAAATCCACGCTGTTTAATAATTATTTAACAATATAAAGAGATAGTAAATTTGAACTGCATGCAAGTCTAAAGTTGATGCCATACATCAATGTGAAAACATGTTATCAAACTATGCCTGATTTTTCCAGTGCCACGTTGCTACATTACTGTGTACAAGATTCAAGAACAAAATAGGTTTCCTCAAAGTCCACTGCTTTCGGAACATACCAATACGCACAGAATTTTAAGCATGCCGTCTTGGTCTCATAATCAATGGGATAACACGAGTTCAAAGTGTTTTAGAGTGATGGGAGGTCATGGGGGTAAAGAAAAAGGGGATACAGACAGGTGGTTTTGACCTTGCCTTGACCTTTGGATATAACATACAGCTGTCCTTGTCTGCTCCAGTCGAGGACATCAGGTGATACTGGCGGCAGCCATTTTGTTTCGCCAGCTCGCCAACTTTCATTACGTAATCGTGATCCACCTTGACGAATCCATCCTACAGAGGGCGCAATATAGTTGTTATACACTTAGTTTTGATGATAATCTCGTACAATGTATACTAAAGCTCCTTAAAGGTACCGAATCCCATTTGCATGCCTTAAATGAAGAGCTGTATAAATACAGTGGTATGTTGAAGAAAGTATCATTTTAGAAACTCCCATAAAGTATTGAAAGTGGAAGGTAACATTTAGTACATTTTTATTGACCGTTAGATTTTGAATTGAATTTTTTCGGGGCTCACCGTAAATTCCAGTACATTACTAGGCTACCTTTGCAGACCCATGCACTGCATGTGTCCATCATGTATATTTTGTGAAGAAAGTTCATCAAAACTTACAAACATTTCTATATAAATTCTTGCCACACACTCTATATGTTATTACATCAGCTCTTATACTTTTAGATTTGTGTTTATAGATTTAAAAAAAAAATACAGAAGACTGCAACAAAAATGCTTAAGTGTGGCTGACACACAGAACAACTGAGTAGTTGAGTTTTGTGCATTATTCAAATTGTAGGTAACTGTTGACTTCCAAATTTCTCAGCAGTGGCCTAAACAAGTCCCCTGAGGTTCATATTTAATGTTTTGCTGCATTTTGGGAGGTCTGTAAAAGGTATCCCCTACCTTTAAGTCAATCAATGCACTATTCAAGTATTACTTTCATTTCACTTTATGGCCATGTCATGACCTAAATTTTCTGCCTAAACTACCAATTACTACACAAGATATTTGCTATGTAGGCCTATAATACTCTCAACCAGTTACTTGAGAAGAGTTATAAGCATCATTATTATCATGACGCCTTGGGTGACATAACATTATCTTGCTCCTGCGAAAATTGCTCTGGTCTTATTTTCTCCAAGGACTTTGGGTTATAAAGGGTTAGAGTTGCAGAGGCGGAACCAGGAATTTCCTAAATAGGGGTGTCAATTTGACATTCATTCATCTGATGATACAGGTCGCAGAATACAATATTAAGTACGTGCACGAATGATATTATAAAAAAAAAAAGAAGCAATACACACTTTGTCATTTTTAAGTTCATTATGACGTGAGGATAAAAAGTTTAGGGTTATGATTAGGGTAATGCTTATGAGCAGTTTCAAGGGTCTGTTCAGATTTTCATGGAAGCAATTTTCATATAGGTCGAGCAATGGTGTCATGGACCTTTATATCTATTAGCGCATATCTGACAAGTCATGATCATACCTTTCCCGCCTTCCCGCGGGTCGTTCCTAGGCAACAGTAACCAACCGTCGGTCCCTTGAACACGTCTGCGAACGCGTCCAGATTGTCGAAGTCTACAATCTTCTGCTCCTACGAGAAAATAATGACGTCATAGGATATGAGCCACATGATGTCATCATATCCGTAATTATATATAATAATTGATTTTAAGTGACGTCAGTTTGAAGTCTCTGTCACGACGTTGCGAATGATGTTATGAGTTTCAAGGACTCACTGCCCGCTTAACACAGAATGATTGACGGGTAAAATAACGGCAAGGGGTTATAAACTCGGGTGACAGAATTATTATACTTAGTGGCATGAATGTTGATAACGTCCTGGTGGTAATGACGAAAATAATTGAAATATACACATCACTTCCAAATAATCTTAATTAATAAGAGAAGTAGTATTGAGATTAATTCAGCCGAGTAATATGGCCATGCTGTGTAGCAAATACAAAATGATAAATAACTTGATATATATTCCCAAATAGATAAACTTTCGAAATAAGGTATAATTATGCGAACTCGCCATGGCAAATTCTTTGTAAACAGCGCCCTCTAGTGTTACTTCCCGTCGCCCAACTAGAAATACTTTGCTGAAGATCTTGGTCTTCGCCAATTCTAAGACGAGCGCCTTCCCACACTCCCCCGTGTGGCCTACGATGAATGCCGTCTGGTTTGTCTCGCGGAATGCGTCCATTGCCGTCTGGAGAGGGGAGACTACGTCCGACATGGCTGATAGTAATGGCTGACCTTATCAATTGAAAAACAACAACAACAACAACAACAAGAACAACAGAATGAAATCAAGGAAGATAATTCCACACTTCAATTTGACTGCTCTGCTTGTTTATTTGTTATATGTTCTCTTCTTTTGAGTTTATTTTTGTCTTCTTTTTCTTTGTTTTTTGTTTTTTGATTGATTTGTTTTAGTTCACTACTATATACACTGCACTCATCTGCCGCAATGGTCATACAGTCGGTCATAATATCTTTACCTTCTCTATCGTATTTTCTAAGTATGCATGGGTTCTAGTATCATGTTGCTTGTCTGTGTGCATGTGTGTCTTTATGTCAGTTATATATTATAATAATGCTTTGGGTATGAATAGAATAATAACCGCTTTCAAACATACAAAATAGCGGGATGATGATCGCAATCAAGATCTCTATTTTTATTATTTTTTTTTTTTGCAAGAGTTTACATGAACAGAAATATCCCGCTAATATTGGTGCATTGTGGCCTCCATTGAGAGGGGTTTTTCTTTGCCCTTTGTTATTGCGTGCCACAGTGGTGTGGTGCGCACGCTAGTTGTGAAATACGACTTCAATGACGGAATCTAACATCTCGAGATTATTGGTCCAGCATTCACACGGTCAGAGAAAATACCGGGATAATTCAGACATAAGCGCACAGAAAGAGAGAGAGAGAGAGAGAGAGAGAGAGAGAGAGAGAGAGAGACAGAGAAATAGAGAAAGGGAAGAGCGCGTTATTCTAGCCCACATTGGAATAATTGAAACAAACGTCTATGAGGTGTTTTGTTCTTGTTCTCTGTGTCATTATGAGTGTCAAGTAGAGAGTAATTATAATCTGAACAAATCCCAACCTGTTGAAATGCAATACATCCTCCAAATACGTTAGCGTACCATAATGTAGCTGTGAAATTTGATAATCACTGGGATAGTGTGTTTATATCTACTTTAGATCATGTATACCGAATATGAGTTCAATAATAATAATGATAATAATAACAATAACGATAGTTATAGTAATAATAATAATAATAATAATAATAATAATAATAATAATAATAATAACAATAATAATAAGGTCTTATTTACCCAGATTAGCCTCTTCAGTATTGCCACTGCTCTACCAGAGGGCCCTGCCATTATTATTACCCTAGCGTTGCCAGGTACCCATTTACTCACCTGTGTCGAGATGGACATGGTAGGTCAACAAATCTTGTGCAAGGACGTAAGCACTGGGCGAGAATCGAACTCGGGTCCTCCGACGGGGAGACGGGAGCCTTATCCACTATTTCTCAGTGCCCTTCCCCCCCCCCCCCATATGGCCATTAAGAACGCAAAACATCTAGATATTTCGGGTAAAACACTTTTACATACAAGCAGATAACTAATATCAAATTGACAATGACATCAAAAATACTCTCTTTCAACTGATGTAGAAGAGAAATGGCCATGACTGTGTAGTATAGGCCTACATAAGAAAGAATGATAAAACATGACAAGCGATCACACACAAACCAGGACCGACTCACGAGGGAGTACACAGCTCATCGCCACAACTCGCATACATTACCGACCGACCAATACCAGTATGTGAACTCTTCGATGTGCATCATAGTTTCAAACATGTACATTTCGAGTGGATGAGACAACTTCACTAGAAATGCGCCCACATTTGTCCATTTTCCTTCTGAGAGATGACTGGATAGCCCATATTCAGCTATATAAACTGGTCTTCCATGGGGGTCCAGTTGGATGTGAGATGGAACCACTTCACCGGGTTAAACACGTACCCTGCTCTTGGCGATGAATGAATGAAGCGGGATCTTTTACATGCATAAGTTATTACTCTCTCATTCACGGTAGTATATGAAAGTAAGTAAGAAGGTATATGATTATCTACATCATGAAGCTGTAATAAACCATATAGCATGTTTATGCTAAGTAACGATAAAATACTCACACAGTCAGAGCGATCTACCATCATACACTTATAGGCCACAGACCACAGACAGGCATAGAGGCCTATACCTACAAAAATAATGAACCTTTCTCATACCTGTTCGCTGTCTTTCAATGCATAAATCACGCAGGCAAATTCATCAAAATGGAGACTCGTTCTTCGAACCGACTACAACCGCTTGAATCTCAGAACATTCCATTCAGGGAACGCTCCTCTAACGTTGCTATGGCGACAACGTTGGCAGCCGCAAATGCGTGGCATCCTTTTAAAAAACACTGAAGAATACAAACCGCAAATGCGGTGGATTTTTGCTGCGTCATTCATTATCAGGACCGGGCACTTTTAGAATATTGGCGCTGTCAATATGAATTCGCGCTGCTGGCAGTAGTGTCTGAATCGTCGATGGCGAGGGCTTTTCCTACGTTGACGACATTAATCAGATGGCACCAATGACTCCCATACATTTGTGTGTACATCTCGAAGTGATATACTGGTAGCAGTCGGTTAGCAGGTGTTTGGTAAAGCTTTTTTTTTTCCTACTTATAGTACCATGCTATTGCATACACTTAGACAAACAAACACACACACACCACACACACACACGCACACACATGCACACACACTCACACAAACGGACACTCAATTATCATGTTCGAACGCACATACACACTTCCTCGAATGCCTTTTTACATGACTTGTTTGCATGGATATGGCATGTAAGTTATGTGTTGGCATTCCAATAAGCATGACATTACCCCCTTAATGTGTTTTGAAATAGAAGCCCTGGGTACAGATGAGTAATTGTAGCATTACGGAGAGACGACGGACGGAGAGACGACGGACGGACAGCTAGACGTCGCAGGTGATCCCTTACTTTCCCTTCACCTCCAGTACGCGCGAAAAAAAAAAAAAACCACACAAACAAAAACACGCCCACACATACATATACACATACATACATGCATGAATACACACATGCATACATGCATGAATACACACATACATGCATGCATACATACAAACATCCATGCATATCTTATACATACATATAACATTATACATATATTACACGCGCGTATACATACAGAGAAAGAGAGAGAGAGAGAGAGAGAGAGAGAGAGAGAGAACCACCGCCATCAACACAAAGACATAATACCACCAAACACGCACACACACATACCACGTACAGGCCATGTGAACCCCTACACATGCACACCACACATACATCTGTTACGGAAAACTCACGATATTCATACCACAGACACCTTACACCCTAATGCACACCAAACACATATATAAACCTACACGCGAACAAACATCCAAACACAAACACACATGGACACACGTACGCACACAGCTATAAGCACACTATACACACCTACACACAATACACAGCACATACCATGCAGTCCCCCCCCCCCCCACACACACACACTTCAGGCAGAGGTGACAATTCGTGCCGTCACTCCCTGCATTCGCACCGCGGCAGTACACGCGTCTCAAGGTGATAATCTTATCCTTCTTTATGTAAACAATACGACTCTTTGTTTGCATTTATATGCAATTGCAACGTTTGGGCGAGATGATAAGGGCCAAGAGGCAATTTATATCACTGTGAGAATCAAGTCACTTGGTATTTGCGATCTTTAACGACCTGACACTGCATAGTCACGTTAATCTGGAAACATTGAACTGCATATTACTTGAATATGAGACCGATTGGAAGGAAATAATTTTCACACAACAATAGATGAAGAGTTTGTTCGTGAAAACCGATGAGTCCATTTTTGAAGATTTTGAAGTACGGTCTCTGTCATAAAATACAAAATAATACCTTTTAAATTATATATCGGTCACTACATATAAAGGTACATTTTTAAAGTTATGGTCAAAAGAAGCAAAATTCTTCGTATTATTCTCTTTATTTTTCTTGACCTTTAATAGCAAATATCTCCATTTTGCAAATATGGACTTATCAGTTTTTGCAAACAAACTCTCCAGATGTATAATGTACTCTTAAATGAATCCCAAAAGGATTGGAACAAAAATTCCCCCAGTATATTCACTGATTCCCACCGATCAGTTATTATAGCCATTCCCTTTAAAGTGAACTGGCCAACGGTTATGAAATGTATGATATAAAAGGTTTGTTTATGATGTCCATTTTCAACAGAGTATTGCATATTCGTGAAACAGCTACCACCGCAGGCAGACAAATAATAGGAAACAGTAAAGATAAGCCGGCGATAAATTCATTATTCAGTATTGCGAAGGATGACTGTCTTGTTTCACAAAGTTCTGGAAATCATCAATATCGTCCTATTCTGTGTTCAAGTTTTCTTCGCACATCATCAGTTGTCTTTGCTTGTAGATTATTATTAAATTAAACACGAAATTAGGTTTATTTTACTTTGACTTCATCCACGCTGAAGACCTTATCTACAAAGTCAGCACAAATTGTCGCCTGCCCTCAAAGCACATTCATGGGTGATTATCATTCTTGATACAGGCATTGGAATACCAACACATAAATTACATTGCTACATCCATGCAATTTTCCCATGTCACCCAAATATACAGATTCAACACATTATCATACTCCAAACACACACACACACACACACACACACACACACACACACGATGCGTACACTTCACACACCTACACACCACACCCAGCTCTGCACATACCATGCAGTCCCCCCCCCCCCACACACACACACCTTTCACATTGACCAGTCATACCAACCCCACCTAAGAAAACCACAGGAACACCCACCCCATGCATCGTACTATTCGTATATAGTGCATCTTAGCATTATCTTCTGCAGCTTGAAGACAACCGTGTGTGATGACAATTTGTGCAGTTATTTTTTATTTTTACCTCCACAAATTGTCGCGAATGAGGTCAAAAATTAGGAACTGCACAAGCAGCAGAACAATTTGTTGCCGGGCGACAAATTGTGCAGAGGTGACAATTTGTGCTGTCACTCCCAGCTGCACATAATAATTGTCGCCCTGTGCCGGGGGCAACAATTGGTGCAGGGGAAGCAATTTGTGCTGCAACACACGTGGCTTTTGCTTTTGCACGGTGATAAGCTTATCCTTTTCGTGTAAACAATACGTCTCCTTGTTTGCATAAATATGCAATGGCAACATTTGGGCGAGATGGTAAGGGCCAAGGGGCAACTTATATCACTGTGAGAATTAAGCAACACGGTATTTGCTTTCTTTTAGAGATTAAAGTGAATTTGCCAACCCTTATGAAATGTATGATAATATATGATGTTCATTTTCCACAGAGTATTGCATATTCGTGAGCAGCTACCACGGGAGGCAGTCAAGCAAAAGGACACGGTAAAGGTAAGCCGGCGACAAATATATAATTCAGTATTGCGAAGAGTGGCTCTTTTATTTCACAAAGTTCTGACAAATCATTAATATTGTCCGATTCTGTGTTCAAGTTTTCCTCGCACATCATCAGTTGGTTTTGCTTGTAGGTAATTATGGAATTGAACACGAAAGTAGGCTTATTTTATACTTTGACTTCATCCACACTTAAATCCTTATCTGGAAAGTCAAAACGTAATTAGGGCTCCGAGTAACCTGCACACTTCCTCTAAAAGATATAATATATTAAAAGAGGGATGAATCAAATCCTGTAAAATAACTTTCCTCTGGTGGGTTTTTGGTGCCGGTATTGGTTTTGTTTGAGAATATTGACAAGAAGGATTTTTAAAACACAAGACTACACGAGTGCAAAGAGAGAAAAGTTCAACAAATAAACAGTAAAAACAACAAAAAAGAAAAAACCTTATATTTTGTTTTCTCAAATGTGTCTCTGTAAATGAAATAAATACATTATTATAAGCCTTCTCACCTGAAAATCTGTTACCTTTACCCCCTCGCACTCCATGGCTGGTATTCAAACCGGTGCATAAGTCCAACTTTAAACGTATTTTGATGAGAGTT
Organism: Diadema setosum; assembly: GCA_033980235.1. Lineage (NCBI taxonomy): Eukaryota > Metazoa > Echinodermata > Echinoidea > Diadematoida > Diadematidae > Diadema > Diadema setosum. The sequence continues at coordinate 10,349,601 of CM067065.1, read as the reverse complement.
TAATCTGCAACCCCTGAGCGTTTGCGAATGCTAAAAGGAAAGTTGCTTTTAACATTATGAGTGATCTTTTGATCAGACAACAATCATCGCGGTGATTTTTTTTTTTCGCCAACAGGAAGCCTTTTTGTTCAAGGGGATAGCTAGTAACTGATCAATGGGAATCAGTGGGAATGCGGGGGATTATAGTTCTCATTCTTGTGGGACTCATTTAAGAGTACATCATATATCTATTGTTGTATGAAAATTATCTGCTTTAGAACGATCTCATATTCAAGTAATGTGCAGTTTAATGGCCGGTCACTGTACAGGCATGCTAACCTGGAAACATTAAACTGCACATTACTTGAATATGACACCGTTCTGAAGCAAATAATTTTCACACAGCAATATGTAATCTACTATGAATGCAACAGGAATTGGAACAAACATCCCCCAGTCTTCCCACTGATTCCCACAGATTAGTTACTAGCCATCCCCTTTAAAGGGGTGGTAAAATTTTGGTTACGATGGGACTTCAGGTTTCAACTACTGTTTTGTGAGATGAATGAGAAAGATATTATTATGATAAGAAAATAGAAATAGATAGAACTTAGATCTTCAAGAGAAACCACTTGATGGAATCTCAATTCTATGAGGAAATTTAGTGGATGAAAATTACATAATGTATAAATCGATGAGATATCCAATACAAAGTTATCCTAATTAATTGAGATGGGGCCCATTTTTTTTTTTATTAAGATCGCTTTGTTTTATTTTGTTTTTGGATATAATATCAGCCTTGAGCACCTTTGAAAGAGTATGTTGCGCGTCATAAATTTCTGTACTATAATTACCAATATTATAATTATCAGAATTATTATTATTATCATTATCATTATTATTGTTGTTATCACATGTTTCAAAATCTATGCTCATCAAATAAACTTCCCATTCCTGTGCTCCTTAACATTTTATAAAGTGGGTTCTAGTTGTCTCGCACAAAGTTTAAAGCTGAATCCTTATCTCAACCAAGAGGCCTACCTATACCACCCCTTTATTGATTTATTGCCATGGGCACGTTTTGTTTTGAAAATGGTCAGAGGGTGAGAGAGAGAGAGAGAGAGAGGGGGGGGGGGGGAGAGAGAGAGCCATGCCAATGTGAAAGGAAAGAAGAATTCCAAGAAAATAGATTGTTTGCAAGATTGAAGAGGGGAATCGTGAGACGCAGAGACAATTACTGTGCTCAAGGCCAAGGTTGGTCAAACTGTGGAAGGAGCAAGCCTTTAAAAACCGAGGAAAATTGCGACAATGGCCATAAAATCACTTGATCTTTGTGTCTCGAATGTTACAAGAAGAACTATATTGCTCGTAATTAAGAGATTTGAAAATGTGCTCAACTTTTCAAACTTGCTCAACTCTCCACTTTCCTTCTGCCAGCAGAAAATTTATATCTTATGTCTTGGCGAAGTGTGTCAAACAATCGGTTTCTTTCGTAAGCCTTTCTGAATTATGAACTGCTTTACCACTGATTCTGTTGAACAACTGATTTTATCAACACGATCAATGTATGTCATTAACGTTTTGATTTTTATGCACGTATTTGCTATGCTTTGAGTCATTAGTCTCTTCTTACTTGGCGGGCAAGACACATTAGTTAAGCCAACACTTTTCATTTCATTTCATTGCATTTTATTGTTTCTATCGTATTTTATTTGGCAAATTGTTAACGATTGCAAACGATACAAGGTATCACTCTGAGCAATATTTCACTGAGATATTTAGATTTTCCCTTTATTCGAAGACAACCGGTATCTTTCATATTGAGAGAGAGAGAGAGAGAGGGAGAGAGAGACTGTGCGATCATCTAATTACATCTGATAATATACAATTGATACGTACTTGCATTTTAATGAATTTACTTTCTTCAAGCTCATAACGCCTTTCTTAATGTTTTCCTTCAAATAGACATGAAGGGATTCCTTATACTCCTTTTGGCCGCATTGGCCACGGCCAAACTCGCTCCTCTACACACCCACATGGAGCGCATTCCAGGAGGGTACTTGAAACCAAAGGTGAGTGGACATTGGCGGTATGATTTGAAGACTTTGATATAGCAAAAGGGGTTAGGCGCCATTTTCAAAAGTTTCAAAATTTGAAAGAAAGATATTATTCAGAGGGGTGAAGGCTCATGTTTGAGTTTCTTCAGTTCGTCTCCCTCTACAAATGAAAATGTGTTAAGATCGCAACTGCTGATCTGTAAATTAACAAACATGTCGGAAAAAAGGAACCAGTGGGACTCGAACCTGTCATCTACTGCTTTCCAGGCAGCGACACTACCACCAGGCTGTCCCTGGTTGCCGGCAGTGACACGATGAACATGGAACAAATACCCAAGCTCCGAGATTCCGGCATTGTTATGTTAAGTAGTCCAAGGTGGACAAGGCATAGGATAAATGAAAGAAAGATATTATTCAGAGGGGTGAAGGCTCAGGTTTGAGTTTCTTCAGTTTGTCTCCCTCTACAAATGAAAATTTCTTAAGATCGCAACTGCTAATCTTTACAGATCAGCAGTTGCGATCTTAACAAATTTTTCATTTGTAGAGGGAGAAAAACTGAAGAAACTCAAACCTATTTCAAAATTTGTTATGATACTTCTCGATCCATAAAAAAGAAGCCTGCAAATTACGAGGAACAAATATCGTACCTTGCATGACGCAATAGATTTGAAAAGATTTTTTGTCGGTTTGTTTTTTATTGTGTGTTTTAGTCATAGATATCAGGATCGGACTGGTCACAAACTCGAATTATTATTTTAGATACGATTAAATTAAAATGAAACAATAAATCATACTACTTTCGTATAAATGAATGATTTTTCATTCAGCATAATGCTCTGTGTTCGGTCTGTGTGAGTTTGTATTTTTGTTCACGTTGGTTTCACGAGAATGGACACAATTTGCTTCAAATAAATCCTTTACTCTCCGAAACGGTTTTATTAACTCGATATTTTATGATGGAGAGCTGAAGAGACAAAGAGGTGATTGCCGATGTTTCACATTTTTTGTTTGAATATTTTTCACGAATTTGATTTTAAATTATGGATATTATCGACCAAATCATTTGTGTGTGTGTGTGTGTGTGTACTATCTATTGATAGGCATTTTCCCCCGTTTTCAAAGCGGCATAATGCATATGCTTGCGCGACGTAATAATTTATGGAATTCATGTTCAAACAAAGAGCGAACCTGCTGATTCAGCAGGCATCCATTTCATTGTTTTGTATTGAATGCAAAACAGCCTATTTTCTTTCTATATATAAATATCATTCTTTATGTCTGGTGGATGTGCTGGCAAGCACCATTTAGATAAGGATCATATTATGAATAGTCATTGCATCACAGACGCTTATCTCAGTGAATTTACAAACCAAAATGCTTGTTGGTACAAAAGATCTTTTTCTGCTCATTCGCAAAGTGGAATTACGAACCGGTCTATTATACCCAGACAAAACATTGTATACGATACGGTGTGTCATTTTCGATCATCTGTACCAGAAATCAAACAACTGATTCTTAACCTTAAAAAAAAAAAAAAAAAAAAAAAAAATCTTCCCAATGCCTGTACGATGCAAACCCCTGATGGAGTAAACCACGTTACGGCACAATTTGGTAAAAGAAATTTGTTACCAAAGTGTGCGGATAGTGCACCTATACCTGACGGGATCAACTGTTACTACAATGTGCAGTTAAAAGTGGATTTGCCTGCACATTTCGGACAATCTGCACATTTTGGTAACGGAACTAAAAAAGCATGGATGGGCTTGAGAGTTAATACGGTCAAGGAGTTTAGTTCACATTGCTAAAGTTTGAGGGGTGGGGACCAGGGGGGGGGGGGGAGACGTATTTTCATCTTCTTAGATGAAATAGATAGAATTTTGTGCTCCAGGCTAAAAAGCATTACACGCAAGATATGTTGTACGTGGATATCTTTACAGGTGAATAATATAATTTGTTAATGGGAATCTCTAGGGTATCCCCCTTGGAGACTGGGGGGGGGGGGAGAAGGGGGAAAACACTTTTTCAGCTTCTTCAGAACCATTTGGTGGATTTCAGACAATAAAACTTGGTGAAGATCATTCTTAGGGGGTAGGGTCCGAGTTGTAAGTAAGTGTAGGTCAAGTGCATTGGTAGGATATTAAGCATTCCACGAGTAAGAATTCAATTAAGGTGATCAATAATTTTGTTCCAGGCAGGACTACTGTTCATTGCTAGTAATTTTGTGAAGGGGGGGGGGGGGGCATTTTCTGACATAGATATGTCAATGTATTGAATCTCTGTGCTGTCATGGCACTTTCATTATACTGGGTCATGAGTGGCGATACAGTTTTGATTTGTTTTTGTGATGATTGTGGAGGAGCAGAAAGTTACCAAAATGTGCCGTCAATGACCTGCACATTTGGGTAAATATTTACCAAAATGTGCAATTTACCAAAATGTGCCGTAAGAAACCATACATTGTCAATTTTCAGTTTCACGCATAGATTGCAAACTATTCTTTTTGCTGGTGTCAAGGAATGAAATTCTATTGATTGTGATCTTAAATCTAGTACCACACTATCCAAGTTTAAAGTTCTATACAAACATCAATATGAACGGAGTGTATTTCAAATAGACTGATAGACAGATGGTATGACTGACTAGACCTCCTTTCTTCCTTTGCCTTTCTTTCTTTCTTTCTTTCTTTCTTTCTTTCTTTCTTTCTTTCTTTCTTTCTTTCTTTCATCTCTCATTCTCTGGACACTTACGATGGATGCGTGAGTGAGTGAGTGTTTGTCTGCCAACAAGTTTAGGTATATCTTTCTTTTTTTTGTCAACTGATGAATTATGCAAATATATGTGTTATTTCAATTTGGATTCATCTTGTGCATGCTTTGCTTCATGTCACAAAAAGTGATGGTTGAATGTATTTTACCTTCCTTTTTTGTGCGTGTCTTTGAGGGCTCCGTCTAGACAAGAGCAAAATATTGCCCCTAAGGGGTCCTGGCGTTTACTGTTATATTTATTTCTCTGTTATAACTTGAATATTGTTGTATATTTTGCCACATTAATGAAAATGATTGAATTAAGGATTGATCAGGAATACAAATCAATGGATGAATTCACTGATTAAGATAAAAATGTTTGTGCGTGTATGCATGCATGTTAGATCAAAATGTCTATTGTATTCGCCCGATTACATTATACACTTTAACATACATGACATTCTAGATTGCATAACTACACTTGATTTTTTTTTTTCACTGTATGAAAAGACATACAGACTAAGAATAAAACAAAACTCTGCTCTTTAATGACATTACAATGTCCTTGCGCAGAAAGAAACAAATAATCATGACTAATTAATGAAAAAAAAACAGAAATTACGGAAGAGACTGGATTATGAATGAGAAGGGAAGAGAAGTAATCCACTATATGCCTTGGCAACTATCTAAGGCCCTCATCTCACTAGGAAGGCGACCATTGCGAACATGGCGATCTGTGACGATCGAGCAAATCATGGCGCGATCGCCGTCCGTCTCCATTTTTGGCCTCCGAGGCGATTGCACTACGGTTTCTCTACGCTCAACTTTAGACGATAGTGCCATGATAATGCTACGACGCTGCCACGTTTTTGCCGCTTTTCCAAGCCGACCAGACGCGCTGCTTCTGCGATCAAAGCGATTGCATTGCGATTATCATCCGCACGCTTATCAAGACCTCGCTACAACGGTGATACGATCGGAGCGACAGTGATACGTTTATCCCGGGCTCATGCTAGGATCTCAAGCGATCGGGGTATAAAATGTGTTTCATGATTGAATTTCTTCAGGCAGATGTCAGTGTCAAACCAACATGGATATGCAGAATATGGTTTTCCCCTTACATCTTAGCATTCTAGAACACACCAGTTAGAACCTGATGTGAAATTGCACTATAAAGTCATCCATTCAATTAAAAGGGTAAAATGTGGACATAATATCAAAGAACTGGCTTACGAGCAAACTACAAATGGTATCCTACAACGAGACAACTTTATGAAGATTTTGAAAAGAGTACAACTTAATCTACTTTCATTGACTTGCAATGGCATATGACAAACAAACGATTTAATAAACAGAGTAGATTTTGTACTGAGTGTAAGTGGAAAAATGAATTAGGTGATCCGAGTATCCTCTCGGATCACCTTCTGTATCTGTACGGATTCTTTGTTCTTCTTCTTCTTTCTTTCTGGACAAAATTTGTGCATCTACTTACTCAGAAAGTTCTCAGAGTATCAATTTCAAACTCATACCAAAAAAGTATCATGTATCAAAGACGACAAATCTAAAATATCATTGTGATTGGTCAATCGTGACGTCACTATGACGTCATTATATGAAAACACATTCTCAATCATATCTCATTAATGGAATGGAGTTTTTCAATGAAATTTACGTCACATATATTTCAAGTTATGGGCATTTTACTCATATTCTCAAAATGCATACTTTCTCTTGAAACGTGCGCGTACGCGCGCGTTGAAATATTTGTATGCTCAAATCGAGCTCAAATTTTTTTTGCACACGTTTCAGACCATTTGGAGCATTTTTTGAAAAATTGAAAAAAATTGGACGGACGCGTACGCGCGCGCGCATATACGCACGTACAGCTCATATGCAATAGAAATTTACACTTTTTTTACACAGATCGGATGCCTGAAATGTCAAGAAATATTTCTACCAAGTTTCAAGTCAATGCGACTCAATATGACGTCATACGGGCCCGTCAAAGTTGAAAATCCGCGCGCGCGTCAATGGCGATATACAGTGCAACAATGCCAAAAAACCGCCAATTTTGAATCCGATTTTACTCGTCAGGATGGACGGTGATCCCCCATTTTTGTAACATATTCTGAAAGCTGATGAGTTGTACATGTCATTTCATGGGTTGGCGATGCTGGAAAAATGATGAAAAGATATCAAATTTCTTAATAAAATAAAAAAAGTAAATTTTCAAAATGACGTCATCAAATTTCAAGTTTACTCGAGCGTATCTCCCTTATCCTTGGCCAATTTTCACCCAGATTTCAGTATGCTGTAGCTAATTTAATGCTCTATCAGTTATATAATAACACAATTTTGATTGAATGACAGCATGACCTCGTAAAAATGGATTGAATGTAACCTTGTCGAATTTGATCAGTTTACGTGTAATCTCTATGGGAGTGTAATTTTTATGGAAATGAAAATTGATATGACTGTCTTTTTCAAGCACTAGCTCACTTATGCTTCGGTGAATTTCTCTAAGATTTTAATATGCTGTAGCTGAGACGTAGGGCTATCGTAAGTGTGCCCTTCGTTTTTTCATACGATGTCGGGATCACGTCAAAAAACTTGGTTGAAATTAAAGTTTATCTTCGATGTATTGAAATATTTCTTTCTTTTTGCAACTTTATGTGCAATAACTCAAGAAAAACATACCCTATCACCACCAGAGTTTGCACATGTTTAGTTCATGTCACGAACATTATTTCATAAGATAACAACTACTTGATCAGACGCCATCTTGGACATGTAAATTAGGGTCAAAGGTCGTAGATGTTTCATCCTGTATCTTGGTGAATACAGGTCATATCTTTCCCATATTTGGCACACGTAAAGACCATGTTACAGGGATCATTTCATAAAATAACCACTTTTTGCCCAGATGCCATCTTGTCTGTGCAAAGTGGGGTCAAAGGTCATATGTACTTCTTTTTCTATCTTCGCTATGACGTGTTATCTCTATGGGAGGGAATTTTTTAGATGAGAAAATTGACATGACTCTCTTTATCGAGCACTATCTTACTTATGCTTTGGTGAATTTCTCTCAGATTTTAATATGTTGTAGCTGAGACTTTGCAGTATCAGGACTCGAATCATTGATTTAAAAAAAAAAAAATCGGATCACCTTAATTTGTCAGTGACGACAAATTACAATCTCTAGTTTTATATGCTTTTCTCCATGTCCACCTTCCTGGTCTGTGCATCACCTTTTTTTTTTCTGTTCATGGTTGGGTCCTGTTACGTAATACTGTAAAAGTGGTAATTTTCATGGGCGATAGGGACCGCTTTCGACGCCCAACGCGTTGCTATGCCGTCAGAGTTACGAATGTGGCGCTTTTAATGCGCTCATGAGGCGCTTGTGATACGCTCTAAAACCACGGTGACCTCGCTACGGAAGTTTTGGACATATTCAAAACTTCCGTAGTGAGACCGCCGACCATGGCGATGGTGGCGACCCTCCGCGCTTCTGAACCGCTCAAGATATGACGGAGAAGATTTACCGCGATCAAGCCACGATCAGCCACGCTTTGTCGATTTTTGATGATCGTAGCGGAATCGCCGTCTAGTGAGATGGGGGTATGAAAGCAGATTACTAACAACCTCCGTACTCACCGGTTCCATGACTGATCAGATCACGTCACATTTAAATTTGGCATAACAAATTCCGTTCTCATCACAGCATCTTTGGGTTCACAACATCACGCGGTCACATCTTTGGTAACCGATTTTGCAACTTTATATAACAGTTTTCTGTGTTACCGAGCCCCTGTCCAACCATGAAGTTAAGAAACTTAAAGGTCCTGTTTACCTTTGGGATTAGTCTTTAAAATATAAATCAGGATATGACTTTTAATGCATATGCGTAGGTCTGTTGTACCACAAAACATCCTATCATATAAAAATTTCGCTATAAAGCTTGAAATATAAGGAAGATATCTGCATTTTTCTCGATAAACCATAACTGTAGACGGTTTAGTCTGGAAACAATTTTATCATAATTCCTATCCACATTCTGAATATGTAAGAACAATTAACATTGATTTTACTAATTCATATTTTTGCATGGTTGATTCTAACCCTCACTCACATTCTGCACTATTTTAAAGCACTAATGCTGTTTTTCCATCTGCAATTGGTAAATTGTGCCTTTAATGAAGAACGTTAAATATCGAATCTTAAAGATGACAGGTGGATATTCATTTTAATGCGTGACTCATACGTCATACTTTAGTTTGTGTGTGTATGTGTGTATGCCTGCATGTTAGATGAAAATGTCTACTGTGTTCATCTGATTGCATTATACATACGTGACATTTTAGATGTATGAATACAGTAGAAAATCTTTTTTTTTTCACTGTATGAAAAAGACGGACAGACTCAGAATAAAACAAGATTCTGTTTTTTTTTTTTCATGACAGTACAATGTCCTTGCCCAGAAAGAAACAAATATGAATAATTAATGAAAAAGGAAATAAAAATCGCGCACGAAGAGACTGGATTATGAGTGCGAAGGGAAGAGTGGTAATCCACTATGTGCCTCGATGACTTTTTAATGCCCCTGTCACGCTTTGCCAGATAAGACAAACGTATATGTCGATATTTGGCATCCGTCGATATCCCTTCAAATGCGTTTTATGTCCATTATCCTTTATGGAGGTTAATCTTCCGGTGATTTCCGTCAGAGCGGCCACAAAAATTTGTGCATGCACAATTTTTTTTTCCTCGACAAAAACGGATAGCGCGATCCGACCCTAAAATTATTCGATAGTTGCGCGTTTTCTCCTGTATCTGTAAGGTGTTTTGTCGTTTTCCACGCGTTACCATCTGCTAGGTCACCAGTAATGTCCGTTGCTGCAAGAGATGAAACGGATGAAAAAGCAGCTTTGTACAGCACATCAAACGCATACCCACAGCGTGGCCCCAGGATGACTACCGGGCAAAACGCAGGTAGTTACGGATGGCAAACGGACAGGGCGGCACGGGGCGGGCATAAGTGATGGTTATAGCATCCAAGCTATTTTTTTTTAATTTATTGAATAATATTAATGACAAACCTATTTTACGCTCTGACAATGTCCCTTTAACATATATACATTACAAAGTATAACAATCAATGGTAATCAACAAACTAATAAAGATATATCCACACATACTGGAAATTCCCATTTCTTAAAATCCATGAATAAAAGATCCCTACAGGAAGATTCACGGAATTGGTTTTATTGTGACATGTGTTGGTCACGTATAAGTCGTGATAAAACAAAACGCCTTCTTTTCATTACAAAAATAAAAAAGTCCGAAAATTAACAAGTTTCTTAATCATTTTGAAAGACAATGTATTCAATTCTTTGAATTTCATGAATTTGAATAAAATTACGTAGTACCCGCTGCATGCTATAAGGATTAGAACCAACACTTGCTGTCGGGCGAAAGCTCGGTGGTCAAGTGGAAATGACGCCTGTCCGGAGATCAGGAGGTCGTAGGATCGAATCCTGCTCGATTACGTACGCCTATGCTTTTTTTTTTATCATGGCTACTACAAAAACACTGATAAATTCAAGGCTTGTTTACGTAGGGCAATTCGTCAATTAGTTGCAATGACAAGTATATAATGCAGTGTTGAAAGCGAACTGCTTGGCGGAGGTCTGCGCTCTCAGAGTGCTTCTTTAGTTATGACTATTCAATACTTTGAGCAAGAATGAAACACAGGAAGTTATATAAACAAGCACTAGGATCACGTACTATCAGCGACTGGCTAAGTGAGAGGGAGGGGGGGGGGGGGGTGGTAATCCAGAATGTTTGGGCGTTTGTCCAAACTCATCAGTGTTTAGTGGAAACCTTTTACTCAACGGTTCCATGACAGTTGAGATTACATGACTTTAAAATATTCTCCAGAAGTTCTGTATCGTTGGCAAGGCCTAAATTCTTTAACCAGCATTAAAAATGTAGGGTCCAAATCCCTTCTGTCTCAGTCTCTGTAACCTTTGACATTAAACGTAATTCTCCTGGGCGCTGTTTCGTAATAAGCTGTTTGTAAATTCACGCACGACTTTATGAACGACTTAGATATGGCAGGCCAAGTGGGTTTCTTAAACATTGTTATTTTCAATAGTTAAGTTGAAATTAAAGATAATAAAGAGTAACTGCTTGAGTCAAATTCCGAGATTGAAACTGTGATTTTAAGTACTATGGTACATCACTATTGAGCACATGATGCTTGGGGAGCAAAATAAATCATATCTGACCAGTAATGTGTCCATTTAGCTAGCACCTTCAGCATCGGTGGTCGCAAAATAACGGTTAGTTTTTGAACGAAGAAATTGGTCGTGAGTGTGTGATTCACGAGAATTTCATTGCGCCATCTCGTGGTCAAGCTGCGCGTAGTCACAAATTCGGTTTTCCGGATACTAGTAGCAGCAGCGCAGCAGCAGTTACAGCAAAGAGCCGTGACATCGACACAACACGATTTTCACGCACAGCTCGGTGAGATCGTGCATATCTACACAGCTGCACTACGTTGTACTACATGCGACTTCTAGAATTTGGAGATTATAATGATTATTCTTACATGTTAAATTACGTTTTTATTTGAAAGTGTGTTTTTGCCGCACTAAAGATTAAGAATTGTGCACGCAATTATCTCATGAGTTATTATATTATAAGAAGATTTTTTAATGTTTCATTATGTTTTATATCCCACATAAGTATGTTTGACCAATGGGTTACTTAACACGTGACCGAAAGATGTTTCTCCCAACATCCATGCCGTGGGACTGTAACATAAATATGTGATAGTCTTTTTCGTTAGCATTTGAGTATATGAATATAAGAACGACCCAAGTCCATGGAAGATCATTTTGAGTAAACTAAAAAAAACTTCACATCTTTTTTATTTGTCCAATAATATGCTATTTAACTGTGATGGGAAGGCAACATTGTATATACAAATTAGAACATATATTATTATGACAATTAACATTTACATTAATTGTGGAGAGGCCATTTTGTGTGGTGGGCTTGGGTCGTTCTTTGATTCATATGGACTTGGGTCGTTCTTTGATTCATATACATGATATTCTGCTATAGAGATGGGAGAAGGATGAGAGAGGGCGCTATTATATGAATGTAAGAATGACCCAAGTCCTTCATTCTTTCATTAATATAAGATTTAACTCATTCATTTCAGGTACTTCCGGGGGTAATTAGGATTTATCATTTACACATAAGATGAGTCCATGCATAAGCAACAATTTCCCATGTCAAACTGAATTTGGCCAAAAATTGGACCTGGGTCGTTCTTATATTCATATACTCATTTTTCACATACCTATTTGAATCGATAAAGGTATAGCTCCCATCTATCGGCCACGAGAGTAGCTAGCAAGTTCTAGTAGCACACTCCAGCGGATACCGCACAATTATCGATACATCAGCATCGCCTGTTACCGTCTTAGATCTAACGTCACTCTCGTTTGTTCATTTTACTGGCCACCATGTCTTTCTGACAGTATTTTTTACGGCACAACCACCTGTGTTGTAAACATTCAGCACGATCATAAAATAAGAATCTGTGTGGTTGATGGAATACATATCTATCGAATCTCAAGTTTGTTAATCGATGTGGGGTATAAAGCAATTAATAATAATTTCCTATGTCTCGGGCAACAGAATACAATCTAACATCGCCTCAGTGATCCTTGAGGCGTCTATGAGCCCTCGCCTTCATTTCGACCTAATAGACACGTTGCGGATCACCTTGGCGATGTTAGTTTGTAACCATCGCCCTCACAGTCGATGATTATTTGCTTATTATTCTTCTGTTAAAGAGTGATATGGTTGGTGTAAGCCATTAATGCTGCTTGTACATGTTACGGACAATAATGTTTGTAGACAGGACACACAGTACGTATTATATCCATCCTTTTTCAGAAATACAAATGACATGAAATAGGAGTATAACCACGCTAGAACAAGCATTGCATAGAAATTTGGAGGTGTCTGCAGCTGCTACAATGCTAAAACTTGACATGCTACGAAACGATTAATAAATCACAATCTTGTATAAATTTGTGGAAGCATTTCCAAGTGTAGCAAAAAAAAAAAAGGCTGATGAAAACTACTTATCCAATAGCGGCGAGCCAATGGAGTAAAATGGAGTAAAAAAAAATAACAGCCTGAGCTTTTGATCCTAGCAGAATCTTCGTCAGAGGCAAAATGACAGACAGGGACAGCAATTGCATAAGTGTGAAGGACTACACACAACAAGAAGAGTCATGGGAGGGCTAGGAACATAGAACAAAGAAAACAAAATGGGAAGTTCAGAGGACACGGGCAATGAGGGATCCCAATGGTCCTAGGGATCATCACTGATCCTCCTCTGCCTTTTGTCTGTACACCTTCATTTAATCCCCTCCCTTTACCTGTTGGGCTCCTTACCCTTTGTTTTGTGTCCCTAGCCCTCCCCTGACTCTCCTTGTTGTGTGTAGTCCTTATGTGTGATCGCTATCCCTGCCTGTTCAGGCTCAGGCCCTTTTGGCTCCAAACAATGCTGAAGATTTTCTGTGTGTTAATAAGGCCCCATCTATCTCAGTTATGAATCTCCAACGAACAAATCTCGATGGGTAAAATAGACAGGCGGATTCAAAATTTATGAGTAATACGAGATATTTTACGTAAGAATACTGGTTTAAGACCTTAATCTTACCAACTTTTGTCTTACTTTCAAGAATGATGTTATGAATAAGACGTTGTACTTTAAACGGAATTTGCAATGCCATATTCAAGAGTCACTTGATCTAATCAGTCGTGGTACCAGTGAGCACCGAGGCTACCATTGATCTGCTTGAATATACGTCAAGGCATAATAGATTACCACTCTTCCCCTCTCACTAATCCAGTCGCTTAATATGCTATTAATTGCTTGTTTTATATAACCCCTTTGTAGCAATTGAATCATAATGCCATAAAGATATCCGGTCGTCATTCTGTGTCCATCGTTTTTCTTACAAAGTAAAAACAACAACATTAACTACAACAACAACACACACGCACACAAACACACACATCGTGGCATAATAATGTTTTACATCCGTCTTCCTAGCTTGTCTTTGTTGTCCATATCCATGTCTTGTTTTCCTCTCGGAGTGTGCTGTAATGGAGACATTCCCTCTTGCCTTTACCGTGCTCGTGATACAGAGCGTATAAAAAAAAAGTAATGCAAGTTTAGAGGACTACCATTTTTTAATTGTCAGCTATGGAGAGCACAATGTTGGTCAAAGGAATGGAGAACTCTTCCTCTTTCCATCGGCACCTAAATAATTATGTTGACATTAATGTCAAACATGACAGAGTGCGTGAACTTTAAAGACAACAACGTCAAATTGAACCTTTTCAAAGTTTGAGTGTCACATGAAGTAACAATCATTGTCTGACTGAATGGATGAGATCTGTCAATAAAAGTGGCCGAATAAACAGACCAGCCTATACGATTGTAGGTTGGTGTTTAGTGTTTTTGTTGAGAGTTTCTTATAACTTGTTACGATCCATAACCTTTAACATTGCCACCTGTCCGATAGCTTGGGCATTCCCTCATAGGCCAACCCACACAGTCCATCTTTCTCTGTTCATATTCCACACCTCCCTCGCAGCGACAAACCATGTCCTGAATATGAAAAGAGAAAATGGATAATTGGATAACCTTTGTGAGAGTGACCAAGTTATCAACAACGTGGCCATGTTGAAGGTTGTGGACCTTAAAAGGTTAGAAGAAACCCGAGCACAAGCATGCAGTCGTGCAGGCTGGCCTGAGCTCTCTGAAAAGGCTAGAAAGGTTAAACTATTTAAGATGTTATTACGGAACATAAAGGATTAAAAAATGTCACTGCGTTATTGAATCACAAACTACAAGATGTGAATGAGATCAAAGAAGATAAGAACACGATATCGAGCAAGGAGGCATTGGCTATCTGGTTCACCATTTCAGCCGATGCAGACACTGTTAAATCGCAACCAAGGGAGGCAGACATAGCAATAATATGCAACTGTTCCAGAACTACTGCATCCATATGACCGATACAGAATTCTCACAAAGATAGAGCAAAATCTTTAAAAGTTTTGGAAAATAGCGTGCAAAATCGCCAGGTCATAACCATAGATTCAAGAATGCCAAGGAGGATATACTTCGCTTTTCACGAT
This sequence comes from Diadema setosum, assembly GCA_033980235.1. Lineage (NCBI taxonomy): Eukaryota > Metazoa > Echinodermata > Echinoidea > Diadematoida > Diadematidae > Diadema > Diadema setosum. The sequence continues at coordinate 10,334,585 of CM067065.1, read as the reverse complement.
ATCCATATGGTTATTTACCCATTCCTTACGGGAACCTGGTATACCAGGTTCCCAAAATGAAGACAAGAGTGCCTGCTTTCTTGGCCTAAATTCTTGTTTCTTTGTGTTTAAATGCCCAGAAAAGTGGGTTTGATAAAATGATCAGAGTTTATTCTATCAACATTTGTTCACCCTCTGTTTGAAAATGCGTTGTTCACAGTATTATTATCTTTTCCTCATTTAGTTTTGGCTTGTCCTGCATTAAACTCGTACGAACATGTACATAGCAGTCAAGGCTGAGATCATTAAGTTAGATTTTTGCATTCGCTGACCCCAGTCACCCTAGTCAGGTGCCTGGTTCTGTGTAGCACAACATATTCTGTAAGTTAAGCTGCATAATTTTCTAATATGAGACTGTTCTGAAGCAAACGAAGCGTGCTTTCCAGACGACGATCGTCAGCGGGTTGTGGTTATATCGTGACTGAACCTTATTTATACAGTGTTAAAACCAATCCATCCCCCCCCCCCAAAAAAAAAAAAATAATAATAATAATCCAATCACATAGACATGCCGGATCACGTAACCGGATCTGATCCGGGGTCATCCAAGAAGACAAGAAGACAGCCGGGAGGCCAACACGGCAATTTTTGGAGGTCAAAGACATGCCGTGTTGGCAGAGCAATCTGGGATGGTCCGCGTGACTGCTGCGTAGCTGCCGTGTTGGTCCGTGTAAGCGCCGTGTAGATGCTGTGCTGTTCCGGCCTTATCCGTGTAGCTGCAGTGTTGATACCGTGTGTACAGTCATCAACGCTCGTCGACGCTCCATCGAGGGCGAAACTTTTTTTTCCTTTTTCTGCTCAGTGATCAGTAAAGGAGAATTCCCCTATCATACTTTTACATATATATTTTTGCTGTATTTATTTCTTTTTAGCATTCTTACACTCCATAATAGGACAGTGGTGTCCCTCTCTTTGTTGGAATGATGAGATGGTTTTGATGCGTGTCCAATATGAAATCCTTGTCACTGAACATCCATATCAAAATATCTGTCTAAGTAGGCCCAAGTGTATACTCTACTTAATATAAAAAGGTCATCAAACTTCAGAGGGCTACTATTCCATATTGTTAACAATAGAGCGCCCAATGATAGTCATGACAAAAGGGAACTCTTCTTCTTTCCATTGGTACCTAGTTGTGTTGTCAAATCTCATACATGACTGAGGAAACTAACTTTAAAAAGCAACAAAGACATTTTGTCAACACAAATAAGTAAGTACTTTCGTCACGACCATCATGGGAATCTCTATAATTAACAATTTTGAACTAAGGGTGGTATTCTGCAATCCTTCCTGGGAAGAAATTTCTTCCCAAGTCAGGATTTTTCCTTAGTGGTATTTTGAAAATCTTCCTAAGTTTCCTTCAAAAGTCTGTTCTAAGTTTTTTTCCTAGACTTTGTGTGCATGTATGTATGTGGGTGTGCGTCTCGGTACATTTATGAGTAATTTATCGAAATCCTTCTTTTGTAGTCGTATCCGTATCACGGATCCGTATGCTCATACTCAGACGGTTGGTGTGTCAAGCTATATCTTTACATCTGGGGTACGTACGTCAGAATTCATTAGATCATGCAAATGATGTATATTTGCTGCATTTCTTTTTTTTTTTTGATACCCAATTCACTTGAATGTTTTCACTTCGTGTTAGTTCCCGTAAAGAACTTAATTTCTCCTCCACTTCTCTCATATAGTATTTTTAATATCGCACAAATTGATCAGGTTTTTTTGCCTTGAAATAAACGAATAAACGATAGCTGAGATTTTCGTGAAGCTCCTATATCCGTTGAAATCTTATCCTCGACAAGATCCTAAGCCCAAGGAATACCTATGCATGTTTGATTTGCCATGTTTCAAAATATGAAGAAAATCATGGACAACATACATATGGAGAGGATAATGCGGATTGTTGATTGTCTTTGAATAATGCAAGAAGCATCGTCACATTATTTTTTCAATCATTTTTTTATACTTTCGAATGAGATTTTACCTCAGCCAAACCCACGTACCTACAGTTTGGTCAATTAGCATTCCAAATATTTGAATTTTAGGTATATATTTAAACACTCTTCTTAACTGGATAAGTATTATTTCACGGGTGTCTACTGTAGATTTCTGTGCGCCGTACACTAGGAAACAGACACCTACTGAAAGTGAGCGCCCGTTGTTTGTTCTTTATTAAGACAACTTGAAAATATAACGTTTACATTAACGTTAGGGTTGTTCGTCTTGAAAACAATTCTTGTTATTGGAAAGGTTTGTGCATTTGTCACTTTATCTTCTTTTCGTTTGATATCTATTGTTGTCGAGGACTTCACCCGCCTTTGGTATCAGTCCTTACATCCTTACAAAAGTCCCATGGTGGGTTTAATTCTACTCCGACCGTTACAAACGATAACTGCGGCTTTTCTTAAAGCGGGAGGGGGAGGGGTATATGTTTCAGTATATTTGGGGGCGTACTTTGCGTTGTTTTCAGTGTCACTGGCTATAGTTCAGGAGTGGTACACACGATAATCGCAAAATACATCTTGAGAACTAAAGTCACAAAGAACGCAAAAATGGCTAAGGGTTCAATTGTCGGGTTGGAGAAATCCTCACCGAATGTTTGGCCTTATATTCGACATTCGCGTCGTTCGCAAAATATTTGCTTGCTCAGCAAAATAAGCTCTTTAATCCAATAGGGCAATAGCTACGTTTTCTTTGAAGATCCTTAATCACAAAATGTAACAAAGTCCATTATCCCTAAGGTTCGTCAGTACGCGCATTCGTTACGCACCTTCTTTTCTTTTTCTTTTTGGGAAAAACAAAACTTGTTTGATTTTGGGATTAACGAAACCTTGAAGTAACGCCCTAATTCTCAACATCACCTCTTGAGTAGTTGGCGTCACAATAGGGATTTGTACATGTATACGTACAACTCTGCATGCTCTTATCATATTCTATTTTTTTTTTTTTTTTTGCATTCGTCTATCCTGCTTTCATGTTTTTCAACCGATTGTGATATCTTATTTACTTTTTGTTGACTTTTCAAGGAGTGGAAATGCTGATACACTGTAAGAAGAGAATGGAGACCGGGTTCTACGCTCCAAGGTTTCTTTTGACTCTGTTGATTTTATCGGGTCTTTCGTCATCGGTACCGGCGGAACGGAGCATCTGTGACATATGTAGATGTTTTTCCGGGATGCGAAGTGTGTCATGCGTGAATGTCTTCAACATCCCCAAGTGTTCCTCATGTCTTGAAGGTAACACTTCTGGCGCATTAGTTGATATCGTGGATATATCAGAAACGCTTTCTCTAGACCTATTTGAAGAGTTAACAACTACAAATGTTCTCGTGCTCAATGGAAATTCTCTAAGAAATGTTCCGACAGACATGTTCGTGATTATGAGAGAGCTCCAAAGCTTATCGCTTGCCCAAAACCTGTTGACAGGAATTCCTGTGTTCAGACACAATACCTCGCTAAGATATCTACAATTGTCGAGAAATGCTATTTCGGACGTTGGAAAACACCTAAGAGAAGATACCCCCAAACTTGACCAACTTACCCTTTCATTTAACAGGATCAAGCGCTTTACGGCAGATCAGTTTCCAATCAATATTCGTTCCATATATTTGAATTCAAATATAATTGAAATTGTTAACGAGTACTCTTTTGCTGGTCTGCTCCAACTGCAGAGGATCGAACTTGGTAAGAACCGACTAAAAGGCATAGTTTCTGGGACGTTTTCACTACCGTCCCTGCTTACGGTGCGTTTAGAAGATAACCACATCTCCTGGATTTCCTCTGATGCCTTCTCCAGCAGTATTACATATTTATCTCTAATTGGAAATAGATTGACTGAACTCTACTCTGTTGATGGATTTCCTAACTTGCAAACATTGTATCTACCAAGCACTCGCCTTATCTCGTCTGGTCTTGGAAAGCTCAAATATCTTTCTGTTCAAGGGACAAACAAAGATTTCAAAATTATGTCAACTCTGGAAAACGTCAACAGTCTTAAAACATTTGTTGTACGAGGAGGTACAGAAAAAATAATTTCATTTACCAACCAGTCCTTTCTAACTTTGTTGTCCATGCATTCATCGCAGGTAGAAAGACTGCACAATGTCACAAGTTTATCATCATTGTCAGGTCTTCTGGTACTAGATAGCAAACTTACCACTGTACCTGTTGTCGATGGACTGAACATGCTTAGAATTATCGATTTGGCAGGCAATGAAATTACATCAGTGCAAGCCTCGATGTTTGACAACCTCCCAAACCTGAAATATCTAAACCTGGAGGAAAACAGAATATCATCTCTTAGTGGGCACTTCCGGACTCCAAACTTGAAAACCATCAATTTACATCACAACACAATATCGTCCCCCGACGTAGATATGATTTTCCCTGCCGGTTTGGAAATTCTCTATTTTTCCCGAAATCATTTACGGCGTTGGTTCCCTTTTACAGATACATGGCGCCTCAAGACACTGCATGTTTTCGAAAATGAACTGACATTTGTCGATAGGGACACTTTTGGTGCAGTGTATAGCCTAGAAGAATTGTTTTTGGCGTACAACCGTATTGCAGCTGTGTATGGATTCCCTATCTCACTTCGACTAGCACGTATAGATCTCAGCAACAACCCACTTATTTTTATTGATTCTTTGGCACTTTCGACTACCCCACAAATTACTGAACTGTATCTTAAGAACACCTGCATTTCAGTATTTGATAATAATCTTCCTGTTTTGACGACACTAGATCTGAGTGGTAGTTGGCTCCTAGAGATCCCGCAAAATTTTGCCCAACTTGTTCCAGAACTTTTTATTTTAGATTTATGCGATAATCCCTTGTTAAAAGTTGATTTAACTGCCATAAAAGCACTACCATTAAAATATGTGTGTTTTGGAAGCAGCGAGGGCAATCAAATCCCTCCTAAAAGCTTTCATCTCCTCGAACAGGCAGAATCGGTAGATCTGTTACTGACGTCATCTGTTGAAATCACCTGCAATGATTTAGCTCCTCTAACTGCAAAGACGTACCTCAGCATTACCAGAGGGACTGTAGGAGAATTCAATGACACTCACTGTGCAAAACCGCTATTGAAGTATCTTTCCTTGAGAGAGGTAACCGTCGCCGACAGTTTTTTTATCCAACTACTGGCCAGCGGAGGTGTTGAATTCCTTACCTTTGAGAAACTTGGGTTGAAGTCAAAACTTTCCTTTCCAGTTGTGAGCCGATATTTACACGCACCGAACCTCAATAAACTGGAGTACACATTTAGCAATTTATTGAATATACCACCGATTTTTGCACCGATTGCCGTTTCTCTTAACCTTAGCAGGAATATGGTGAAGTTTCTTGACTGTGACCGAATCTTTTACTTATATGGTCGGCTTCGTTGGCTAGACTTATCCTACAATCGTATTACTTTTCTGTCGAAACGTTCTAGGATGGACATCATACATCCACTTGAATTTCTTGTCTTAAAGGGTAATGAAATTAGTTTATTAGGACTTAAGAATGGAAATGCACACCTCAGCATATTTCCGCACCTCACCAATTTAGACTTATCAAGTAATAATTTACGTTACCTGAGTGAGGATGTCGCCCCTACAAGTCCTTGGAATATGCCGTTGTTTTATCTTACCCTGGATGTAGACGATAACCCACTCATCTGTGATTGTAACCAACGATGGCTTCTCAGCCTTGATGATCATTTAAAAATCCAAAATGGCGTCTGCGCTGCTCCAGCTATAAACAAAGGCCGTCTTCTTACAAACCTAATTCAAGAATCTTTTCCTTGTTCACCATTTGTTACGACTGGGCAGGTGTGTGCTTTTATCAATGACAGTATAATTGTGTCTGTGACGTGCCCGGTGATATCACATCCGCAACCTAACATTACGTGGTTCTCTTCAAGCCCCCTACTTGATGAAACACTCTCCACTTATCACGGTGAATCCGTTGAAAAAGATCACATAAAAATCGATCTATATAATTTCGTCAACCGAAAGATTATCTTGTCATGTAGGGCAGACAGCATCTACCATTCCATAGTAATAGACATTGCTTTATCATTAGAATTTTCATCTGAAACCGTGGAAAGACATAATTTTCGGAACGCATCGTTAACTTGTGAAGCTTGGCAACGCTTAGATGATGTCACAAAGCTCAATGGATCTTTCGCTCCCCCCTCAAGAATCCAGATAAGTGCTTCAGGAAGCGCTGAATTCAACAAACCTTATTTCGTTGCTACTGTGTCTTTGTTATTCTCAAATTTACTTTCTACGTAATAGCTGCCAACGCATGCTGACGTTAATGACCGAATTACATGTCATTTAAGACCACTGTGCCGAGTTTTAGACATACTTTAACGGAACTATATCCTATCCTGCAAGAAATTTGCCTGTTATAACATAACAGCTTGTCTGACTGTTTCCGTACCAATAACTTGCCTTCCTTTTAGCTGCACTCACATTCCGTGTTTGGAAATCAAGTAGAAGGAAAAAGAAAGAAAGTCAAATCTATTTTTCAAAACTGTATAAACTTTTTCAAATTGCTGAAACATATACTAGAGTGTACACGGCTTAGATGTTTTCAATCTTTCTCGTTTTAATGAAAATACTAATAAACAGATATAGCCTCTCTGATAAATTGTTTCGAAATTGATTATCTTAATAAATATCCGTGTTTTAATGTTTTTTCAGAAGAGTTATTATTTCTGTACACAATATTGGTATTTATATAGCGCTCTTACAATGAGTGCACATGTATCACAACGCTTCACAAATCCATCTTACACTTGGGAGGTAGGAGAAAAGAAAAAAATACAACAGACAAAGAAAAATAAGTAGATAATGAATCAATCAGTTATTGAAAAGGAAAGTCTTCAACGATTTCTGGAACACTGACAGAGATGGTGATTCCCTGATACTTTGAGGGAGCTGATTCCAAAGGCGTGGGGCAGCTAGGGACAGATAGCCGGGTTAGGTCTTGGCCTGACCGCATTCCTTGTCTTTCAGATTGGTGACGTGAAAGTAGATTCAGGTGGTAAGATGAAGCACAATTCTGAAGGCATTTGTACGTGATTGACAAAAAATTTTGTAGATGATTCGCTTTTGCACAGGGAGCTAGTGTAATTGCTGAAGAAGAGGAGAGGCATGGTCACGCTTCTTGGTTAGAAAAACCAGCTTTGCAGCTCGGTTTTGAGCACGTTGAAGGCGTTGGACATTTCTTGAAGAAGTACCAGACAGCATGGAGTTTGCGTAGTCTATTCTTGAGGTAATGCGAGCTCTCACAGCATGCTCACAAGCTTTCTGATCGAGAAAAGGCCTGATACGTGCAATATTTCAGAGATGGAAATGACGCGAACTGCTTTAAGAGAAGACACGTGGTGATTCAGCTTTATGGAGGAGTCAACTTTGACATCAAGCTTCTAACTGAACTTGATGGATGAATGACATCATTACCAACAGTCAGGGTGACATCAGATATCAAGGGATGGAACCGTGGATTCGCGCGCAGCAACAGCAAGGAATTCAGTTTTGTCGCAGTTCACTTTCAACAGATTACCCTCCATCCACAGCTGTAGGTCCCTGACATATTCAGATAATGTGGTGAGAGCAAGTTCAATTGCCCGAATGTCCTTCGGGTCTGCACAGGTGTAGAGTTGCACGTCATCAACATAGCTATGGTGGTGTATGCCCTCATGGGCCTAGTACGGAACCTTGAGGAACTCCGAAAGCAAGAGACATTGGTTCCGAAAGCTCACTTGCAGCCTTCAACCGGAAGCTGTGGTCGGAGAGGTAGGAGGTGAACCAAGCTTTCACACTCCCGGAGATGCCAAAGTGGCTCGTTAATAGAACCAGCATAATGTCATGGTCAACACAGTCAAATGCGGCAAACAGGTCTAAGAAGACGATGAAGGTAACAAGCCTGTTGTCTAGTGCTCTGAGGATATCGTCTTGTACCTTCAAGAGAGCAGTCTCAGAACTATGCCAACGTCGGTAAGCTGACTGGTTCTCAACATAGAGTTCTTCGTATCCAGGTAGTTCGAGACTTGAGACAAAGCAGCTTTCTCAATTATCTTCGAAAGAAATAAGAGATTGGAGGCTGGTCTGTAGTTTTTCAAGTTAGCGCGATCGAGGTTTCATGAAGGATTTCAGTAGCTTTTCACATCTATGACAAATCGTCACTGATGACAAGTTTTAAGAAACGGGCCCCTGATCGCTTGCTGCTGACAGAAGACGACGGACATCACTCGGCACAGGGAGGTCGCCTCTCTGATCCAAAGCATCAGCGTCGACGTTGGTCTTGAGGTCAGAGGTGACCATTTTCATGCTTTGCTTCAATGCCGTAATCGCTTGTGCCTTGTTCCACTGTATTTTGTTGTCATTGGTATTCTTTGGAATCTCACGGTTAGTATATCTGTGTATCGTTATTGGTTTGTTTGTTGTTGTTTTTGGGAGGGGGGTTTTCCAGGATAAAATGTACTATGTCGAAATCGCGAATCACACATGTACGCTTACGTTGTAATCGTGTGGCTAATGTGCAGAAAACGAACATCACCCTGCGCTTTTGACACTGATGCCTTCACCGAAAGGGCTGTTCTTGGCACAGTTCATAATAGACATGAGACGAATAACAGATTGACATCAACATAACAACTCGTCATTCCCGCCAAGCTTCGCGACGACGCGTCGTCGCGACGCGTCGTCATGAAAGCAAACCACATATCAGTAATCATAATCGTGGTGCATTCATTTAGTTATATAATTTGCCATGTGCAACAAACATGTAATTGCCTTGTGGATGTTTCGTAGAGACTGGCCTCTCTTTCTATCTTCTACTTTCTTCAGATACTCTTCCTTCGAATCCTTGTCAAAATCAGTCGAGCTTGTATATCCGTTTTTTTTTTCATACCAGCCAAGCTTGTAAATGCGCTTGATTTTTATTTTTTTTTTTTTATGTATGATACCACTTACTTTGTCTTCAGTGTTAAACTGTTAACAATAATTCGTTTCCGTAAGATTCACCCTGAGCTAAGCGATTCGTTTTTCGCGAGGAGGGAATTGTGTTACGGATTCCCCATTTCCTATACGAATTTCAGTATGTTGCATTCGATATTTTCGCACTCTTTGTGTAGGCATGTAAGCAGCCTTGCACTCAGCACTAACGAAAAAGACATACTATTATTGCTGACAAGAGGACAATTGTGTTACTTCAGGTTCCTAGCCAGATTTTTTATTTTCTCATGAGGAGCTGCGTAGGTCAAGATAACGGACCTTTGATAACTGAGGCGTAATGGGGATATGGTGTGTCAAGGGTCAATGGTAACCATTCACTCAACTCAATTTCATTCATCTTTATTTTCATTTCCATTAAATAAACAGGGAAAATTATATACAATGCATCAACAGAACATGTTTGTAGTCATTTCAAAAACGTACATTAACAAAATACATGTGATCATGAGTAACAACATACTGCATTTATGAGGTATACACATATACATATTACACGGATGGGAATGGAAATGGAGGGTCCCACTAAAAAGCCAAGCTTGTACGATATGGGACCCTCAGAAATACATAAGAAAACGAATAATGACTTCATGAAACTACAAATATATGAAACAAAAACAAAGAAACCAATGTCAACTGACATGAAATAAAATAACAGGAAGGAACGGAAAAAACGAGGAAAAAAAAAAGAGAAAATGAAACTGCAAAACACGCCATCGTGGACACAAGCAAACTGAATTCCAGGATGTAGGAATGATAAGACGCACCCTGGAATGATATTGCGAATTAAGAATTGGATACATATACCAGAAAAAAAATACAGAAGAGCGGACATACTAAAAGGAAAGAATAGACACAATGATAAATTATTCAATAACAGTAACATTTGAGGAGAACTTATATTCGACAGATAATTTTACTCTAATAATAGAAAATATTTGATATGTAATTGATTAATGCATATATAAAAAAAAGATGATGACTTAATAGAGTTAATTAAACAAACCTAATCCGGTTGTATGTTATAAGATTTCAATAAAAATAATTTCAATTTATTCTTGAAAGAATTCAAAGTTCGTGCTGTTACAATATCGTTAGGAAGTGAGTTCCAATACTTTGGCCCATCGTAAATGAAGGTGTTCTGAGCCAGCAGAGTTCTGAAAAAGGGCAAAGGAAATTCATTCGAACGCCTTGTTGGGTAGTTGTGAACGAACTGATTTCTTGGAAACATTGTTTCAAAATTTGGAATATTATATTTGTCGTAATTATACATAAATTGTCCTAAATTATACAAATACAAATCCTTAATTTTCAATATTTTGTTTTCAAAAAATAACGGGTCAGTATGAGACAGAAATGCAGTTTGACATATAATACGGAGTGACTTCTTTTGTAATAAACCTAATTTATCTAAGAGTGTTTGATATGTATTTCCCCACGCAAGAATACCATAATTTAAGTATGGAAATATGAGAGATGGATATAATGTAATCAGGGGAAACATCCCCTTTTGATATAGTTACAAAATCATCATTCAAAAAGAAGGCATAAAAATTGCTAAATCGTGTCAGGTGTCACATATTTATCTACCTATGAGTCTTAAATGTGTACTAAAGCTTATGGAGCTTGACCAAACGGGGACCTTATCAACGGCGTAGCCAGGATTTCATCTTAGGGGGGGGGGGGGGGGGGGTTGGGAGGGGGGTTTCCCCCCTGCCACGGTAAGAACTTTTTGCATTTTGATGTTGTAAATGGGGCAATTTGATGCATGTTTTTGCGCGTGTTATCGACAGTCCCACTTGTTTAAGGTAGCAGTATATTTTGATGTAGATTATTATTGAACAATTTGCCTATAAAATGGTATAATGTAAATACACTTCTTGTATTAATTCTTTTCACTAAATATCACGAACGAGACTGAACCCGAGCGAGCGGAGCGAGCGAGGGGGAGGGGAGGGTGTGAGAGGGGGGTGTCCCCCCTCCCACGGTAAGAACTTTTTGCATTTTGATGTTGTTAATGGTGCGATTTGATGCATGTTTTTGCGCGTTTTATCGACGTGAAACAGTCCCACTTGTTTAAAGTAGCAGTATATTTCGATGTAGATTATTATTGAACAATTTGCCTATTAAATGGTATAATTTAAATACACTTCTTGTATTAATTCTTTTCACTAAATATCATGAACGAGACTTAACCCGAGCGAGCGGAGCGAGCGAGGGGGAGGGGTGGGTGTGGGAGGGAGGTGTGTCCCCCCTCCCACGGTAAGAACTTTTTGCATTTTGATGTTGTAAATGGTGCAGTTTGATGCATATTTTTGCGCGTTTTATCGACAGTCCCACTTGTTGAAGGTAGCAGTATATTTTGATGTAGATTATTATTGAACAATTTGCCTATAAAATGGTATTATTCAAATACACTTCTTGTATTAATTCTTTTCACTGAATATCATGAACGAGACTGAACCCGAGCGAGCGGAGCGAGCGAGGGGGGAGGGGAGGGTGTTATATTGGGGTGTCCCCCCTCCCACGGTGAGAACTTTTTGCATTTTGATGTTGCAAATGGTGCAATTTGATGCATGTTTTTGCGTGTCTTAACGAGATGAAACAGTCCCACTTGTTTAAGGTTGCAGTATATTTAAGTGCAGATTATTATTGAACAATTTGCCTATAAAATGGTATCATTTGAATAATCTTCTTATATTAATTCTTACATTGAATATCATGAACGCTGTCTGTTCAGCAATCAAACAGAAAAAGCATGCACACGATGGTGTGGATTGGGGCATATCCCCTCCCACACGAAAGTGATTTTTGCGTTTTAAGACCTGAAATACAGCGATCTGGTGCAAATTTTTGGTGCAATACTTTTAGCTCTTATTCCGAATATGCATCATCTGTGTGGTAGAGCTTTTGCGTTATTAGAATTGAAATAAAGCGATGGGGCACACTTTTTGTGGAAAATTCGGAAATTGTCATTCCCAAAAATGTACCAAGTCTATAGTGGGTAACAAGCAATGGAATGGTGGCAAGATACCTCTAGCATATTCAAGGGAGCCTTTTTTTTTTCAGTTTTAAGCTTTTAGAATTGAAATTCAACAATCTGGCACACACTTTTGTTGGAATATCTGGAAATTTGTCAATCAGAAGAGAAGTGTAGCAAGTCTGTGGAAGGAGATTCTGTATAATTTTCTGATTGCAGTTAAACGTTTTGGTGCGCACATTTTGTGTCATATTTGGAAAACTGTTTATGATCAAAGTGTAGCCACAGTCTACTTCTATGCATGGCTGGGGGGGGGGGGCGAGCAGGGAGACGGCGAGGGCGAGGGTTATCTCCATCTTTCCCTTACTATGGAGCTTTTGCCTTTTTAAGGTTGAAATTGAGATATCTCGTATAAGCATATTTGATGGAATATTTGGGAAATCACAGAAAAAAAAACTGGTGGGGGGGGGGAGAAACTGAGGGAGGAAAGGGTCGATTAAAAGGGGAAATTCCCCTTGTACATGAGGGAACTTTGAGTTTTCGGAATATAAGTGATAAGTCTTGTGCACTCAGAATTATTCATATTTTTTGTGTAAATCTAAAAAGTTTACTAAGCTAGGGAAAGAGGCAGAGAGGCGGATGGTTTGGGAGGGGGATACCCCCTCCCAAGCACGAGAGATTTTGCATATTTTGAATTGAAATTTAACTTTCTGGTGCACACTTTGAGTGAAATATTCAAAAAAAATATGATCTTATTTGATAAAAGGTTGCAAAGGAGACCCGCTTCATGTGCATGCATATAGTATACACGCATTTTTTTTCGCCTCCCAAATCCCCGTTCCAAATCTTGGACCTTATTGGAAGGGGGTCCCCCTCTCATAAGAGGGAGCTTTTACATTTAGAACTGAAATCTAGCATTCAGGTTCACACTTTGATGGGAGTTTTTTTGTTGTTGTTTTTTTTTTTTTGCTGTTGCACAATAATTGTCAGTCAGAAATAATAAAAAAAATTCATATAAGGAGACAGTGTAGGGGGCTAAATTATGGAATAATGTATTTGTCACCAAATGATCAGCTTATCCACGTATATTTGGTGTGAACTACCCTAAAGATCTATGGAGATGGACCGAAGGGAGGGTGTGGGAGGGGGTCCCCTTCCAACACCAGTGAGATTTTGCTGTTGTAGAATTAAAATGAGTGTAATATTTTCAAATGTTTTAGTCCCTGTCATAGTATCATTACTCAGACACAATTTGAATAACAAATCGTGGCATCTTTCACCTCTTGAGCCGCTACGTGCGTCTTGTTACTATGGGTTTATGGAGGCGGACCTAAGGATGAGTATGTAGGAAGGAGTGTCCCCATTCCACATCTGGAAAGTTTTCACTGTTGCACTATCTGGTGTACTATCTGTGGTGGAATGCAATCGTAGCAAATCTTACAATGGCGGCCCTCATCATAATCGATTCTTAACTATAATTGTTATTGTAATCCCTGCTGCATAGACATGTATACTGTATATTATATCATTAATTTCATTTTACATCGTTGTTTATGCAAGTTAAACGACTCTGTTTTAAACATACTTTGTATGTTTCCCACATGTTCATGATTATGTAACTTATATACATGTATATTGATTTGCAGAAAATAAAGTATCTATCAAACATAGTACAGCTGTCACATATATCCGCATATGCGTCTTCACTCTATGACGTTTATGGAGGTGGAGAGAAGAGGAATGCCAACCCCCCCCCCCCCACACACACACACACACACATACACGCCCACGTAAGAGAAAAAGCATTTGTATTTTTAGATTCAGGTTAAGATCTGCGGACACTTTACGAAATACTTGGAACACTGTTGAATATTTCCGAAATTTCCGTTAAAATTTTGTTATTTGGAGAAGGGGGATCACCTTTTAGGCGTTTTCCGAGGTGGATTTAAAAAAAAAGGAAAAAGAAAAAGAATTTTAGGATAGCGTCTGATGCGTGCACAATGGCGTTTTATTTTATTTATCTTTCAGGTTACACATTTTTCGCTTTTGCTTTGTAGTATATGGGTTCCACATTTTGCATTTATTCATATTTGCTTATATTTGTTGATTTCATTACAAATTCACTGTCTTGTGTTTAACTTGTGTTGAAATAAAAAAAAATATTTGTGAAATATGGATTATTGAACAATGAATGAATGAATAAAAAAAAACTTTTTGAATTTAAAATGTGTCCTAATTGGTCTATCCTTGCTCTCAATCTTGTCTGTGTCCTTATTCTAAGATTTCACTAAACTTTTCAGATGGTACTATTGCATGGATAACTAGAAAAGCACTCTGAGAGCGCAGACCTCCGTCAAGCAGTTATTTTCCACCAATGATCTTGCTCTTCCCAAAGAGATATTTCTCATCTCCACCACTGGGGAAAAGCTATTTGGGCTCTTCCATAGAGACCAATGATTTCCACTTTTAAATGGTTCGTTTTTATTCTTAACAATTTGATATCTCTTGAAGTCTGCAAACAATTGAGTATATGAATATAAGAACGACCCAAGTCCATGGAAGACCATTTCGAGTAAACTAAAAAAAAAACTTCATACCTTTTTTGTTTGATCAATAATATTCTATTTAACTGTGATGGGAAGGCAACATTGTATATACCAATTAGAACACATATTATTATGACAATTAACATTAACATTAATTGTGGAGACGCCATGTTGTGTGATGGACTTGGGTCGTTCTTTAATTCATATGGACTTGGGTCGTTCTTTGATTCATATACATGATAATAAAAAAAATCTCCTCTCTGAAATAAGTGTCAAATCTAAGACATATGGTGATAGGTCTTTTGGAAAAATGGCACCCTGAATATGGAATAATCTCCCTCTCAGTGTTAGATGCATTACAGATTTTGATAAATTCAAATCTGTGTTAAAAACTCACCTTTTTGACAATTGTTGATTACATGTTTGAATTAGATAAATATGTGATAGATTTTGTTTCATTATTTTGTACACGCTTAGAGACTATTTGTATGGTATTATGCGTTTCTAAGAACTGACTGTTATTATTATTATTATTATATTCTGCTATAGAGATGAGAGAAGGACGAGAGAGGGCGCTATAATATGAATGTAAGAATGACCCAAGTCCTTCATTCTTACATTCATATAAGATTTAACTCATTTAATTCAGGCACTTCCGGGGGTAATTAGGACTTAGCATTTACACACAAGATGAGTCCATGCATAAACTACAATTTCCTATGTCAAACTGAATTTGGCCAAAGATTGGACTTGGGTCGTTCTTATATTCATATACTCAATTTTCTCTTACAGGACCATGCCACGGCATAATTTATAATAATTAAACGATAATTGCAGGTTTACAAAGGAAACACGTTACTGTATAGTACATACTAGTGCGCTCTCAATTGTTTTTATCCGAGATTTACGGGTTCCGGTTGTATGCCATGTCCGTTCAAATTGACAGCGACTGGGATGAGCCGGCGTGCCGTGTTTGTGCTAGACGGTCTGGCACGAACTTGACACCGTTTTCATTCTCTGTTAGTGCTGTGTTCACGCCGAGTCGAGTTTTGATATGGACACGGCGTGCCCCCAGAGGACGTGCCATGTTTTGGTGGCTGATATGAAAGGGGTATTTTACCAAAAACAAAAACAACAAAAAACAACAAAAAACACTGTTTTACTTTGGGTCATGGAGACAATATAGGAGGATTTCAGGAGCAATGCTAATAATCCTTGCATGACTATCGAAACCTACACCTTCAATAGGACGGATATCGCTTCGATCGGCGACTTGTAAACCGGCTCTCCAGATCTCCCTATCTACATCGGCAAGGGAAACGCTGGGGGAGGGTTCTCTCTGCCCCTGTAATTCTGAGCGATTCCGGTAAGAATGGTTGTAACCAGATTATCTTTATCTTTGACAAGTAATGTACGTTTGGTGATTGTTTGAGCTATGTTGCCCACGTAGATTTGTCTGTTATAGTGTGGTCATCTCTACAGTGCGTATCAACAAAAAGAAAAAAAGATACTAAGTGCTACTTATTACGGCTACTCTTTTATTTCCAGCTATGGAGAGCGCGATGTTAGTTGTACGAATATTTGAACTCTTCTTCTTTCCATTGATACCTAATTGTGTTGACAAAAGTCGTGCATGTTATGCACATGAACTTTAAAGGTATTAGCCCACATTTGTAAACCTGCAGCAATTGGTCCCATAGTTAGCATGGAGTTTGGGTGTGATTGCAGTAACACCTGTGCAAAATTTCGTTCCAATTAGTCCATTACTTTCATAAAATAAATGAAAATGCACCGTATGCATGCGTATAAAAACGCTCGCTAGCTCCGGTCCACGCGCGTACTACATGCATGCGATACATGTGTAAGTTAATGTACGTAGCTAGCCCGCGCTCGCAATTCGATTTTGGGTCGGAATGACCCGGTTTGAAAATTGATTTTAAAACGATGATTTTCTCTCTTTTATCGAATGGTATAGACAAAGAGCAACAGGTGAGGTATGTTACTGTTATAACTTGTACTTGAAGTCACATTGGACCTGTTTTATGCAGTTTTGATTTTCGCGGGTTTGCAAATGTGGGCTAGTACCTTTAAAGACAACAATAACAAACTGCACTTTTGTCCAAGTTTGTGTTTTATTGTTAAGGAACAATGCATGTCTCACTGCGTGGATGGGAGCTGTCAATGAAAGTGGTCAAATCATCAGGCCAGCTTGCACAACTGCAGCTTCATGTCTCGGGTTTCTTCTAACCTTTTATTACTAATAACCTTCAACATGTCCACGTTGTCGAATACTAATTGCTCCTTACCACAAGGGCTAAACCATTATACATTTTCTCTCTTCATATCCAATCTCTTCATAATTCATTCTATGCGTTGAATATGAACAGAGAAAATGGATTGTGTGTTTTGGCCTCTGTGGATGTGACGAAGTTATCGAACAGTTAGGTGGCTATGTTAAAGGTTATAAACCACGAAATGTTAGGATAAACGATAAACAGATTGTCAAAACCTAAACACAAACCTGCATTCTTACAGGCTGGTCTATTTGGCCACCTTCTGTGACAGATCTCATCCATGCAGTGAGACATGCATTCTCCCTTCACGATAACACGCAAACTTGGAAAAAGTGCAATTTGTCATTGTTGTCTTTAAAGTCCATGTGCTTAGTCTTGCATGATATTCAGGCGCGGTGGAGCACCCTAATTATCTCGCAGAAATCAATCGGCAGCCGAGCCTCATTTGCATAAAGTAAACAACATGTACTCGCGTAGTTGAGAAAAAGTAAACAACTTCTCAAGCTAATAACAATGTAAGGAAACCTATTTTCGGATTAAAATTGAGTTAGTTTGAATTTGAAAACATATCCGAATATGCACATATAACATATTAAAGGATTTGACAATGATAAAATGTGAAATTTTAGCGAAAACCTGGCGAGCAAAATTACCAAAAATATGCCTCGAAAATCATCCTAAAATTCACGAAGTGTGATTGTGGAACCAAAGCGCCATTCAAACAAATTACACCGAAATTTATTTATCTGCTTGCATTTTAAATGTCATACCGTAATATTCCCGGCCATGGTTGTGTCGGAAAAAAACAGAAGGTGATGTCCAAAATGACACGAACGCAAAGCGTACAGGTCGGTCCTATGTATATATAATCGCGTGAGCGTTGCATGTCACAGCACACAACGCTTTGCTGCATGCAGCGTGCGCGGCAGCAGCTCAGCAGTCACCGCCGTGCGACACTCGGCAAAATTGACTGCGTCACATGCAAACCAACAATGAGCACGAAATCCTGAATCTCACGTACCACGCATGCCCAATATTACGGGAAAAGAAATGACGCCATTTTCAATTGTTTCGCTTACTACAATTTTCTATTCCAAACCCTGTAGAAACATGTTGATTTCTCAAAAAGTACAGGTGGAACCAAGCGAAAACTTTCACCATATATGTATTGAGGCCTGATAAACTTATGTTGTCAATTTCGGACACATTGGAGGCCGGCCATAGTCCAGTCGGAAAAAAACAGAGAGCATGTTTTGCAAGAGGTGATTTTCAAAACGCTTTAATATCTCAAGTTCTAGTGCAGCAAATTTCATAATTTTTTCATCAAAAGGAAGTTTTTTAAAAACTTAGATAGTGTGGGAAGTTTGAGTTTACTAGCGGCACGCATAGCGGCACAAGGAGGAGGTAAAGATTTGACTTTTTCATGCACACAGTTTCGGGCAGCCGTGGATGTCCGTTGGAAATTCAAATAGAACGGGGCGATAATGAGATGCAAATTGGGGTGCTCCACCTCGCCTGATATTTGTCAACATAATTCGGTATCAATGGAACGAAGAAAAGTTTCTCGGCCTTTCCTTCCAACCAACATTACGCTCTTCATAGACGATAATTATGAAATAGTAGCCCTTCAAATTTGGATGACTTTTCTTTTTTAATACGCACTGTATATCGGTTTGGAAATGTTTCTGTTTAATGTGTGTGTGTGTGTGTGGGAAGGGGGTTCAATAACAGGTTCATTGACAGTCAAGGTTGGGGCAATTCCATCCACGTTTAACTGAGAATGAGAATCGCTATCTCGCAGACTCAAATGATGCATATAAAAATTATCTCATGATATTGGGTGGTCGCTTTTTCTGTTCTGTTTATGCTCATTCAATGGGCATGCACTTTTCTTCAACTATTACGGAAATTGACACTTCTTTTTTTTTTATATTAAAATCACAATGTAAGATCGTGTGAAAATGAAAGTGTGTATTAGAGCAAAAAGAGGTACCGTGTACTACCTCCCACATCTCGTGCTTAGCACAATTGCGAATGTAGATCAAAATTAAACAGTGTGCTGATCGTCATGTTCATATATATGTATGAATAAGAAATCTACACTTAAAATAGTTGCTGTTTATTCTATCGTCATCTCCTTATGTTTATCATTTTCCTCGTCTCATATTATTTTCCCAATTTATCCTGTTTGAGTTTCCTTGTCCGCTTCTGCTTTAAATAACTCTAAAACACATATCTTTGTAAAATATCTTGCTTTTAGTGTTGGCAGTGATTGTAGTAGTTTGCTGCGTGTTGTCAAAAAAGATTACTCGCAAAAGCAACGCGAAGACGGAAAAAAAATAGGCTAACATGCAGTTTGTCTTGTTGTCGTTTTGAACCTCTACTTTTCTTCCCTAGGTTGTGGAGGTTATTTCAACGAGTCATCGGGCTCTTTCACTAGCCCAAATTATCCCAGCAACTACGACTTCGGTGTGACGTGCGACTACCTTCTCGTTGCCGGTGACGGAGAGACCATTACAGTCACATTCGACGATTTCAGCCTCGAGATCTCTACAAACTGCAGATATGATTCACTCTCGGTATGTTTCAAACACACACACACACACACACACACACGCCCTTAAATGTATATTATATATGTATATATGAAGAGTTTGTTTGCAAAAACCGATAAGTCCATTTTTGAAGATTTTGAATTACGGTCTGTGTCATAAAGTACAAAATGATACCTTTTAAATGATATATTGGTCACTACATATAAAGGTGCATTTTTTAAGTTATGGTCAAAAGAAGCAAAAAAAAAATCTTATTATTCTCTTTATTTTTCTTGACCTTTAATCGCAAATATCTCCATTTGACAAATATGGACTTATCGGTTTTTGCAAACAAACTCTTCATATGGTTACAGCTCGTTATTCCGAAGGTTCGTTATTCCGAAGGTTCTTTAGTCCGGTGGTTCGTTATTCGGAAGGTTCGTTAATCCGAAAATGAAACAAAGCTCGTTATTCCGAAGGTTCGTTACGGACCCTATTTCATTTCGGATCAACGAATCTCGGAATAACGAGCCCTATTTTATTGTCGGATAAACGAGCTTTCGGAATAACCAACCCTATTTCATTTTCGGATTAACGAATCTTCGGAATAACGAACCTTCGGAATAACGCCACAAATGTTCGGATTAACGAACTTCGGAATAACGAATCTTCGGAATACCGAATCTTCGGAATAACGAACAGCACCCATATATATATATATATATATATATATATATATATATATATAATATTATTTTGTATATATAGTTTTTACATATTGGTTGCTTCTATCCCCTATAAACATGCCTTACTCACATTCTAAAACTATTTTGAAGCACTAAAGCTGGGTCTTTGTTTCATCTGCTGTTATAAAATGGGTTCAAGAATGTAGCCAATTGGAAGCGCTGAAATGAGTCACGTGTGCGTGCATTAATTTCTTAGTAAATGCACGGCCTGACCAGGGAGGTGGAAGAGTCTCTCTTCCACCTCCCTGGCCTGACGTACGTCACAATGTTTACACTTGCAGTGCGCACTCAATCAGTTGTTACAAGTGCGTCACGCGTTACTATACGTGCTGTCAACCCTGTAAACAACTTCTAGTTTGGGCCGCGGGCTGCCACAACAGCCGGCGGCCTTTCTTGTGCATAACGCGTGGCGTACGTATGCATACGTACAGTACTTATGTGCGGGATTTCCGAGTGCGACGTGCGTAAATGTTTGGGACGAACATCTTCGGACATCTTGACTTTTGAGCGAGTGCTACATGTAGCTGACTGGTATTGACCCACAAAGGTACGTGAATAATGCTGTTAGTTTTCGACCCATTTTATAAAACAAATGATGCACAGGATTATTTCGTGGCGTTAGTGAAGGTGCGGCGCACTCTCGAGTATTGACAACGGTTGCAAACATGCACTCGGCTGCGCCTCGTGCATGTCGCACCATTGTCAATACTCTCGAGCGCGCCGCACCTTCACTAACACACTCTATCCTGTGCATCATTTGTATAATGGTAAATAATGCCTTTAAGGTGCTATTGATTACTTCACCTTTTCTCGAATATGTTATCATACACAGTGGATATTCTGCAACCTTTTAAAATGTCATGACTATTGATACAATAATTGCAGGTTTATGTTTATATTATGACGATGAAGCCATTGCTAGTGCACGGGAAAACGATAGTATGTGTACATCCTATAGTCTGTTGAAGCGAAACTCGTCACGATAGATACAGCTACAACTTTTTAGGTTCGACTGAATTATACAATTATTGTACATGCATGTGGATGTACATGTGGGACTATTATCACAGTCGAATCATCGCCCTGCAAGTGTCCAAACCTCCTCAAAAACTGCTGCAGAAAATCCAAAATTGAGCACTCCGTACAGCTAGCTGTACATAGTATAGTACCCACTGACGCTTCGTGGTTATTCGCGTTATTCCATGTAAACACATATTTTTTCCAATGATTTTTTTACGATTTTGTTGGCGTTCCACTGACAAAACCTTCTTGAATTATCGCAGACAGTGTAGCAAAGCATTCTGGGACATGTTGTCAAAGGTTAGAAGGTGAAAGAACTTTGGAATGACGTCGTTTATATGTCATCTCGTTTACTACGGGATATTCCGTATGTGGCCCCTGCGGCGTTTGAACGAACTATGCAATATCCCGCAGTTGGCCCGATATGAGTTAAGTATGACAATAAATCAGTGCTGCTAGAAAGAACAATGACAATGAAACTAATGAAACCGTTAATTCTTAAAAGTGACAAATATCACCATAAGGACGATGTTGGTTATAGGTATAATTACTGTTTCATATTGATATCGGTTTGTTGTACTCAATATTTTTATCTCTCCAAGATCTACGACGGAGCTTCATCATCTGACCCTCTCCTCGGTCAGTGGTGCGGCACCAACAGCCCCGGGGTTGTGGTCGGGGTCAGACAGTCGATGTTCATTCGATTCGTGAGCGACTTTTCCGTGAGCTCATCCGGCTTCTCCGCATCCTTCGTCATAGAACCTCCTGAAACTGGAGGTGAGATAAATAAATGAATAGTGAATAAATATACAAATACACGAATACATGATGTCTATATATATATATATATATATATATATATATATAAGCGTTCATAGGGCGGTACCTTTAGGGCAAATACGTCTGTAAAGGAGGTTTCTTGAGGGGATTTGATTTGATTTGATTTGATTTTTGATTTATTGTTCTACATCTCAAAACACAAATAGCATGACACAATCGATTTGACATAAGACTGAACATAGCGTCGTAATTACAAAGAATACAAGAGAAGACAATTTTACAAACATGAAATGTGGGGATCTACTAATTCTTTTTAAAGGGGAAATTTTCGATCCCCCTCAAGGTTTTGACAATGTTTTTCAGTACTTTATCGCTGACTACTCCGCAGTGGAATACAGATGGCGTGGTATATGTGCAGATTGAAGACTGTACCATCATTGTAATTCAAAGGAGATTGGTAGCGATACAAGGAAAAAAAAACAACGAAATGGGTGTATATTTCGGATGTTTTTGTACTTGTATATCTGTTTTTACTCGAAAAAAATGTATATAATGTCATTAACATACGAACTTAGTGGTATAATATGCATTTGTGGCTTTTGTCAATTCAATCCTTCATTGATCCATTAAAGGCACAATTTCTCAAAAAGGGCATTCAATGTTTGCATTTTCTGAAATTTGTTGTGCTATTCTGTGAAAATTTACCATGACTATGATTTTATTCTGCATTTCCCCTTCATGCCTGGAAATAGCACTATCCATAATAGTATTGTATGTATAATAGATATATTATATGCGCATGTGTGCGTTTCTTTCGTTATGTTTATGATAAACCTGCCGGTATGCACGTTCTTCGATATTACATATAAAGAGTTTGTTCGCAAAAACCGATAAGTCTATATTTGCCAAATGGAGATATTTGCGATTAAAGGTCAAGAAAAATAAAGAGAATAATAAGAAACTCTTTGCTTCTTTTGACCACAACTTCAAAAATGTACCTTTATATGTAGTGACCAATACATAATTTTAAAGATATTATTTTATACTTTATGACAGAGGCCGTACTTCAAAATCTTCAAAAATGGACTTATCGGATTTTGCGAACAAACTCTTCATATAATTTATCACTACTATCGCTATTATTCTACTACTACTGCTTCTGGTAGTACAACCACTACTTATTATGACAAGAATATTGCAAAGAGAAAAGCCCTTTTCTGTGACGTGTATTCTATAAACTTAAATTTTAATGTTTACGAAGATAATCCTTCTCTCCACCTTTCATTGTGAGTTTGCTTCACATTCGGGAATCTTTCAGCACAAAGCCTGTCAAATCGATGGGATCTTAAAGACTTGAGATTTAGTCACAGCATGTTACGTTTAACATGTATGTCAGTTCTTGTGCTATGATATCATAAACATTTTGACATTTTTTTTTGACGATTAGAAACCAAGATGATTGTTATAAACAGTTCAAGGGAAGATACGGGCATTATGAAGGCTAGTTTTATCAAAACGTATAGTATTATTTCATTACAACTCATGGAAATTGATGATAACTCTCCTTTACCAGTCAAAGGCCCAAGTCTCTTCGTCAAAGTAAACTTACTGTTCATTAGAAGTCGTAATCGGTTATGGATCGGAGTAATCGTTGATTACGTCCTCAATGGTAACTCGCGACTGCTAAAACGGGGCTCAGATGACATATCTTTGTCTACAAGTCAGGTGACGCTTTGTCAATATCCTAATAGTATAAATAAAAAAAAAAATTAAGTGCAGCAATTAACCAATAATGGACGGGGATTACGATATGACTTAGATATGAATGGTTTCGATAAGATGCCGTACATAAGGATTTTGTATTATATCTCTTTATAGAAGCAAACAAAATAATCAAGAGGAATCATTGTAAACGTGGTGCCTTTATCACTTTTCTGATCATTCCGGTTCCAGATTGCGGACATGTTTTCACTAAGTCAACTGGACAGTTTACCTCGCCAAACTTTCCAAGTAACTATGGCAACAACGAGATGTGCTCATTCAAAATCGAGGCTGGAGCTGGCGAGACTGTCACACTCAGCTTTGACTCCTTCGATCTGGAGAGTCACATCTCGTGTGCCTACGATGCTGTCGAGGTACGGTCCACATTGCTCCTTTCTTGCGGAAGAACTTCCGGACCAGTTAAATTTCTTTCGTCTAGAAAAGTGAATTTTACGTGCATATCAAGGAAAATTGTTATCAACCCTAACAGAAATCATTGCAGCTATAAAATTATGAATTTTTACTAACTTTCAAGAAGCAGATCTTGAAAATTCAAAATACAAATACAAATAGTGAATTGATGATGTTCTTCTGCCCTACTTTGGAAAAAGGAAGCAAGTGACATGTTCATAGATATTGATTTTGTTTTTATTGATTTGGCATATTTGAGGCATACTTTATTTGGTTACAGATAGTTATTCCCAAGGTTCGTTAGTCCGAAGGCTCTTTAAGTCCGAATATTCGTTATTCCGAAGGTTCATTATTCCTAATTTCATTTTCGGATTAACGGACCTCCGGAATAACGAACCTTCGGAATAACGCCACAAATGTTCGGATTAACGAACCCTTTTTCATTGTCGGATTAACGAACCTCTAGGTATAGGGAATTTGTGTGTTTCGGATTAACAACCATTCGGAATATCGAACAGCACCCCTTTATTTATTTGAAAAATCCAAAAGTTACTATTTTGACTAATTTCTGACATTTTCGGCTGGCAAAAGGAAGTACACAAAATTGCATGATAAAAATTGGCAAAAGAAAGCTAGTTACAACCTCATGATATGACTGTCACTTGCTTCCCTTTGCCAAATCATTTATATTTACACACAATCTAAAATACTTTGGCAAAAGGGAGCAAGCAACATCCCTATGATATGATTGTCACTTGCTTCCTTTTGCCTATTGTTTATGGTTATTACAAATCTATAATACTTTGGCAAAAGGAAGCAAGTACAACATCTTCAGGATATGATTGTCACTTGCTTCCTTTTGCCAGATTTTTCATGTTTGTTAGAAATCTGAAACACTTTGGCAAAAGAAAGCAAGTCACAACCTTATGATATGATTGTCACTTGCTTCCTTTAGCTAAATTATTTATATTTGCACACAGTCTAAAATACTTCTGCAAAAGAAAGCAAGTAACATCATTATGATATGATTGTCACTTGCTCCCTTTTCCCATTTTTTTTTTATGTTTGGTAGAAACCTATGGTACTTTGGCAAAAGAAAGCAGGTAACATACGGATGATATGATCATCACGTGCTTCCTTTTGCCAGATTTTTCGTGTATGCTACAATTCTATAATACTTTGGTAAAAGGAAGCAAAATACATAATAATGAGTTTCTATGGGAATATCAAAATTCTTCGAATTGATATAAATGCATCACCATATGACTTGCACGAATACCGACATTGTTTTTTCTCTACCCAAAAACATATTTTATTCATTTGTAGCATTTGTACTCGATGTCACTTGCTTCCTTTTGCCAAAGTCGGGCAATATTGCCTTTAATCTTGTCGTATTGATTGTACTAAAACCTTGCAAGAAATTCCTTTTTTTTTTTCAAAAAGAAGAAATTTTTCCTGGTATTTTTATAGAAATATAATCATTCTAATTTTGTATTCTTCTTCCTGTCGTATAAGCCTGATGAAAAATTTGGGTGAGGTGATGAAATCATCAGCGCATTCATTCTGCATATTCATGTTAACTGTTTGAGAACTGTTTTGCAAACAAAAAAAAAAAGTATCAAATCTATAGATCCATAGTAATCTTACTTTTGTTTTCTTTGTTGTGACGTACAATCTTACTCGTTTTTATCCAAACCAGGTATTACTTTTCAAAAAATATTTCAAATTTTCACATATTAATTGAATAAAGGCAAGTGTATTATAGGAGAACATAATTGACTTTTTAGAAAAATATGACAACTCTATCAAAATTTACTAATCTTTACAGTTCCTGATCCGCAATAGCGGGATAAGACGATTACAACAATTATTTCTGAAATTACAGTCATGTGGGAGAACAATACGAAAAAATATAGACAATTCAATATATTGCATTTATTCTAATTTTATTGAAATAACCTTAGAACCTTTCATAAAGAAGGGTAAATAATATTCCCCGCAACCTTCTTTTTCCTTCTTTGCTCATATATTTTGTCTGCATACATAAACCCAAGTAAGTGTGTGTCTCTCTTTGTGTGTGTGACTGTGACATGTGACCTTCTATCACATAACTAACCAAAAGCAAAAGCTGAAAAAAAAGTCGCAAGACACGGGTTTTAGTGAAGTAAGCATTCTAAAAGAGAAGACTTAAAGCTTTAAAATGTTGTGATACTAAATTCAAGGAGACTCTCCGAACCTAAATAAATGTTTATAAAAAGGACTCATGCTAGATGAGAGTGTATTAAAAAAAAATGAGAAAAGAGCCTTTGAAGGATAGGGTCTAGATTGAAGAGCGTTAACCTTATGAAGCCGTGCTTTGGGCAATGAAGATGAGAAAATACAAACAAAAACAAAAACTGGGTGTAAATCTTTTTAGAAACAACAATAAAGGAGTTATCAAATGAAGCTGAAACTGAGCTTGATAACTCATTAATTTTTATTAATTTTTATCCATGGCTATTGCCAATTTCCAACGCAGTAGCATTATCTCTCCAAATTATTTGACTTTCAGAGTGAAGAGTGATGTGTAAACTAGAAGATATACCGAATCACACTATTCTGAAAAAGAAAGAAAGAAAGAAAGAAGTATTCTCGAAAAAGTTCATGATCAAAGACTTGAGAATTATGTAGAAGAAGAATTATTCTTTCAGAAAATATAAAAAACAACAACAACTAGAAATTCATTAGGTTAACCTCCTTCACCTAGTCTAGGTTCCAGTATAAACATTCAGGGCGTATGACTTATTGTTGGTTTGGTGAAACACTGATATTGCTCTCTCTGGCTTACAATATTGTTTAAAAAGGTAGATTTCAGTCATTGATTTATCACATACGTGTGAAATTATCATAATTGGAAGGGAATGGATATCATTGTTTTTAATTTCAGATGTTGTTCATATCTGGCGTATTTCTAGACATTATAGGTTATATCTCGCATGCTTCTTTTACTTATTTGTACATTGAAGCTAAATGCACATCAATACACGAAAGAAAAACTAACAAACAAGCATATCTGGAAAGGGGGAAAAGGGACAAGTGCTCTAAAGGCACACTTACAGGCATTTGTTCTTCATGCAACTCTTCCAGATCAGGGACGGCAACGGTAACCTCCTCCAAAAAGTGTGTGGCTCAGAAGTCCCGGATCCTATCACATCGACCAATAGCGGAATGATCGTCGAGTTTACGAGCGACAGTTCGATCACCCGTGGTGGATTTGAAGCTTCCTATATCAAGCAGTAAATGAATGCTTTGTTGAAAATTGTTATTGTTGTTTTTTTCGCTCGTGCTTCTGTTTCTCAAACATGGGTGAGGATAAACAGATATTCCAGACAACCAACGGCGCAGATTGATGATGATAGTGTTTGATTGAGCAATCAAAAGAAAAGCAATCACATGTGGCATAAAATGCAATTTTCCGTGCTTACTTGGTAACAACTTAGATACATTAACTGAAACGGATGTAACCTGAAATACTGATGCCTTAGGAGAGTTGGCGAAATTCGACATTTTGTGCTTGACTTCCATTTCAGTACAATAAAGAGAAAGTGAATGCATTATCATTTCCTTGTTGTGTTTTATTGTTAACACTGTTTTCCTTGCCTTTCTGTTGTTTATTTTTCGTGCTTAATGAGTGTGCTCATAGGAGAAAAGTTTTGTCTATGAAGTGTTTCCTACAGTGCAAAAAGCACTTAAGCATTTCAATCCAAGACATAAAGACGCATAGATTCGTGCAACAGCCACAGATACGTACCATCCCCATCACCACTACCACCAGCAGTGATAATACACTCAAGGAAGTGAAACAACCACAAAAACAACACTCACACATGTTAGGAATCTTGGAGTGTGTTTTGACACACATTTGAACATGGAAGCACACATCACAAAATAAAATGTGTGTAATTCATCATACCATAGTATTATGATAAACAATCTTAGACACATTAGGTAATATTTTGATGAGAATAGTATGGAAATGATCGTTCAAGCATGTATAGTTAGTAAATATTAAAAACTGGATTATTGCAATGGGTTATTACATGGACTCCCTGATTCTCAAGTTGCAGCGAGTCCAAAACTCCTGCGCAAGGCTTATCTGTAACAAACCAGGGTTCTCAAGGATTACTCCTCTTCTGAAAGACCTACACACCGGCTTCCGATTTGTAAACGAATATTGTTTAAGATTTATTGATTACTCATCGGTCAAGCCCCCAGTTACATATCTGAACTAATAGTACTTAAATCTCATAGACATACTCATAATTTGCGCAGTTTTAAGGACACTCTTCTCTTACAAATACGAACGCGTAAAACAAAAGTAACATGGGAGACAAAGCATTGGCCTGTGCCGCAGCTCCCAAACTCTGGAATGATTTACCATTACAAGTCATGAAATCTCCAACTTTAGTAGTCTTTAAATCAAGAGTCAAAACACATCTTTTCATTTAACTGTTCATTAATCATCAAGCACATCAGAAGCTTTTGCAGCGCAGAAGAATATATGTCTATAGGTTTTGCGCTTTATAAATTGATATATTATTATTAAATGTATACATTCGCGCGAACACACACGCTCAGAAACTTTTACCGCAAGGAATCCAACCGAAATTTTGAAATCAATCATGCACCCTTTCATGTATACACACGTATTAACAGAGGCCGTAAAATGTTTACTAATATGAATTTCAATGTTGCTGTTTTTTCTTCACTAAAGACCAAGTGCTTATATTTCTTCTTCTTCAATACACAAATTTTGCTAAAATGACGTGTGAATTTAACTTTTATCTCTAAAACACGCCCTAAAATAAGCCCCATATCTGATTAAAAAAAAAAATACCTTTAGTGGAGTAAAAACAATCATTTGCAGTGAGTGGGTTTTTTTTTTTTTTTTTTTTTTTTTACAATATAGGATTATAGGTGTATTTGTTGCATTTGCGAGTTTTGAGACTGCACACACACACACACGCACACATATATATATATAATATTATATATATATATATATATATATATATATATATATACATATATATGTATATAATATGTATAAATGTATATGTATGTATAATTTTTGAAACTACAAAACAATAATTCAATATTATTGTTGTAATACTTGACAAAGACTTAAAGCTTAAATTACCGGGTACAACAATTTTTATGTATATTTTCATTTTTGAGTCGTGTAATTCAATTCAAATAACACACACACACACACACACATATATATGAAGAGTTTGTTTGCAAAAAACGATAAATCCATATTTGCCAAATGGAGATATTTGCGATTAAAGGTCAAGAAAAATAAAGAGAATAATAAGAAAATTTTTGCTTCTTTTGACCATAACTTCAAAAATGTGCCTTTATATGTAGTGACTAATATATCATTTAAAAGGTATTATTTTGTATTTTATGACAGAGACCGTACTTCAAAATCTTCAAAAATGGACTTATCGGTTTTTGCAAACAAACTCTTCATATATATATATATATATATATATATATATATATATGAAGATATATATATACCTATATATATGTGTGTGTGTGTGTGTGTGTGAGTGGTATTTGTGGTTGTTGTGTGTGTGTTGTCTCTTTCCAAAAGCCACTCCTCTGAATACATGATGGTGCAGCCTCCATTTTGTTTCTTTTATTTTTAAAGATCTGGTTGTGTGAGGATTCGTGGGTCCACCAGGCTACATTTGAGAACCTGAAAGAGCATCAGTCTGTGAATAATGTGCATTCAAGCATACACGCATCGGTAACGGCCGACTACAGTCGAGTTTTTTTTTTTTTTTTTTTTTCAGCTGTTTGTTAGTAATGATGCTGTACACAAAGGCCCGAATTCACGAAGGTGGTACAATGAAACCATGGTTTATACCATGGACAAAATCCATGGAGCGCCAAGTGTCGCACGGAATATTTTCGTTAACGAAATGTTCATTTAGTTACAAAATGTTGTCATTTCGTCACAAAATAATCATTTCACCGACGAAATGACTGATTTCGTCACGAAATATTCCATGCGACACTTGGCGCTTCATGGTTTTTGTCCATGGTTTAAACCACGGTTTCATTTGTACCACCTTCGTGAATTCGTGCCAATTATGTTACAGGGATTTTTGAATATACAGTGCACTCCCGTTATAACGAACATGGTTATAACAAAAATCCAGTTACAACGAAGTAAAATTTCAGGCCACAACATTTTCCCTTCTATGGTTTTTACTGTTTATTTTTACGGTTATAACAAAGTTTCGATATAAGAAAAGAAAACTGCTGGTCCGGAGGACTTCGCTATAAAGGGAGTCCACTGTATCCGACCCAAACCAGGCTCTCCATGCCGTGAAACCCCCGCTTCCGGGTCGCGTTTTTTTTTTTTTAAGACGGCACAGATTGGGGCATGGCGCGTGTTAAGCCTATGGGAAAAACGTTGGATTAGGGTTTTTGGTTATGGTTATGGTTAGGGTTAGGGTTAGGGTTGGGGTTAGGGTTAGGGTTAGGGTTAGGGTTTGATGGTTAGGGTTAGGATTAGGATTAGGATTAGGGTTAGGTTTAGGGATAGGGTCCCCGATAGATTTTTAGTTTCCCCAATCTGTGCCGTCCAAAAAAAACACGCTTCCGGGTCTGTGTACAAAGGATAAAGGTGTACGTTTTAAGTCGATTTCAGATGTTGTTGTTGTTGTTTCTGTTGTTCTTGTTGTTGGTGTTGTCGTTGTTGATGTTCAGTTTTGCAAGACGGAAATTTTCACACTGCCAATTCTCTATCATTTTTTTTTTTAATCCAAGATGTTTTGGACTGCTTGTTTCTCCTAACTTTATAAGGTCTAGAAATGTTATTCTTGATTTGGCAAACTGGCCTCCATCTTGATCTCAATCCCAATAACCCCCCCCCCCCCCCCCCATTCCAGACTTCAGAGGTCTCGGGTTCGAATCCCGATGGAATCCCATTTTCTTTGCTCACTTTTCCACTAATAATTTATATTCTTTCTGGTCAGTTTATTCTGTCTTTATTTGTTACAAACTCAAAAAAGTTGCATCACTTCGGTGATCCCTCGCATTCATCCCCAAGTTGAATTATCCTTCGGGTTTATGCCAGGTTCAAGTGTGTGCGTGTGTGTCACACACAAACACACTGCTATAGCTTCTGACCACCCGAGCATTGAGAATTAAGGGTTTCTGGGACGAACACTGCACTAGGGCTTTCTATAGCTCAGTCAGTAGAGCACCGGTCTAGCAATCCGGAGGTCTCGGGTTCGAAT
The DNA here is from genome assembly GCA_033980235.1 of Diadema setosum. Classification (NCBI taxonomy): domain Eukaryota; kingdom Metazoa; phylum Echinodermata; class Echinoidea; order Diadematoida; family Diadematidae; genus Diadema; species Diadema setosum. The sequence continues at coordinate 10,303,169 of CM067065.1, read as the reverse complement.
CCCGATGGAATCCCATTTTCTTTGCTCACTTTTCCACTAATAATTTATATTCTTTCTGGTCAGTTTATTCTGTCTTTATTTGTTACAAACTCAAAAAAGCTGCATCACTTCGGTGATCCCTCGCATTTATCCCCAAGTTGAATTATCCTTCGGGTTTATGCCAGGTTCAAGTGTGTGCGTGAGTGTCACACACAAACACACTGCTATAGCTTCTGACCACCCGAGCATTGAGAATTAAGGGTTTCTGGGACGAACACTGCACTAGGGCTTTCTATAGCTCAGTCGGTAGAGCACCGGTCTAGCAATCCGGAGGTCTCGGGTTCGAATCCCGATGGAATCCCATTTTCTTTGCTCACTTTTCCACTAATAATTTATATTCTTTCTGGTCAGTTTATTCTGTCTTTATTTGTTACAAACTCAAAAAAGCTGCATCACTTCGGTGATCCCTCGCATTTATCCCCAAGTTGAATTATCCTTCGGGTTTATGCCAGGTTCAAGTGTGTGCGTGTGTGTCACACACAAACACACTGCTATAGCTTCTGACCACCCGAGCATTGAGAATAAAGGGTTTCTGGGACGAACACTGCACTAGGGCTTTCTATAGCTCAGTCGGTAGAGCACCGGTCTAGCAATCCGGAGGTCTCGGGTTCGAATCCCGATGGAATCCCATTTTCTTTGCTCACTTTTTCACTAATAATTTATATTCTTTCTGGTCAGTTTATTCTGTCTTTATTTGTTACAAACTCAAAAAAGCTGCATCACTTCGGTGATCCCTCGCATTTATCCCCAAGTTGAATTATCCTTCGGGTTTATGCCAGGTTCAAGTGTGTGCGTGTGTGTCACACACAAACACACTGCTATAGCTTCTGACCACCCGAGCATTGAGAATTAAGGGTTTCTGGGACGAACACTGCACTAGGGCTTTCTATAGCTCAGTCGGTAGAGCACCGGTCTAGCAATCCGGAGGTCTCGGGTTCGAATCCCGATGGAATCCCATTTTCTTTGCTCACTTTTCCACTAATAATTTATATTCTTTCTGGTCAGTTTATTCTGTCTTTGTTTGTTACAAACTCAAAAAAGCTGCATCACTTCGGTGATCCCTCGCATTTATCCCCAAGTTGAATTATCCTTCGGGTTTATGCCAGGTTCAAGTGTGTGCGTGTGTGTCACACACAAACACACTGCTATAGCTTCTGACCACCCGAGCATTGAGAATTAAGGGTTTCTGGGACGAACACTGCACTAGGGCTTTCTATAGCTCAGTCGGTAGAGCACCGGTCTAGCAATCCGGAGGTCTCGGGTTCGAATCCCGATGGAATCCCATTTTCTTTGCTCACTTTTTCACTAATAATTTATATTCTTTCTGGTCAGTTTATTCTGTCTTTATTTGTTACAAACTCAAAAAAGCTGCATCACTTCGGTGATCCCTCATATTTATCCCCAAGTTGAATTATCCTTCGAGTTTATGCCAGGTTCAAGTGTGTGCGTGTGTGTCACACACAAACACACTGCTATAGCTTCTGACCACCCGAGCATTGAGAATTAAGGGTTTCTGGGACGAACACTGCACTAGGGCTTTCTATAGCTCAGTCGGTAGAGCACCGGTCTAGCAATCCGGAGGTCTCGGGTTCGAATCCCGATGGAATCCCATTTTCTTTGCTCACTTTTTCACTAATAATTTATATTCTTTCTGGTCAGTTTATTCTGTCTTTATTTGTTAATTGATTTGGTAGAAACTATATATAGATATGCCTTTCTACTGCAAGATTCACTTGTATTCAGTCAATTGAGTACTTTGGCAGAAAGGGGTATCTGTAGATACAGATGTGCCTTTCTACCTAGACATTTACTTGCAAAAAGCCAATTCATGAATATGTCAGAAAGGCATATATTAAGATGCCCTTCTTCTAAATCCATGAAATTATCAGTACAAATCGTACAAGAATATACATGGTGTACCTGTAAATAAGCCCTTTTACCAAATAAAATGCGTTCAATTGTACAGGGTTTCCGTGTCATCTGTCCACAGGCATGTTGCAAAGTCAAGAAAAAGCAGTTCAAATGTCTGTAATGATTCCTAATAGCTGAATAAAATTAATATCCACGATAGAGTACGAGTACTGTATCAATTTCGACAATTAAAAGTATCCATAGCGCATGTAAAATATGAGACTAGGCAGTTCACAGGGCTGGCGCAGCCATGGGGGCCGTAAGGTGTCATCACTTTGGGCCCCCACACTTTTTTCAACCCGGAAGTACGTAAGTGGCACTAAAATAGAAATAGATAGAGATCTTGAAGTATGGCGGCGGGTTTTTCTTTTTTTTTTTTCTTCTTTTTTTTTTTTTTTTTTGCTTGTCAGCTGAAGAAACCCGGAAGTGGACGGGGAGAGATGAGCTGAGGATTTTTATTTTTATTTTTTATTTTTTTGCTTGTTACACGGAAGTGGGCCCCCACACTTTTGAAAACACTGCACCGGCCCTGGTTGAATGTTGCATAGCAAAACTAGTATCACATCAGGTAGGGAATATCAGATACCGAACAGTGATCTTAAATGGCCATAACAGCGCTGAAATGCATTAAGTAACTAATCAACGTTGGTGAAAGGTGATGGGACAAACTGTCACTTCCGAGGCGATCTGGATGTAGCTTTCTTTCCGAAGCGCAGCTGAGGAAAGATAGCGTACACATTCAGATCGCCGAGGAAGGGATAGTTTGTCTCATTGCCTGAAACTAAAAGTTGATTATTTGCTTTATATTCCACATCTAGGGTCCTAGAAATTCCCATTTCAATCCACAGCTGAAACCGTTCTAGCTGTCTTTAGGTATCCTTAGGGCTTAGGCTACGTGTGCGCGTAGATGACAAAATAATGAATTTGCTGCGCGCACCGCGCGGCACCGAAGTGATTTCAAGTGCGTTGCACAGTGTACTATCAAGTGACCTAGGTCACATGATAGTCCACAGTGCAACGAACTTTCATTTCGCGCGTACTCATCTTGCGTTAGGACTGTGTGGACTGTGTGAAGATCAGCGAAACAAAAGTGACTATCAACCTAGAATGTAACGAACTTTTCTTCTCAGGTGATGTGATGGGCAAAACTACGCTTCACCACGTGATCAGCTCTGGACCAATCCTATTGCAACATTGTTAGTATGTGGAATATAATATCGCATAAATGCATGACCTGGCGAAAATGTGATCCTCCATCACAAAAATCACCAAAAAGTCGCCAACATCATTTATAGTTAAGAGCAGACTTTAAGCTTTAAAATGATGTATATGCCCTAACTCTAAACGGATGGACTTTCCTAACCTATTGACATAATGGAAAAGAAGTACACACTCTGGATAGAGAAGACAGTGTTCACTGTGAAGAGACGCTTTGAAGTGAGGGTCTATTCAAGTGCTAAATCTTATCATACAGCTGTTTTGCTCTGTACAGTGAATGGGGGAGGAGGGGTGGGGGTGGGGTAAGGGGCAGCATGTTAAACTCTATAGCATGCCCAGTGAAGGGATTATCAGATTAAGATGACATTTTGTACGCCCTATTATAAGTGTGTAACACGTACATTCTTTTCACGATTTACACTAACTTTCAAAGCAGTAGTATTATTCTTTACAATCTATTAGAAGTGAAAGTGAAACGTCGAGTGTGTAAAGTGTTTTTAAGAAATGGATAGAGATATGTTAGACGTACCTTATCGTAGGCCTATCATTGTACCAAAAAAAATATCAAAACACACACACACACACACACACACACACACTCAAGCTGGTTTCATATCCCAAACTTCAAAATTATGTAGTAAAGAAAACCTGCTGTTCCAGAAACTCTATAAAAAGGGCTTTTGTTTGGTTTGTGATGCACAATCGCATAATTCAATAAGTGTATTGTTTAATATTTTTTCGCATGTATAAAGCACTCTGCATCACACACCAGACTGCGTTATTAAGAATAATGACTACTAATGAAACGTTTGTGTAAATGCACACTTACAAAGTAATATACAAATGAAACTTTTTGTTGGTAATTTCTATCAATATCTCCATTAAGTCTCCCTGTTGCTTTGAAGACTGACATACGGCACTGCAATATTCTTTTGCCGCGCCACATGCAAGATGGCAGTGAAAGGAGACGTAAAGAGTAAAGCATTGGGTATAAAGCAATCATTGAAGGTTTTCTGTTATACACATTACAACCGCCGTTGACGAGATAATATTATTATTATCATTGTTATTATTACTATTTATTCATTTATGTGTTGTTGTTGTTTTTTTTTATTTTAATAAAGGAACATTCCAGACGATTTTCATAATTTCACACCATGTAGTACATAAATCGACAACTCCATGTATTGATTTCTGAAATTTATTGTGGTTCTTGAGCAGAGAAACAATACTTTAAAAAACCTTAAACAAATTACACCGAACAAAGATGATGACATAGAAGGTTCATATATTTCAGAAATGTAGCAGTGTAATTCCATTACAATACCACTTGCTTAACAAGTCCACCTGTGGAGAATGTATGCATGTCATCTTCTTTTGTTCTGCTTCCTTGAGCCCCAACTCCTGCATTCTTATGGTGATTCTGCAATGTCATCATCCTTGTTCATTGCAATTTGTTCTAAATTTTGAAAATATTCTTATTCTTCATCCCTATTACCATAATTATATTCCGAAAGTTTGTCCTAGGTATAACTAATTTATAGTTGTTCAAGTGTAAAAATCTGAAAATCGTCCGGAGGTCTCCTTTAAGCCATTAGCATACAAACTTAAATCATTTCTAATTTTAGTATAAAAATAACACAAGCAAAAGAGAAATAATAAAAAAAATAAATGAATTTTGAGTGAAAGGAAAAAATGACAGGAAAAGAGAATAAAGGCAGAAGAATAGAAAATTATGTTTGACCTCAGGACCTCCATCAAAGGGAGAGGGGAAATGATAAACCCGAATATAAGCGGTAGTTCACAGTAAAAACAAAAAAGGAGATGGTTCCGATTTGCCAGAGAGAGAGGAAAAGAGGATATTATCATAAGGGCCTTGAGATACTACCCTGTAGTCAGGAAATGTGGATAGTGGCAATAAGCTGCAAGCATTGAAGTAAAGAGACACATTATAGTTTAATTCCTTCTATTCTTTTGGTTCTTTTGGCTGGGAGAGTAACTCTACATTGTTATCCGTTTTGTAGACGGAAGCTTTCCTTAACACGCCGATCCACGCTTTTACAAAGAAACGACAAATAATTGTCTTTTCCACATAACGAAATGAGAATCGATATGTCCCAGATTTCCGATCTGATTTATTCGTTCTAATTCAGTCGGGTTCTCCCCCCCCCCCCCCCCCCATTCCCCATTATGAATTCTCAAGGCCTTAATAATTGGTGAGACAAGAGAACTTGATGAATATTACGTTCAGCGAAAGTCCCCCAGGACCGTTTATTATTAATTTCATTATTATTATCATCATCATTATTATAATTATTTTTATTATTATTATTATTATTATTATTATTATTATTATGCTTATTATTATTACAATGCATTATTACCATTATCATGACTACTACCACTATACTATACTACTACTACTGATACGACTACACTACGCCTACTATAAGATTAGTAACTACAGTTCACTCCCATTATAACGAACACGGTTATAACTAAATTCCGGTAGCAACGAAGTAAAAATTCAGGCACCAACATTATCCCCTGTATTTTTTGTTTAAATTATTACTTGTTCGGTTATAACGAAATTTCGATACAGTGCACTCCCGTTTCAACGAATATTATTATAACTTAATCATAACAATAAAAATAAAACAGATATGACATTTTGAAATTACATTTTTTTTTCAAAAACATTTCTTGACCTGTCCGTCCAGTGATTTGCAATATTCATATCAACAAATTGACGATGTCATGCTCTCAGAATTTCTTATTCAGTTCATCTACAGAAATGACCAAGTAAAAATTATCTCATATTTCAGCTAAATGAATATAAAACTTTTCTTAAAACCTCCCAAAATAAAAGAACAAAGATTAACTCTGATATATCTTGGCATGGAAATACGTTTTTACTTGTATTAGCTGAAAACACCAATTTTCCGAATTTCATATTTATGAACAAAATTAATTGGCAGGAAATGATATCATCAACTCGCTCATTTGAATATTCATAAGGCCAGGTCAAGAATTTTTTTAACGAAAATAATGTGAAATTTCTAAATGTCATATCTATTTTTTTTTTCTCTCTCTCTTTGAATTTTATTTTGAAGACCTGATATTATGCAGACATGTAAAATCACAAAAAATACGATTTTGCATGCCGATTTTTACTAAGCCAACAACAAAAAGAAAAAAAAAACACATAAAAACAAACAAACAAAACCAGACAAACAAATCCACAGAATTTTGATTTTCGTGTGTATGTTCATTTGTGTTTTTTTTTTTGTCATCTGCACATGTGAGCAAAAACTAGAACGTAAACATGCTTAGTAAGAATGCTTAGCAAGACTTCAACATCAGCTGCCCAACCTTGACCTTTGTACTGCATTGATTCTGTTTGCAAGTATGATTCCTGTATGAGATTCACCATTTTTCCTGATGTGTGCTATGGCGAATGAAGTTCGTAAATCAATGATGGAGACCTGGTGGTTTACGTTATCTGATATCCCTATTTAATCGGATTAATACTAACCCAAGATACTTTCACAAAAGAATATTTCACACAATTCAAACACTTAAATGCCACGTGTATAGAAACACTGGCATATATGCTGCATAGATCTTCGAAGGATCATAATGGTTTTCAGGGGCGGATCCAGGAATTCTGTAAAGGGGGAGGGGGCCTTTACAAAAAAGGGGTGCCCGGTGCCCCCCCCCCCCATACCCCCCCCCCCCAACACACACACACACACACACACACACACACACACACCCGGATCCAACACTGATTTATTTCTATTTATTTCTATTGAGTGAAAACATTTCTGCCGGTTCATTTGCAGCTACATTTTCTTGCTAATATTATTCAATTCTCAAATCGCAATGTCTCGGAACAATATTCAATTTTAATCTAGCGTGAAACTTAACACATATTTTTTTTTATTATTTTAAAGAATCACACATTGTATTGCAGAATATTCATTGTTTGTTTGTTTGTTTGTTTTTCGTAAATGTTGATGTTACTTCGCTCTTCTTTTCTATTGAGCGTTCAAAACAAAGAGGATATCATACTAGGCAGGAACGAGAATGTAACAGCTATATATGGTTCAAAACAATTCTATTATAATAGAATTATTATTCAGCATATTTCAGAGTAAACGCATTTGAGTTGTAAAGGGGGATCGTCGACTTGATTGTCAATGTATAGGATGCCTATATTTATCAACAGACATTTGTCACCGGTAAGCTATCCCTTGCTTTTATGCACTTTGTATAGTTGAACCTACATTGTTCTACTCATCGACCGCTGTTTGATTAATTACCTTAAATGTATCTTAGAAAGTGTTCTTCAGTTTCACCTTCATTTCATTTTACTATGGCAGAAATACCGCTGATTTTTATGACGGGCTCATTGTTCACAAACTCAAGTGATTTTTTTTTTTCTTTTGACTGTGCTCCGGTGCAAGCTCTCCCATTAATAAGATGTGTGTTCACACTTGTATGTCTATCAACTAATGGGAGTTTTCTTTAAATACTTTTTTTTTCCTCCGATCGGGATAATCAGGTTATTTACCTGTACCCTCCTCTTGATTTCTCTTGATTTCTTGATTTATGTTTGAATATTCCAGTGTATTGCAACAATTTGTACTTGATACTGTGAAGAAGAAACATCACCTCCTACGCAGATCATGCCGAATTCACGCTTTGAGCCACGCTTTGCGTAGCAACAGCACATCAGCGCAGTCCTGATTTGTTCCTTGGTTGACGTCATAATTTCGGTCCCTAAAATTTCGCCGTCAGATCGGGTTCTGGCGGTCAGAAAGGGGTCTCAAAACACCATCTCCATCGTTCTAGAGACGTTTTCACGTTTTGAAACGTAATCATTCATATTCCTAATGACTTAAGCTTTCCAGAAATTTATAATTAACTTTATTTATGAATATTAATTAAGCTTTTTTTTTTTTCGCGTGATGACGACTTTAAGCCCGTCGCACACAGTACTACTCACGACTATACGACCTTAACACCATGAGACAAGGACCAGGTCGTACGATCTGGCAACGCACGCTATACGATCAGACTACACTAGATTTACAACCACTCTGGAAGGGACATATTTACCAATACGGTATAGTTCTGAGCGCACGCAGTGCGCATTGAATGCGCTTCGATCTATGCTCTTTGCATAATATGCGCTGTCTTTTGTTTGGTTGAAAGCCCACGACCGGTCGAGGTAATTCAAATTGTCAAATCTCTACGACTGGCATTAAGACCCAGTCGTACGACTGGAAACTGGCAAGACTGGTGACGTAACACTTCCGGTCTTAAGGTCATACGACCGGTCTGATCGTATAGTGTGCCTTGGTCTCTACTCCTGATGAAACAGAGATTAGTCAGCTTTGACCTTGACAACTTGACGACAACATAACATGCGACATCCCATGGTAACACATTTTACGATACCATATATTGTAGCTCCTGCAACAAGCAACACAAATGCAATCACATCCAGTAGGTAGTATTGGACGACGTTCAGGTTTTCGAGAGGACCCAGGTGATCGCTGCCATGCTTGATGACGTGGTCGATCCAGAATGCGGCCCTCTGGGCCGGCCTCATCGGGCGATC